>VUYV01000017.1:4747073-5060415 GCA_008711295.1 Anarhynchus alexandrinus | reverse complement strand
GTTGCCCAGAGAGGTTGTTGAGGCCCCATCCCTGGAGGTGTTCAAGGCCAGGCTGGACGTGGCCTTGGGCAACCTGGTCTAGTGGGAGGTGTCCCTGCCTATGGCAGGGGGGTTGGAACTCGATGATCTTCAAGGTCCTTTCCAACCTAAACCATTCTATGATTCTATGATTCTATGATTGAATTTGCATTGAAAATGCATTCTTAAATGTAGCTTAGGAAGACCTTGTGTAATGCACAATTAACAAATACTTATAAAGGTCTTGATTTATCTCATTTCAAAAATTTCAATTTTTTTTTTCTATGAAGAAAAATGTGAAGTTTCCACTGTAAAGCTTAAACATGGCCAGTTGTGTGACTGCTCCTGTTATGGCGTAGCAGACAAACATGAAAATATTGTTCTTTCAAATAAAGACATATTTCCATATATTTCATAATGTTTAAGAATTCAAAGGGTTTATTTTGCATTCTTCATAATCACAAACTTTACTCTGTAGGTGGGTTCCACAAATATAAGCCATATGTTAACACCGAGAGGGAAAGTTTATGCTGAGCTAACAGTCTCTCAACTGTATCCTGGAGAATTTATGCTTGTAACTGGCTCGGGATCAGAACTCCATGATCTGAGGTTTGTTTATTTTTGATACAGTAAGTACACAGAGCTTTACAGTCACATTAATATAGAAACCTTTTTACTAAGTGCCAAATTCTTAATTATTACTCAAGAAACGTTTTGCTAGGTTCAAGAGAATTCTACTTATTTATTGATTTTGGTTTCTTAGAAACTTGGTTGAGTTGAATCCTAAAGTATAAGCAGTTGCATATTGGATTATGGTCGGAGTAACAAGATGGAGAATTTACTGATAGTTATGTAATATACTTTAATGGAGTAGTTCTTGTTTTGTTATCGAACCTGTTTGTGTTTGGCATTGTATGATGGAACACAGTATGGTTGTTCCTTTCCAGTGTTTTCTCTTACGCAAAAAGAAAATTTGCTTTAAAAATGGATGACCCCAGAGGCACTGACCTGGCCAATACAGATAGGTAGTGCAGTGTTCCTGATACTGTGATAGTGTCTTCTGCTTTGGGCTCTGGGGTCACAAAGCGAAACAACAGAAAGAAAGGAGGCAGAAGTTGCAGGATGACTTCATAAAATGCTTTGCATAGATGGGCATTGGGAGTTACATTTCTAGTGCTATAAGTGGCTGTACATACATACTAAGATATAATACATAATTGGAGATTGCTGGCAAATCAGTTATTAAAAATGAATCAACACATAAAAGGCTGAAATTTGCTACCCCAACACAAGATGGATAAGGTACTGTTTTATAGCAGTCCCATGGCAATCAGTAGGACCACTGGCACATTCAGGAACAAAATGGCAGAACCAGACCTAATGCATTTACTTCTGCAGGATTTCAGCAGTCCTGTTTAGTACTCCTCTGTGTCTGAGATCTTTTAACACTGCTTAACAAAGTAGTACTTTATAAGATTTTTAAATATACTCATTTCATTTATTTTGTGAGCTTCCTGAAAGAGAATACCCAGCTGATGTTTTTTGTTAAATCAAAACTCAAAACTGAACTTCCTGCCAATACTTTAAATACTGTATTCAGGAAAGAACAAGCCTGGTTGTACATTTCTATTGACAGAGGAATTTATTTTGAGATTTCTTATGTTCATTGTGTTTATCGCTTACTCTTTTTGTACATTGACTTTTTATTAACACATTCTGCATCCAAAGGCAAACCTGCGTTCAGTTCTGTGAGATCACTTCTTTCTCTTACTTTGAAAATACTGTTCCACCCATTTAAATTCTCTCTTTTCCTGGCTGTATCCCAGATGCCTGTGTTCCTATACCAGTATCTCACCAGAAAACACTGTTTATCAATGATGGATTTGACTATCTAGTGTAGCACATATTTCCATTGGTTCTGAGAAGGTGTGGGACTGGGAGCTACTGGAAAGATGAACACTAACAAAAAATTATTCCTTTAAAATCTTTATCTAAATCAGTTATTTTTCATAAGAAATTCAATGTCGCTGTTCTGTTTTACATGCAGATGGATAGAAGAGGAAGTAACAAGAGGTGGATATAAAGTTGAAATAGAAAATATGACAGATGAGATGGGAGTACTTGGTGTAGCAGGTCCATATGCCCGACAGATCCTCCAGAAGTTGACAAGTGAGGATCTGAGTGATGGTTCATTTAAGTTTCTCCAGTCTAGACATTTGAAACTTTCTGATGTTGCTGTTATTGCCATTAGGATATCATACACAGGTAAGTAATAGAGAAACCAGAATCTTAAGGAAAGCGACAATAAATAAAATAATCAGTGTAAATTATATTCAAACTAAAATTATGTTGAAAAATAGGTCTCATCATGTATTCATAAGCAATAGGTTCATCACATTTTTTCACTATGAGGGTGGTGAGGTGCTGCAACAAGTTGCCAAGGGAAGTTGTGGATGCCCTATACCTGGAGGTGTGTAAGGCCAGGTTGGATGGGGCTTTGAGCAACCTGGTCTAGTGGGAGGTGTCCCTGCCCATGGCAGGGGGGTTGGAACTCGATGACCTTCAAGGTCCCTTCCAACCTAAACCATTTGATGATTGTATGATACATAAATGTGTGAGGAAATACAGTACATTGATTTTTTATTATTTTTTTTTTTTTCCCAAATGTGATCTGGTCAGGGTCTGTGCTGAGTTTTCCAAGACCTTTTTCTCTAGAATACACTATAGTGTAAATATTTATTTTACAGAACAAAAGGCCAGTTCTGATAACCTCTGTGGTATTTGCTGCAAAACCAACGTCAAGAATTGTTTTTGGATTACCATATATTAGTGTTTGTCAAGTGCCTTGAAAATGTAACACTGTAATGATGAGTATTTGTTTTTCTCAGTTACTTTTTATTTTTATCTATTTTGATGTCTATCTCTACTGCAATGGACTGAATTCAGACCATTCTGAAGCAGCTGAAGTCCTTCTCTTTCTATTGTACCAAATATGATACAATATACTCGCTTTATGCATATTTACACTCAGTTACATTTGCTGTTCACTTGCCAAGTCATCAACTGTTTATAAAGCCCTTAAGCTTCATCTCTCATTGTGACTTCGCTACATGACCTTTTCTTGTCAGTTACTCTGATTTCCACTCCCCCAACACTCTCCCTTCCCCCCTCCCCATTTCAGTTAGCATTTTAAATTAGGATAATGATATCACTGCTTAAAATCTGAGGCATAAAGTATCTGGTGGTTCTTGCAGGGAATTAGACTTGATATATGACAGCAGAATTGACCCCAGAATGTGAATTAACACTTCCAGCATTGATCCCCGCTTTTTACCAAGAATAGGACTTTATTTATTAGGATTGCCTCATCGTTGAGCTGATGAAACTGTTAATCTTGTTTGTGTAACAGGTGAATTGGGCTGGGAGCTCTATCATAGAAAAGAAGATTCTGTAGCTCTTTACAGTGCAATCATGGAGGCTGGCCAAAAAGAGGGAATTGACAACTTTGGAACATATGCTCTGAATGCTTTAAGGCTGGAAAAGGGTTTCCGAGCTTGGGGGGCAGAGGTCAGGAACTATAATTTCTTTATTATTCTTTCTGTTTATTTTCTTTATTTCATTATAACTATACAGGTTTTAGCTTAGATAGTATTTGTTCCAGTTTCTCAATTTAGAATGAAAAGAAAATCTACCTTGAGCAGGAAAAGCTGCTATAATTCTGTACAGTGTCTTTTCTAAGTAAAACTAACTAGTATACTCCATTGCCCTGCTGGCAATGAGACACTTATTTTGATTCACTGACGTTTTTCCCTCTTGTGTATAACAAAATTATGAGGGTTTTGCTGAGCTCTAGTGTTTTGAAATCAAAGGTTTGGCTGATAGGTTCTGAAAATGGTTTATTTCTGTAATAACTGTCATGAGAGGCCAATTATTCTTGCTTCATAATGTATTTGGAACTTTTTCATTTCCCATTAGCTTGTTTCTGCCAAATTTACTCACTCACAATATGGAACTACTAAGGGGGCCTAGAGAATATGGGGAAAATCAGTATAATTTCTGCTTACCTGAAATTTTTCCTAATTCCTTTGGAAAAGGAACAACTCAGGAAGGTGAAATGGTGGGAATTTAGGGGTGCTTTTCATTTGCCCAGTGATAATTGTTTTCATTCTTGCTTCAAATGCTGCCTGACAAATCATTCCCCCTATGCCTAATGGCAAGGTGGTAAATAAAATTGGCTTTGTGTTTTATTTTCCTCTCCAGCTAAGGCATTCTGCTGTGTTGCAATTAACGTGCCTACCTCAGTTATTCAATCTTCTGCAGGTTCTGTTCTGCTTTGATAAAAAGTCTTGTTTCTTACTGAAATGTATGTTTAATTTGCATATTGAAACTTAGATGAATGATTTACATATCTTGACTTTATATTAGCCATAATAGTAGATATTTGGTTGAAATCACATAGAGGAAGCATACAGTGTATTCAACTGGAATTTGCACATATGCAACATGGAAGACATTGACCCAGGAGTAAATAGAAGGCTGCAGAGAATAACTAAATTAATACCCCCCAACCCAAAAGCTATGATAGTCCATCATGTATGGATGGTGAATTTATTTTTTTTTAACAGATGAACTGCGACACTAATCCCTTGGAAGCTGGACTGGACTACTTTGTAAAGCTAAACAAGGTATGTCTTATTATGTTCAAAGTGTTCTATTAGGCCCAAGGTTATTCCTTTAAGTGTCTGAAAAGAAAAATATAATTATCTGTAAAACAAAATAGGTTTAGAAAATGAACTGAGCAACTTTTTTTCATTGTATATTAGAATAATTGCTTTATTAAGTACCGATTTGTTTAAAAAAAAAGTTTCAGATTTTTCCATGTTTCTTGCTAACAAAATGATATATTAGGTCAGGAAGCTGCAAATATTCGATGTTATCTACACAAAAAATAACACTATTTTTGTAGAGAAATTTGAGTCGTGCTTTTGTAAACATACAGTATCTATATACAAGCTGAGCAAGCCTGTACATATTGTGAAAATATTTTACCTGCTTATTCTTGTTAAGGGAGTTGTCTGTAGGATCACTTTCCCTGCCTACTACTCTGGTACAGCAATTGCTGAAAAGAACAATAGATTTTTCAGAAGAACTGCTGACTGACAACTTGGATATTAGTCATATCTAAGTTAAATTAATATCTTGGTTAAAAAGATAATAACAACTAGTTGTTCATAGAATTTCTGAAGAACTTGTTCCTGCCTGATTTGAAGTTTAGAGAATGAGTTTAGTTGAACTTAAATAAGCAGTAAAAATGAAGATATGTTATTCTTAAAAATGAAAATATGTTATTCTTAAAAATATGTTATTCTGTATCCTTTTATCAGCATCCCCATTTTCTTACATTCATATTTTAGCAAATCAAACTCAGTTATAGTCTAATAGATACAGGAATCTCTTGTAATTCTCTGGTCCAAATGAATCATAGAATCATAGAATGGTTTAGGTTGGAGGGGACCTTGAAGATCATCTAGTTCCCCCCCCGTGCCATGGGCAGGGACACCTTCCACTAGACCAGGTTGCTCAAAACCTCATCCAACCTAGCCTTACACACCTCCAGGGATGGGGCATCCACAACTTCCCTTGGCAACCTGTTCCAGTGCCTGGTCACCCTCATAGTGAAATTTTTTTTCCTAATATCTATTCTAAATTTACCTTCTTCCAGTTTGAAGCCATTACTCCTCATCTGATCACTACATGCCCTTGTAAAAAGTCCCTCTTCAGCCTTATTGTAGGTCCCCTTTATGTACTGGAAGGCTGCTATAAGGTCTCCCAGAGCCTTCTCTTCTCCAGGCTGAACAACCCCAACTCTCTCAGTCTGTCCTCATAGCAGAGGTGCTCCAGTCCTCTGATCATCTTCATGGCCCTCCTCTGGGCCTGTTACAACATATTCATGTCATTCTTATGTTGAGGGCTCCAGAGCTGGACACAGTATTCCAGGTGGGGTCTCACAAGAGCGGAGTAGAGGGGCAGAATCACCTCCCTCGACCTGCTGGCCACGTTTCTTTTGATGCAGTCCAGCATACGGTTGGCCTTCTGGGCTGTGAGCGCACATTGCTGGCTCACGTTGAGTTTCTCATTAAACAACACCCCAAGTCCTTCTCATCAGGGCTGCTCTCAATCCATTCTCCACCCAGCCTTTATTTGTGCTTGGGATTGCCCCGGCTCACGTGCAGGACCTTGCACTTGGCCTTGTTGAACTGCATGAGGTTCACATGGGCCCACCTCTCCAGCCTGTCCAGGTCCCTCTGGATGGCATCCCATCCCTCCAGCATATCAACTGCTCCACACAGGTTGGCATCTTCGGTAAACTTGCTGAGGGTGCAAACTCCATCCCAACATCCATGTCACCAACAAAGATGTTAAACAGCACCTGTCCCAGTACCGACCCCTGAAGAACACCAGTTGTCACTACTTGCCTCTTGGACATGGAGCTGTTGACCGCAACTCTTTGAGTGCAACTGTCCAGCCAGTTTCTTATCCACCTAGTGGTCAGTTGGTCAAATCCATGTCTCTCCAATTTAGAGATGAGGATGTCGTGTAGAATGAGACCCAAACCAAGTGTCCTAACTGTCAAATAGAGGATCTTTCCATGAAACGTGATGAAATAATTTCCTGTGCAGCTCTAATGTCATCTGTTGCTACCAGTTAGCCCATCAACTCAAAGAAAGGTTGCCTGCACAGTGCATGTGAAGTTTCTAATGTAAAAAAAAACAGGTCCTGTACATTTCAAGTTAGGTGCCCTAAAAGAAGGGACATTTCTGACTTAATCTTTTGCCTCAGTTTTTCATCTGTAAAATAGAGAAAGTGCCGATAGTTTTACATAAGGATGTTCAAGAAGAAAAAGTAATGTTTGTGAGACATTTCATCTTTACAATGATGTAATATAATACAGGGACAAACTCTTATTTATATTCCCTTTGTAGCAGAAAGGGTAATAAATCAGATAATAAATGACCCTTGATATCTTCTTGTCATGTTATGTATAAGCACTGTAGAACTGATGAAAGGAATCCCAAACTTTAACAGCTCCAAATAAACAACAAATCTTAAACTTTGGGTAGGCAAGAATTAGGGAGGCATATTAAACCTAAATACATGCTTTTATCTTTGAGACAATTTTACTGACAGTAACAGGGATGAACCCAGGGAGATGCTTTTCCTCTCCAACTGTTGACCCTGTCTATAGACGTTAAAGATCTTCAACCTGTGCAGTATTGATAGAACATTCATTTTTGTCCTAATCTAATATCAGTGTGTGCTCTTGCATGAAATACAAGTTCTAAACTTGTTCTTGCCCAACCATAGAGCTCATCCACTGGAAGGCAAGGTGCTTCCACAGATATCAATGGCAGTTCCTACATGTAGTAGAGTTACAGCTGTCTCATTTGATACTGTAATTTTGCCCTAATCAGAGAAAATGACACATGCAAGGGAAATACAGTATCTTATGGAACAGCATTATGTTGTATTTACTCATCAAGGACTTTCCCATCTTGAGGAGAACATTAGCAGGATTACGGTAGAATGCAATGAAAAATGTTACTGTTGATAGTTTTTCTTTCCACTTCCATTTGATACACCTGTTTGTTTTGGTTTGTTCTCCCTCCCCCCCCCCCNCCCCCCCAATATAAGCAGGAAAGCAGCCATAGGAAAGGAAAGCTGTTGCTTGCCAGAATTCCCATGCAGAACAGGCGAAGGCAGCAATGTGCATGAAGCACTTGAATCTTTATTGCTCTGCACGCTCCTTTGCATGGTTGAAATGCAGGGTGGGAACAGCTATCTGGAGCAGATATTCATGTTGTAGATGAATGGGCATGGAATGAATCTCCAGCATAGATACAGGATGTCAGCCTAAAACATTTGCCAGTTTTGCTGAACTAATGTGGAAAAGGGAAATAATCGATGTTTATTTGTTGACTCAAATGAGGGCAGTTGTGACTCTATGTTGACACTGCAGAGGTACCTGAGCTAACTTGGATATCGGAAGTGGTCTGAACACTGTAGCATGAAGTGCAACGTGAGATTATTTACTCTGCATTTTGGCAGCTTGGGGCTGTGAGTCCCAATTCCATGCCTCTGGTTTTGGCATCCACTTGGCATGGCGTAGACCTCAGCAATCCTTAGAGGCCACCGTGACTGAAGACAAGCAAAATACTCTGTTATCATCTGTTGTTAAGAAAACAATATAAAACTCCTATTGTTAAGGAAGCTTTCCGCAAAAAGGGGGCAAACGGGATACAAACTACAAGGAGCAGATACTTAAATATGAGATCTTGGTCTGTAGTATTGCTGGCAGGGATTGTTCCTTTAAACATGCGCCCCCAACTGGGGAAAGTGCTGGTTTCTGTGTAAATTAAATGCACTGTTCAGTTAATTGCTAGAGTACTTCTTACCGTGCAACAAGCAGCTGAAATAGCTCACAAAGTGGGCAAAAAGACTTCAGCATAAGTGAATATTGAACTGAATGCTTTCAATAAGAGGTATGTCATGGAAAACGTAAACAGTTTCTAAACAGATTAAGTGAAAGAGCAACGAAATGCCAGTGAAGGTAATACAATCAAAAAGTATTTTAATTTCCATGAGAGAGCATTCAAATGTGTGAAGAGATGTAAATTCCCAACTAAATCATTATATTTCTCCGTGTTAATGAAGTTTAGTGTATGCATCATCTTCAGGTACATATGGACTAGTAATTTCTTTGTGATGAGTAACAGGAGAAAGTCTTAAAAGCTGAAGTTGACCATTATTCTTTTACTTAAAGATTATTAAATTATAACATGACAATAGCTAAACCTGTTACCTCAGGATTTCTGTGGCAACTTTCATTTTATCAGTAAGGCTGAAGAGATGGTATTGTTCTAGGTGGCTTCCTCTAGACTCTGCTTGATACTCCTTTTTTCTCTAATGTTGGTGTTATTTGCTTCCTTGCACAGATGAGCAGGATGGGCTGTGATTAAACCAAAGTGGAAGGACAGTAACAGGATTAATTAATTTCTAATTTAGAGTATTCATTGTCTTCATAATTTCACAACAAAATCTGTCTGGTTCAGGGGTGGGATTTTTTTTAATACCTGTTGTCTTTCTTTCTTTGTTCAATTGGTCTTAAATTTAGTAAGTTAGATAAGTTGTTAGATAGCCTTATTCACTAATACTTTCATCTCATGAATAAGCACTCTGCTACTAAATATGCAATAGAGTCCTAATGGTCTTTGTGGCAGGAAATTCACAGAATATCTTTAAAGAAAAAGTTGCAATTCTTTTTTCTTCACATCCCAGAATATTGTTTTAGTTCTGCTGCACTGTTCAAGTGGTCAAAGATATAGTATATCACCTCTGAATGCTTTCAATTTTTCAAAACGCTGGTTTAAATTTAATGGCTTTGTCAAATGTTATCATAGAAAAAGATAAGCAATTACCAGATATTAATTTACTCCAGACCTTTGTTCTATAGCAGAATCAACGACATCTGTGTTTACCTTGCCATATGTATAAAAATTTCATGTGTGAAATTTCAAAGACTGCTCAGTCCTGAAGATCCCACAGTTTCCTTGGGCAGTTTGTTCTAGTGATTCTCTGTCCTTATGTTAGAAAATGTTTTCTTGCTACACTTTAAACTTACCATTGATTATTATGTTCACTATTTACATACAGAAAAAAAATATTTCCTTATTTCAGAAGCTGCTTACATCTTCAAAACCTGCTAGCGTGCACCTTTTCAGTGTTCTGAAGTGGTTGATTATTTTTAGCTAATTCAGTATTCTTAAAACAGCCTATTTTTCTCCTGAGCATAGTGGACCATGAGTCCCAATAAAACTTGATGTTAGAGTGAAACACCTCCATGTCAGTTTGGGTGGCTCCCAGAAATGAACTCTTTCAGAAGGGTTTTCCATGTGAACCCAATAGCGCCGACTGTCATCAAGAGCGTACAGCTACAAAATTCCGTAAACTGTTCGTCGGTTTGGGACTTGTTTTGCTATATCCAAGACTGCCATCTCCTGGGCACTCCTTCTGCAGCAACAGCTCGCTGCGACTTGGGAAAAGAATGCAGTAGATGATGGAAACCGTTGCTCTAGTGTACTCTCCAGGCTGGGACCTGAGTGCTTAGCTAAGATTTAGTGTCTGTTTCCACAAGGACAAAATACCGTTATCGGAGACAGTGTTTCTTTGTTGCAGCCCTGTTTGTTTACTGGGGCAATTTCTTTGTTCTCCATTCCAAGCTTTTTTCCAGATTATACAATACCCAGAATCTCTCTCCCTTCGATTTTTCTTAGGTATGCTCTAGCAGCACTTTTTTTAAACCTTCTTTGTTTTCTGCCTCTTTCCCTGTCTGCTTCTCAGCATTTATGTCTTACCTCCACCAACCCTACTCAGTGAGTGCCAGCATTTCGATGTCAAAAAACACTTTCTAGAGTAAAAGCCCTACCTCATCTTCTGACTTTGGCATTGGATTTCTGAGGTGTCTTTTACCATTGCACCTGTTAGACACTTGAGAATTTAATTGCTTCCTTATTCATTATGAATAGAAGTTTTGTCATGTCCAGCAACTTCACAGAAATAGGTGTATGACTGTGAATCAAAGATACAGTCCTTGTGTATTGACCTAACCTCCAGCATAACTACACATAAGTTATCTCATGGGAAACTAGGATGAGCAGTTGTAAGACTGGGCCTCCATCCTTTTAGTCCTTTGGTAGAAGTTTAATCTTATAGGTTCATGCACTCTTCTTTCCAGTCACTTGTTTCCCTCCTGTTCACTCTGCCAGAACTGCCCCTTACTTGTGACAGTCCAAGTCACGTGTTACCATGGTCTAAAGTGATATATCCTGATTTATTAAAGCACAAAATGATGAATCTTTTTAGGGAAAAGCCTTTTTTTTTTTTTTTTCATAATTTCACAGATGCAGTTTGGAGAAGGACACCAAAAAAGGTTGAACTGGCATGTTTAATATCTTTATCAATGATGTGGATAAGGGGATTCAGTGCACTCTCAGTAAGTTTGCAGATGACACCAAGTTGAGCAGGCGTGTTGATCTGCTTGAGGGTAGGAAGGCTCTGCAGAGGGATGTGGACAGGCTGGATTGATGGGCCCAGGACAACTGTACGAGTTTTAATAAGGCCAAGAGCCAGGTCCTGCACTTGGGTCTCAATAACACTGTGCAACACTGCAGTCTTGGGGAAGACTGGCTGTAAAGCTGCCCAGTGGAAAAAGACCTGGGGCTATTGGTTGACAGCTGACTGAATATAAGCCAGCAGCGTGCCCATGTGGCCAAGAAGGCCAATAGCATCCTGGCTTGTATCAGAAATAGTGTGGCCAGCAGGACTAGGGAAGTGATTGTCCCCCTGGTGAGGCTGCACCTCGAATACTGTTTTGGGCCCCTCACGACAAGAAAGACATTGACGTGCTGGAGCGTGTCCAAAGAAGGGCAACAAAACTGGTGAAGCATCCAGAGCACAAGTTTTATGAGGAGCGGCTGAAGGAACTGGGGTTGTTTAGCCTGGAGAAAAGAAGGCTTGGGGGAGACCTTAACAAGTGATAGGACAAGAGGAAACAGCCTCAAGTTGCGCTAGGGGAGGTTTAGGTTGGATATTAGGAAAAAATGTCTTCACCGAAAGGGTTGTCAAGCATTGGGAGAGGCTGCCCAGGGAACTGGTTGAGTCACCATCCCTGGAGGTATTTAAAAGATGTGTAGACGTGGTGCTTAGGGACATGGTTTAGTGCTGGACTGGGTGGTGTTAGGTTAATGGTTGGACTCAATGATCTTAAGGGTCTTTTCCAACCTAAATGATTCTATGATTCTAATTGCAGAGACCATGGCGTCCAAAAGGGAGCACTAGCAGAATTATCAGTCCTGCTGTGGGCCTCCAGGGCTCTGGCCACAAACACCACTGAGCACTAGGTGAAGAGGGTGGGGAAAGTGGCAGAAAGGAAGATGTATATGCTGACTCTCGGTCTCTGCAGCATTGCAGCATATATAGTCATTTATATCATCTTCTGTAAAATGCTACTGTTCTGATCTGGTGACTCTGCGCTTTGATGACATGGTCTGTAGTGCTGATAAGCAGTGGTATGAAATCAAAATGTTTCACCCACAGGAGAGTCATGGTGAGTAGGGGTAACCAGGAAAGCAACCACTTCTAACCATTTGCTTATATTTTCCACTTCTTAGTTGATTTTTGGTTTGTTTTCTGGTTTTTTTTGCTTAAGCAATCACTGACTATAAAATAGGAGCTGTGTTTGCAGTACTGTAGCAAATGATTCATTTTTATCTTCTCACTTCCAAAATTCAATATAGGGCATATAGAACAGGCATGGAATGCCTGGCACTTGCTATCTAGGTCAGCTGGGAGCACTGCTCCAACTTGATGCTGGACAGGCTGACCTGCAAGAATTTCCGCAATTCCCACCCTTCCTTCACTTTGTCCAACTTGCATCCCTCCTGTTCTGAGAGGAATGACTACAGTAGTGATCGCTGACCACACTCCACAAATTGGTGTAAAGTTGTGTTTTGTGCCATGTCTACTCCATGCAAGAAAGGGAGGAGGAGGGAGAAGAAAGAGCACAGACTTTACTGAAGAAGGGATAAGGAGTCTACAGGAAAGCAGATGGATCTGAGGAAGGGTGGAGTGATGGAAAGGTATTTGAGAGGGGGGAAGTACCCTTTACCCCCCCTTTTCCACTCCCCATTCATTATGCCTATGATATATTTATTCAGTGTACTTTTCCACCTAGATCCTGTCCCCATCCAAATTAAAATTTAGGAGTGGAACCATATTCTATGGTTACTTCATTTGATGTCCAGGGCATCATAAACCAGAGGATTTATTCTGTAAATTTATACAGAGTATGAAACACATTAGAAAGACTCTGCTATGATTTTATCTTTATAAAATGCAAACCTAAGTCACTCCCAGTGTGTGTTGGGCCATGTAAAGGAATAAGCACCCCCTGAGCTAAGAATTTTCTGCCAAAATAATTCAATAATTCATCAGTTGTTTGTATTATATCAATTTCTTAGAGCTGACAGTTCGCATACAAGAAGGGCTTAGGCAAATTGAATGGAAGGTTCAGTGATGCGGGTGCCATACACACTGGCTGGCCACATCTGCTTTTGGAAACTGTTTTGTGTGGTGTAAACTGTAGCTTTGGTTTGCTGCAGAAAAAGAAACTTGTCAAATATTTGCTGCCTGCAGTGGAAAATGATCTTCAGTTATCACCCTGGTGAGGGGGGTATCATTTGGAATGTTACCCTAAAATTATTCAAGACCATCCAACTAAGAGTAATTAATTTCAAAATACTGCATTGATGCTATCTCCAGTGTGTTGTAACATGATGGTTATAACAGATCACAGCAGCTGTTGGTGCTGTCTTACTCAGTTCGGTGGCATTGTGTACATAATTTGGCTGTATGCCTGCAGTCATAAGTAGCATACCAAATAAATTACAACATTTCATTATTAAGAGATTTGCATATCTTTGCCAGTTATTGTTGAATGGATATGACATTTTTCTTCCTACATACCTAGACTTTATTCTGCTAAACTGTTTTCAATAAAAAAAAAAGAAAGTTTTATAGGTAATTTCTATGTCTTTGCTTCCCTTAAGCCACAAGATTTTTACAGAGGGTTAGAATTAGGATCTGTATGCCATTGAAAGCCAAGCACACTTGAAACACAGTAAGTTAAACTTTTCAGGGTACATCACTGTGCCAAAAAAATCACCTTATTGGTTAATGTCTCCTGAATTCTTTTTTTTAAAAAAAAGTGGTTTTATTTTGTGCTAGCAAACACATAGTAACTTAACACAAGGTAGAAGCCTGATCAGGACAAGAGCAAGGCAAGTATGTGTGTCTGATATGTTAATAGATGAGATAATCAATGGGCTCCCTTTAGCTATATGCTATTTGAAAATCTTAATTGATTTATCTTTGTCATACGGTTTTCCATTGTAATCTGTATGTTAGGTAACAAAAGTAAAAAGTAAAACCCATCTTTTCTCATTTCATCTGGTGAATTGCACTCAAATTAAAAAATATGAGGCTAAGCAGTAAATATTGTCTTTATCTTGAATCTAAGAAGTGTTTTTATTTTATATGAAAAACATTATATAAAAGATTAATGCTTTGGGAGCTCATGCCAAGATAATGGAAAGTATTGTGTGTTTTAGGTTTAGTTTATTAGGACTCTCCTTACTCTTAAGTAGTAAAAGTTTTACATTGTTACTGTATCCCAAGTATTTTTTAAAAACTAAAATAGTAAGAGCAGCTTTAAATTTGATATTTGTTTGAGGTTGGAATTGTTTAGGGTTTTCCTTTATTTCTATTCTTTTTCTTCTGGTTTTTTTTTAATATTCATTTACTGAATTACACTGTTTTGAATGGGATTTTTTCTTGCGTGATATTTAGTGTGACAAGCTAAAACAAATAGAAGCAATACCCAAACTGGCTATTTTTCTCCTAGAAACATGAAGCAGTTGTTACCAAGAATAGCCAGAATGAGTTTGAATGAATCAATTTCCAAATGCTGTTTTGATTGACTGACCTCATGCACATACACTCATAAATCAAAAATGAATAGTGGTGGAAATGTGCTTAGTGTACAATTGACATGGATACTCAAGAACTGTAAAATAAGACGACTGACCTAGTCAGATCCTTATGGTTAGAATTTCTTAAGAAGTTGCTTTAAATGTTTACATATGTATATATACAGGTATTTTTGGCAGTTGTACTTCATATATACACGTATGTTTTCATACATACATTTTTATCCCTGTTCATATAGTGTTCATATATGTATGTATGTGTTTATGTATGTTCATATACATATATATACACACATTTTTGTGTAGTGTCTGTTTGTGTGTGTATATATATTTATATATTTTTGTATATTTTGCAGAGCTTGAATTCTAGGTTACCTCTTGGTTATTTTTACAGGCCATGATTCTAAAAAGACAAGAATACTCTTAACCTTCAAGGAACATAAAATAACAAAGTACAAACCCATTACATGAACTCACCCAAATCCATCTCCAGTTAGCATAAGAACTATGTAGTGATTTATTCCAGGTGGCCAAAAGCCTGTCCCTGTTAAAATTATTTGGGTAAGAACTTAGGTTTGTATCTGTAACCAATAGACAAAGAATGATCAGAGATATGTAGATTCTAAAGTCTGCTAGCTGCTTGCTCTAATGGTTTCCATCTCTAAAAGGTAATTAAGAGGTGGAAGACAAAATTATTTTTGCTGTCAACCTCAAGGTTCCAGTAATTAGTATATTAACAGGAGTTAACTGTCATCTATACAGTTAATCTGGAAGTGACCCATAAATGCAGTACACATCTGTTACCAGGTCATACTCAAGGCTCTGATTATGATTGCTGTATTAACCTTTATGAAAACCGTTTTTCCATTTCTAAATGAGGAATTCATAGAGGTATCAATTAACCTGAAATCTTGAATTAAAAAAAAAAAAACAAAAAAATCCCAAAAAACAAAAAACCACAACAACCTCAAACATGAAAATAAGTTTTTTATAAGGCTTTCATCTCTCTGTATGGCTATACACCTACAAGTATCTTAATACTCCAGAAAAAAAGGAGCTGTGCTCTCAGTACAGCAGTAGCTACCTGACTGCTGTGTGATATGGCATTCCCAAATGATGGTGACTTGGCCAAGGAAAAGGACACAGTAGAAGAATGCTGTCAGAAGCTGGTGCTGAGAGTCCTGTCTGTTGCCACTCTTATATTACTAAGACACCTAAAAATGGGGATTCACAAACATTCATACCACTGTTTTAGATGCCTTAGTGCATCAGTAACATCCACATTGGGTTGGCAGATATGACACAGGACTGAAGGGAGACCTAACCTCTTCCAGAGCAGCAGCTGGAATGCAGAAGGCCCCAGGGTATATGACGCTGTATTTGAATACTTGTGTGTAGTTCCACAGTTACATTCCTTGAGACTAAATACCAGATGCTACATTAGCATGTATAGGAATGAGTTAATTCAGTGCTAAGCATACCTGTGGAATATTTACTTCCTCGGTATTTTTGTGTGTCATGCAAAGCATTTTAGTCTGTGTGTCATGCTGTGGTATACAGTCTTATTTGTCCATCAGTGGACAAGGTAAGGGGTACTGATATCATCCATCTAGACTTCTGTAATGCTTTTGACACAGTCCCCCACAACATCCTTCTCTCAAAATTGGAGAGATAGGCATTTGATGGATGGACTATTCGGTGGATAATGAATTGGATGAACAGTCACATCCAGATGGTAGTGGTCAATGGCTCAATATCCAGATGGAGATCAGTGACGACTGGTGTCCCTCAGGGGTCCATACTGGGATCAGTACTGTTCAATATCTTCATCAATGGCATAGACAATGTGATTGCCTGCACCTGCAGCAAGTTTGCAGATAACACCTAGCTGAGTGGTGCAGTTGACAGACCTGAGGGATGGCATGCGATCCAGAGGGACCTCAACAAGCTCAAGAAGTAGGCCCACATGAACCTCATGAGNAAGAAGTGGGCCCACATGAACCTCATGAGGTTCAACATGGCCAAGTGCAGCGTCCTGCACCTGGGTTGGGGCAAGCCGCAGTATCAATACAGGCTGGGGGATGAAGGGATTGAGAGCAGCACTGCGAAGAAGGACTTGGGGTACCAGTGGATGAAAAACTGCACATGCATCAGCAACGTGCGCTCGCAGCCCAGAAAGCCAACTGCATCCTGGGCTGCATCAAAAGAAGCGTGGCCAGCAGGTCGAGAGAGGTGATTCTGCCCCTCTGCTCCACTCTGGTGAGACCCCACCTGGAGTACTGTGTCCAGCTCTGGAGCCCCCAGTACAATACAGACAAAGACCTGTTAGAGTGGGCCCAGAGGAGGGCCACAAAAATGATCAGAAGGCTGGAGCACCTCTCCTGTGAGGACAGGCTGAGAGAGTTGGGGTTGTTCAGCCTGGAGAAGAGAAGGCTCCGGGGAGACCGAATTGCAGCCTCTCAGTACTTAAAGGGGGCTTATAAGAAAGACGGGGACAAGATTTTTAGCGGGGCCTGTAGCAATAGGACAAGGGGTAATGGTTTTAAACTAAAAGAGGGTAGATTCAGACCAGATATAATGAATAAATTATTTGTGATGTGGGTGGTGAGACACTGGCCCAGGTTGCCCAGAGAGGTGGTAGATGCCCCATCCCTGGAAGCATCCAGGGTCAGGTTGGAGGGGGCTCTGAGCAACATGATCTTAGTTGAAGATGTCCCTGCTTGTTGCGGGGGAGATTGGGCTAGAGGACCTTTAAAAGCCCTTCCAACCCAAACAATTCTCTGATTCTGTGATTTGTGTTTCTGCTTGTAGGTGTTTCCTTTCATATATGTTCCTGCGTGGTAGAAACGTAATTCTATGAAAAGTGAGAGGGAACTACCAGTAGCTGGTTATTGTCTGGTCTGAGATCTTTGTTTTATCTTTTCCAGCAGCATCTTGGAAGTTATATTCCAAAATGAATCCTCAGAGTCCAATCTTTTTCTGATCTGGCCTGTATTTCATGCTGTCTTTTCCCAAAGGGGGCCATCTATGATTCTTCTGTGCAACATTGGCCTTATCCTCAGTTGGTCCACCTTGATTTTCAGACTGACTGCGCTGTAACTGGTTCATAGGCTGTTTTCCACAACTGCTTACAGAGTCGTATCTTTCAAAGTTCAAAAACTCCTCATCACTTTAGTAATTTCTTTTGAGCCCATATATAGACGTATAAGAACCTAAAGAAGGACTACAGACATAAGAACTCATGAACCAACTGCATAATAATCTGTTCCAAGCACAAGTATAGTATGTGTTGCTTGTAATTCTGACAGTGCAGTAATTCTCCACAGAAATTAAAGATCATTACCAGAAATAGTATTTTTGACGTCTTCAACAATATTTCCCTTCTTTTCTCTTGGACACTTATCAAATGAATATAATTCCTGCTTCAGACCTACTAGAGCTGTCACAGTGTCCTAAGATCAAGTGTCTTAAAATAGCTTTCGCTGCTACTTATCTTCTCGGCAAAGGCTGGAAAGCTAGAGGACCTTGTAACTGCTATTATGTTTCTTGCCTGTGGGATCAGGCTGGTGTGGATCTGGCGAATTAGTTGAATACAAATCTTTTGTTCTGACTGATCTATACCTTTAAAGAAGTAATGAATAGGCAGAATTTGTAAGCCACTGTTCCTAATATTTACTGCACAGTTGTTGGCAATAATAATATCCAGCTTGATTACTATTTTATTCTCTGCCCACACTATCAGCATCTTTGAAAGAGGCTTTCTCTTGGTTCTTGAGGCATTCTGTCCAGGAGCACAAATTAATAACAACTCTTCTTTCTATGACTTCTTTTTCCAATTTATTCTCTACCCACCCAACTAAATAAGGAAGTTGTTTGAGTTACATTTAAGACTTAGGAGATAATAGTGTGAGACAAGTCAGGTTCACAGCTACTGGTAAGCAAAACAAGCTCATATCTGTGAACCTGGCTGTGGAATCAGACTAGCTTAGTGGAATCAGCTCAACATTATCACATATAATAAATACTGTCTTATATACCATTTAAGATTCAGAGACTTACTGATGACTCCCCCCATACTTGCCAGACATTTATGCAGTCTGCTTCTAGAAATATGAGAATCTGCTTGTACCTTTTTAGGCAAGCTGAAAAAGGGAACTCCAAAAGATAGTATTATTCTTTCACTAACATGCTGCATTGACATGTGAAAAACAAACATACATAGTGTAAAACAATAATATGGACCAAACTGCCAGCTCTGCAGCCTGGCAGAGATAACAAATTGCAATAGTAACAAGTTACTATTATGGTTGCTGATGGCATCAAAAAGGACGTGTGTCAACATAGGGAGGCCAAGGTTTTATGATTTGGGTGTTGGTATTCCAGTTTTTTTATAGAAACTAAAATGAAACACAGTCTTCTGGTTCAGAACCTTAACTGGGCAGACAGTCTTGTAACACACATCTTGCTAGAAGTGTATTTCTGCTACACTTGGAATTACAGATATTAAGGGACTGAGATCTAGAAAAACTAATATACTCAATAAAGTTGCCAAGATGTAATGTACCAATATAAAAACACCAAGATACAGGATATAATATCTGTCAAAGATTTGATTTAATCTAGATTTCATAGAGAATACTTAAGTGATAGGAAAACAAATGAAGACAAATTTAAATGCTTGTAGGTCTAAACTTTTTGCAGAACCTGAATAACGATATATCACCGTTATCTTCTGTTTCTTTTAGCCAGCAGACTTCACAGGAAAGCAAGCACTGAAGCAGATTAAAGAAAAGGGGCTCAAACGACGACTGGTGTATCTCACCGTGGAAACAGATAACGTCGATCCAGAGGGAAATGAAAGCGTGTGGCATAATGGCAAGGTAAGGACTATAGATCATGTTACAAGAAAATAATGTTAATTCTCCATGAACAGAATCTAACTTTGTGTTTCAAGTGTGACTGCATTATTTTTGTTTTACTGGCACAGAACAATTTGATGCTATGATAACCATTTTCTAATCTTCAAGCAGGAAGCAAAGTCTACAAAAAAAATATGAAATACCATCAAGTCAGAGAAACTAGAGTTGGAACAGACTAAAGTATTAACTTATCCATTCTCTTCTCCTGCAAGTTCAGCATTGTCCTAACAACACTTTTGCTATTCACTTAGAAGAAACAAAACAGCAGCAAAGTTTAGGCCTCCACACCAGCACAGATTACGTATTGAAATGCTCATTAGGAATTAAAATATTGTATATAAGAAATGTATGCATGTTTATAGTGTTTGTTCTGGTAAAAACTTAGTTGACTAGACTGTTTTTTCAAGGAGCGCAAACTTCCCTGTTTAAGGTGATGTCACCCACAGTAGAGAATATTATGACCTGCATGACACACTTGAAATTTGCTTGATGTCTGAAGTGTATATACCAAAACTAGTGTATGAGATGTGTAATTGTTTGGTTTGTTTGTTGGTTGGTTGTGCTTTTTTTTAAGAAAACCTCACTGCATCTTGAAAATAAAGATAAATGTTTGTGGGTTTTTTTTCAGGTTATTGGCAACACCACCTCTGGAACTTTCAGTTACAGTGCTCAGCAGAGTCTGGCTTTTGCATATGTTCCCACAGAACTCAGCAAAGTTGGACAGAAATTGGAAGTTGAACTTTTAGGAAAAAATTATCCAGCAACCATTATACAAGAGCCACTGGTGCTGACTGAACCAACAAGAATGCGCCTTCAGAGAAAGGGTGAAAGTCCCAAAATATAAACACAAATGAGGATGCAACAAATTGTGCAGTAGGAAATAGTGCCATTAATATGCATGAAATTAAGAGAAACAAACCACTCAGATTTGCTAATTACTAAACA
Source organism: Anarhynchus alexandrinus (assembly GCA_008711295.1). Lineage (NCBI taxonomy): Eukaryota > Metazoa > Chordata > Aves > Charadriiformes > Charadriidae > Anarhynchus > Anarhynchus alexandrinus. The sequence goes on along the minus strand of VUYV01000017.1, from coordinate 5,039,930 downwards.
CAAGATCCTCATTGCCATGCATCAGTGAGAAATTCAATGGTGTTACTCTCTTGCTTCCTTACACGGGCCATTCACATTGGAGATCTGAGCACAGGTCATGAACCCATATGTGTTCCCCTTTCTCAGCATTTGTGAGCTGAAAGTGGCAGGGAGTGAGTAGATCGTTGATTCAGCTTGCTTCCACATGGGCTGGCGGATCGGAATTAAAGCAGAGGAGGAAGTTGCTCTTGGTATTGGATAATAGCAAATTCTTCCTCCTCCTTGACAGTCACAGTTCCTCCTTTGCCTGCCCTCAGGGTAAAGTAGCTTATCCTGGCTCCTTACAACATGACATCGCAAACTTATCATTGAAATAATATTGCTAGTTCTGCACAGAAATACTTCCTCAGGAATTGAAATACATCCCAGCAATCATTAAAAATAATAAAGGCAATATTAAAGGCAAATTGAACTGTTAACATTTTTTCCCAATGCGTCATCCTGGCAGAAATTCTTACAGAAGGTCAAAATCTAGGTCTTCTTAATAAAGCAGGTATAGGAAGCCCGTTCTTCATTATTTTATATGAATCATCTGGTAGATTACCTTTAATATTCTACAACACATAGGATGTTATTGCTCAGTTTTGAGCAGAACTTAAAGTACTGTGTCATGGACTTACTGTTCTAAATCTGAAGAGCTAGACTGACACCAGAGAACTTCTGTTCTTCCTTTTCCTGTTATTTATAGATTGAACAGCGTTAAGAGCCATATGTTGTTACGCAGAATTATTAACAATGAAAAAAATATAAGTAAATCCACAGCAGAGGAGCCTTATTCTTTGTTAAATATTCGATAACCTGAATAAGCGGGATTGGGATAATGTAAATGATGGGAACACACTAAATTATTGAAACACTCTTCTGAATTCCATAATACGCTCAACTATTCTTCTGAATAAGAACAATGTCAGAATTTCTAACTTACAAAGAGTAACACTCCCCTTTAGGCTATAGATAAACCTTTTCAAAGAACATATGAATATGAATAATGTCCAAAATGTAGTTTCTCCAAAGGAGTTAGTGTCTCTAGATCTTCAGCAGAGAAGCAAATGTATGAATATAATATACCAGGAGAAAAGCCATTTGAATAATGAACACTTCCTCCTGATAAAGTAAGCTGACATTGCATTGTGCTGAATATCTTTAACAAAGCAGGTCAAAATAAAATATACAAGCTTTGGCAGGTTTGCATGTAGTACTATGTTGAGTGAAAAATCCATTCAGAAATTATTCTATGTTATGCTTTCACAAGTGGTTTGGTTATACTTTGCTGAACCAATCAGAGATACTACTTTTTCTAAAGGTGACATTATTTGTAATGAGGCGGTTAGCCACCATGTTTCCTTGAGAATTCAAGAAACCTAAAATACAACACAATGCAATATGCTTTTATTTAGGAACATAGTTTTGAATTTCAGTATTTCCCAAGAACGTGCAAATTCACTAGACACCGTGTCTTGGAGTGTAGAGTAACAGTTATCCTGAGACAGGTTCTCACATATAAGTTTTGCTCTGGCAAAACTGTTTCAAGGATACCTTCCACATCCCAATCTGGAAGTTAGAATCAGGTTTGTAACTCCTTTTCCAACTTGGAAGAAAGAAGTGCTGTTCATTAACATCAAGCAGGTCGGTCTGACTGCGCAGAAGGGGCAGGCTTTCTGCAGCCTGAGCAAAAGCTGATGAATCATGGCTGTAATGTCTACAGTCAGGTAATACTCGCAAACTGTACCCTCCATGGGCCTGTACCTCATTTCCAGCTGTAACCTCCCAACTGCTAATTTCTCCTTGTAGCTGATACAGAGAGCTACCTGTCTCACTTCACAGTGTAGCATTATAGAGGCCCAAACATTGATTTCCTTCTGGGCTTCTCATTGACAGCTGTTGTCACCCAAGCCTCATGAAGGTCAATCCGTGACCAGTTAATTTTAATTTAGTTTCAAGATTCAGGCAAGCAGATAAAAACTGTAGCATGCTGCTTCGGGGACAAGGCAACGCAAAGTAAAGTTTCTTTCCTGCAGCCAACTTATAAGACCAAACCAACTCCCTGTTCATCACTGACCATAAATAAGAGAAATACAAGTATCTGTGAGCTTGTTGCACTCTGTTACGTCTTAAGAACGGCTGTACTTTCTGCTTAACAATGCATTCAGGAGCAGAGATACCTGAAGTAGTTTTAAGCAAGCATGGCTGAGCTTTAGAAGCGCTGTAGCTATGACAGCAGTATGTCTGACAGGGCTTCCTAGTTGACGTAGCTTCTTTTTTACTGCTCTGATGCCCAAGTCAGCTTACTGAGAATTTATTAGGATAGCTCAATATTGCAGCGCTTTGCACAGTGCGGATAAACTAAACTGCGAAGGGATGAAGCTTTGCAAATCGTGCCCACAGAGACATTCACACATTTAAGTCAATCTATCTTTCATCGTTATAAAAGGAAAATGATAAACCTGAAGACAAGGGCAGGGGGGAGGTGTTCAGCAGCTTTTGTGGTTTCCTGTCACTGTTTCTTTTCATTGTATGTTGTGATATAGTGTTGCATAAACTTGTGGTGTCAGGATACAGCAAGAGGAAGTGAATAGGGGCAAGAATGTTGAAGTAGTACATCCATGTTTTAAAAGGGCTTCCAACCAATCGAACAGAAATGCCAGGGTAGGAAGACTGGCAGGGACACTTAGAGTCTTCCACAACCCCATTAGCTAACAGAAGGGACACCTTTTCAATGAGGTGAAAATATGACTGTTGGTCATCTAGGAAATTTTCTGAAATACTCAAATTTCTGTGCGTGGAGAGATCAGGACATGTCAGAAGGCAGTTTTCTCAGACACATTTTGTGCCATTTTCCTTTATTCTTTCTCCATCTCCAGAGAGTTTTGGTACACCAGAGTAGATGTTACTACTACCATATGAATTTTTGTTCCAAATTCCCATGTTCTATGGCAAGATGTGCCATGTTCATACTTTGTGTGGAATTATAATTCAACATGGATACCGTAATCTTGTGTGTCACTCTAATGAATTCATTAATCATTGGCTTCAAAACAGTATCCAAATTATTCAACCCCAAATTCAGAAAAGGTACACTGAAACATCACGGCCTGAACATAGACCATTTCCAGGATTTATTCTTTTGATTCAAGAGAATACTCTCTGATATAACAGATTGGGATTCCAGATCTGTCAAGTAGTAATAAAAAAAACCCCGAAACAAACGACTAAGAAAATATGACAGGCAGCAACATCCAGACTGTGACTGCGCAGTATGTCTATGTTCTATATCTCCTGTCTATGTTTTAGACAGTACAACTTAATGTTTTAATTCTGGCAGTTCAGGCAACCAGGTTATCCCATTCTAGTGGAGCGGGATAACCAGCAAATAACTCTTGGCAATCTGCTACAAGGCAATATGAGTTCAGCTGCGCTTAACACCGTGATGCCTTTGGAAACATGTCAGGTGAATAGCTATTATGAATTTTATTCCAACATTTCCGATTTCACCAGCGCTGTGTAGATTTTCAAAGTAATTATTCTGAATGAGCAAGAATCGTTTCCGTGGGAATGGAAACATAGGTATGGAACTTTACCTATAATAAGGACATGGAAGAAGTTAGTAAAATATACAATTCAGTGAGACAATTGTGACTGGTAATGGGATCTGAACTAAAACCAAGATAAATGGGAACTTTCCAGCCTTTTGAACAGTATGAATCAGATCTCAACAAAGAAAACAGTAACTCATAGTCACATACCAGCTTGTCAGCAATCCTGGAATTTACTTCAGGGAAAATTGACTTCAGGACAGTATTGCTGTTTCTTGTTCTAATACCAGCTGCGGACACACACATTCTTGTTGTAGAAAAAAATGTGGGATCACTTATTACTGCTGTTGTTTTCAAACCAGCAGGGAATTCTTTGGAATTTATAAAAAAATATCTGGCAAATTTGTAGATGTACCCACTAGACTTCATTCATGGGAGCAGGAACTTTCTTTCTACAGAGATGTGCCAATCAAAAAGAAAGTAGACAGGATTCTGGCATACTCAATATATGCCTTTCTTACAGAGAAATAGGATTTTTAGCGGGGATTGTCTGTTACCAAATAGTTATATGAATTTGGAAATGCACGTGTGTACCATTCCAGCTAAATGTGAAACATGCGGTTATTTGATCTTTAACTGGACACTGAAATTTATATGTATTCCATGGATGGACAAAATCGTGCAAAGCAGACAGCTACTTCTGTCTTAGATTATTTCATCAAGATTATAACTAAGGTAGTGGTCGTTTACAATATTGCTTTAGAAGATTACACGGTTTGAAGAAACAGCCCTGTTGACAGAGCTGTTACTTCTGCTTCGGGGTTGCTTCACTTCCTTCCTACTCCGCAACAGCCACAAGCACCATCGTACAGCCAGACCTAGACCAAGACTTTCTCGTCCGAATGAACAAAACGAAGAGAGAAAAAGCGCCGGGCGGCTCACGATTTTGCAGAAGGGGCAGGCAGGGGAGGGGATGAGATGAGAGCAGCGGCTGATGATGGCAGGAGAGGGGCCGTGCACAGGAACGACTGCCGTTTCGCACCACTCAGCTGCAGCGCAGGTTGGCGCGCAGCAAGGCCACGGCTGTTCTGCAGCTGCCCCACTTTGCCTATGCATAGAATAAACCCCGCTGGCAGCACTGCATCTGGGCGAGCTGCCGTGGGGTCGCCTATAAAGACTCAAGTAACAGCTCTGATACTTGTACCAGAATACACTGTGTCTTCTACTCAAACTGTGGTATTGGCTGCCCTGGAAACACAGCTGCCCTGACACACAAGCTTGCAAACAGCGCCCTGGTTCCCCCAGGAAAGGCTCCGTGGCGTAAAAATGGGCGTTTCATAGAGGAACCGAAGGCAGAACTCCTCCAGCGCCACCGAGTTGGACACTGCCAACACCGGCAACAACTTCACAATCGCTCCTTTTGCCTCGCCCCATAAACTCGCGGGCCTAAAGCCACACCGCCTTCACCCACAGCACCTACGGCGGGTCCCCACCTCCTGCTGGCACCGAGCGCCAGCACCGGCCCGCGGGAGGGGGCGGCCCCCGCCCCTGCCCCTGCCCCTGCCCCCGCCCCGCCGGGCCGTCCCCTCCGACGGGCAGCNTGCCGCGGGCGGCGGCGGCGGCGGCGCGGCCGCCCTGCCCGCACCTGGTGCTGGTGCTGGCCGACGACCTGGGCTGGGGCGACGTGGGCTGGCACGGCTCCGCCATCCGCACGCCGCGGCTGGACGCGCTGGGGGCGGGCGGCGTGCGGCTGGAGCGGTACTACACGCAGCCCCTCTGCACCCCCTCCCGCAGCCAGCTCCTCAGCGGCCGCTACCAGGTAGGGCCCGGCCCGAGGGAGGGGGGGTAACCCGGGGAAAGTCGGTACCGGAGTTGTTGCCCCAACGCGGTGACGGCTGTGGAACAGCCATCAGGGTCCCTCCATCCTTCCATCACGCTATCCCTCCATCCCTCTGTCCTTCCGTCCCTCCATCCCTCTGTCCTTCCATCCCTCTGTCCCTCTATCCCTCCATCCCTCCATCCTGCAGTCCCTCCATCCTGCTATCCCTCTGTCCTTCCATCCCGCCATCCCTCCATCCCTCTGCCCCTCCATCCCTCCATCCCTCTGTCCCTCCATCCCTCCGGCCCTCCATCCTGCTATCGCCCCATCCTGCTATCCCTCTGTCCCTCCGTCCCTTCATCCCTCCATCCCACTATCCCTCCATCCCTCCCCGGCGGCAGGAATGACCCCCTCCCGGCTCCTTCCCACCACCCTTGGCAGCCTGTCAGCAGGTGTCTTGTTGGGGCACATCTCTCCTGCTGCTTCTCAGCAACACTCTGTGTAGTTTGGCCTTCTTGTATCTATCATCTCATGCAAAAATGTGCTTAGGAGGAGGCTACTCTACAAAAACTGGTTGTTACTTTTGGCTTGCTAGCTCGGCAGTAAACTAAGCATGAGTTTATTGCAAGTTGTTCTGCTTCAGAAAAGCTAGGGTGTTCGCTATGCTTCGGTTGTATTAACAGTATGGCAGCATATCATGAAAAATACTCCTGTCATAGTCATCTTCTGTTAATGTACTTCTGAACTGGACAAGCACGCAGTCAACATGCAGCCAGAAGCGCATCAGCACTACGTGCTCAGTTTATGCAGCTTGTTTTCCAGTGCAGTGTTTAAATGCGTTCTGACCTGTACATTCTTCATACGGTAACATAGGTGTAGAAATTTATGCACCCCTTGTTGGAGTGCACACGGACTGGTCCTTACTCAGGGTGTCTAGCTGCTCCGGAGTCCTAGTCATGATTTTTCCCATTTTTTTCAGTTGCATAGGTATAAGAATTGGACTTCATCATACTGCTGTACTTCGCCCTCCCCCTTCTTTTTATTGCAACTTTGGCAAGGGGAAAGAAGAAAGCACAGACAGAAAGGAGAAACTCACAGAGGGTTAAGTGTATTTCAGAAACTTCCCCTCTCTCTCAAAGTCCTGCACATGCATGTTAACTGTAGTTATTTGTCAAAGAAACTGTTCAGAATGAAAATAAATCCTGTATTAGTAGATGTTATTTCACGTTGTTGCAGGAAGGTTGTTCTAGGTGATACTTATTCTTTCCAAGCAACATTTCTTCTGTTTCTAGAAACTCCGAGAGTCAATAATAAAGAATAAGAAGATGTAATTGACTTTTTTTACCAACTCTTTAAATTGTTTTATGTAAATAACCTAAAACCTTTTTTCATCTTGACTGTTTCTAGAATACAGTTCATACCCTGAATGTGCTTATCTAGAAATGAGTCTGGGTTAATTGGACGGTGCTGCACCTGATCTTTAAAGTGGAAATTGGAAATGCTCATAGTTCTGTCCTGATTTAAATTCGTCGTATGTATCTGACTTGATAATTTAATCATCTTCATGTTGACCTTGTTACAAATGAGCAAAATAATATTAGAAATTGGAAGTAATTTTTCTATAAAATTGAGGAGACACTGTGTGTAGGAAATAATTATGTAGCAAATATGTGGGATTTTGTTTTGTTTTACCCATTGGTGTGATTAACAATTGCTTGGAGTTTTTAGAAAGTAACCTAAATCTGTTCCTATTTGGAGCTGGAATTTTGATAGTCATCTTGCAGTCCATAAAGAAAGAAGAGCAAAGGTATTGGTTTATGAAAGCCATAGAATTTTTGTATTATTATTATCAATATTTTCCTCTCCTTTTTCTTGCTTTCTACAGACAATGGAAGAAATTACAATGCTTTGCTAGCTTGTGTCTTTAACTGTGTTAATAATATTTTTGTAATACCGCATTTTAAGAAAATAATTCTTTTTTTCCAGCTCCTGTTTCAAAGAAAATTAGTAACTAATAGACCCTTTGAGAGAGTCTACTTGCCCACTTGCCTAAGATCAGGGCTTGTTTGGTTTAAAAGTATATTCAAAGTGTCGCTAAAGTGATGCTTTAAAAATTAATTGTGCAGCTTGCTACACTGGAGTGCTTAGTGGAGTTACAAAATCTGATGTCTTGTACTCTAGGGGGTCTTGGAGGTTTTGTGCTTTGACAGAGGCAGATTATTAGAAATATTTAGTAAATAAATAAGATATTTATACTTGTATGTGTGTGTTTACTGGCCTAAGTTTAGGGTATTGTGGTTTTTTATCTGGAGGAGATAGGGGAGTTGACGAAAGTCAACTGACAGTACACAGTAACTGAAGAGTTTTCTTGCATCAAGCAGTATGTACTCTGAGAATTGTTATCGGTCATGTTTTTGTAAAGAGATACAAAATTTACCACTTCTTAAGATTGGAAGCTTATGTGGAACTATTAGAGGTCAGATCTAGGCAGTGTCTAAAACTTGTGTTATCCCCAGTATCCAAACGCTTCGTTTGTAAAAGTGCTCACACTCACTTTAAGCATGTAAATAAATATATAATGTGTGTATATAATGTACATTTAGAAGAGTAATGCAAAAAGCACTGTCTTATCCTTTACCACCTTTTTATCCGATGACTGTTCTCTGGTACAGGCAAAAGCTTGGCCGCTTCACTTGCCATTGCGCCTTTTTGCCCATCTCCGTCCCGTTTAAAATCTCTCTCTCCACGTTGAGATGTCGTCCCTAGCCTTCAAAGAGACCGTAATGGTAATTGTTACCTGGTAGATTTTGAGATGAAAACGCAAAGGGCTTTGTTTTTTTTTTTTTTATTGCACTAGGTTTATGTCTGGGAAGGTCGTGTAAACGCCTGTGGTGTGATGTCCTTGTCTTCCTCCATACTCCCCCTGCCTTCCACCTGTGTCTTCCTCATCTTCCTCTGGGCTACATCAGCGAAGACACGAAGCCCTAAAACTGATGCTCTGTTGTAGCTTTGTTTCTTTTTGCGTCTGCTTATGGAGTAGCTTACGGGAATGCATTGCTGTGTTGTAACTAATCTCGCGTCCTTTTCTCTGCTAGATCCACACAGGTTTACAACACCAGATAATTTGGCCATGCCAGCCCAGCTGTGTGCCACTGGATGAGAAACTCCTCCCAGAACTGCTACAAGAGGCGGGATACGTTACTCACATGGTGGGGAAGTGGCATTTAGGGATGTACAGAAAAGAATGCCTTCCGACCCGCAGAGGATTTGATACTTACTTTGGTAATGGTTAGATGTAACACGGGCAAGAAATGCGGTGTTAAAAATTATGAGAAACCACCCGATGCTTCTAAGAACAGCAGATTTACTGTTGGCGTATGAATAAATCAATACCTGGGCATGCACGTTTCCAAAGTATAACTGCTTAAAATAAGATGATAGTGCCTTAAATGCATGCCCAAGCCTTACAACTGATTGAAGAAAATATCATGATTACTGAGTGGCTCCAAAGAAAGTATTTCTGTCTTATGATCTCCATTTAATTTGTTCCATGATGGTTAGAAGATTGAAGGTATAGTGATTGGTTTGTTTTTATAAGTGTCAGTAATCTCAATGTTTTGTGTTAGATCAGACAGCAGGCATCGCTTGCTCTGCAAATAATGTTACGCTTCTAAAAGCTGGTATTTTTAAGAAAGAAATAGGAATCATACCACACTGTGTTCATGCTTTGTGAACAGAGTAGCATTGTTTTCCAGAGGTGCTGGCAAGGAAGGTGGTGTGAGAGCCTCTATAAAACAGTATCCAAAGGTCTGTTGCAGGAACTCGCAAGTTATGAAGTCAAATCCTCAGATTAAAAAAATAATGCCAGAATTAGGTTGTCCCAGTGTGACTGTGTTACAAAGCAACTTGTAGCTACAAGTTGTTTATTCTTCCTCTCACAAAGGTTCGAGTCCCAGTATTGATTGGACTTTTATTAGTTTTGCACAAGTGCTGCAGAGGTGACATGGATCAGGCTGCCTGCAATACATCTCATTGCACGTGGTACTGCATGCAAAGTTGCCCATCGCCGCTTGGCTGCTTTTAAGACACTGTCATTAACCGGAGAATTTCAAAGCAGTTCATCGTCTTCAAAATAACTTTGCAAGCTGTTGATAGTCCAGCTGCCCACTTCTACAGCTGAGAAAGTAAGATACAGAGAAACTTACGCTTTCCTCTTGTCTAACTTTAGGCACTTAAATGAGGAGCCTGACTGTGCTACCTGCCTGTTGTAGACAGTGGTGATCCAAACTTTAGGTGGGAAGAACTGTTCCCTTAGATTGATTGTCTCTTTTGACTCTTCAGGGAACTGTGGGCTGTGGTTTCACAACTGAATTAAGCTGATATGTATGGATTGTAATACAACGGCTCATGGCTTAAACATATATGCCTCCTCCCATCCCTTTGCAGGAGCTTGGGATCTTCTTGGCAGCATAGGTGTAGATAGGCTGGTGCTCCTTGTGGAATCTCACCCTGGGACCGAGTAGACTCTTGATGCAGGCTGGCTCTGGGCATGGTCATTGAGTGCCCAGTGTGACACTATTTTTCAGAGAATGTAGCAGTTTAACATTCTATAATGTTCGTGTAATTCCAGTGTTAATTGCAATTAAGGGGCATTTGATTCTTTGGCAAACTTGGTGCAGTGTCTTCCCCATTGGGCACTCAAAATGGGACAATGCAACTTGCGGCTCTGAGTCCGTGGATGTAGGCAGTCTGCCCGTAAAATCTCTCCTTATGCTTTGAAACAAAAGCATTTTTTTCCTTCTAAAAATGTATTACAAGTTTATATTGTTTATAAAACAAAGCTTCATTCTTTCTGTACATACTTTTTTGCACAGGTAACTGTACTTGAAGCTGCTGAATAAAAATTCAAGTGAAGTTACTCCATTTTGGGTTTTTTTTGTCCCCAATTTTAGTTTGTTTTTTCAGAACTTAAGAATACATTTTTTGCAGATTTGTCTGGTTTTTTTCAGGGTATTGGGGGATAAATCTGAAATCTAATTTCCAAAGTAACAATTACTGAGATTCAGAAAATTTTGAAGAGGTTTGTTTCTGGTCAATAAAAAGCAAAAGCACTCAATGCTTGACAGGAGAGCCCTTGGTAGGAGCAAATCTATAACTCTAAAATTTTTGCATAGTTTGTTTCTTTTAGACATCTTTAAACAATAGTGTCTTTTTTTCACCAGTTGGTGTCAGCAGTGGATCAGAAGTTGCTTTACAGCTGACATTAAAAATGCTTCATACTTGGATGTTTTTGAAAAAATTAAATAAAAAAATCCAAACTTTCTAATATTGTGAGAAATTTTCTGTGAAAATACAAATATAGAAAATCATACCTGCTAAATATCAGAGTAATACATGGATCGGTCACTGCCTTTGCTATCAGTACATTAGTTTAATGCTAATGTATTTGATATCAAGTTATGAATATAAAATCACTGAACCGCTTTCAAAATCTTCCATGTGTTTTGAAATTACTACTGGCATTAGCAATAAGAAGTCTATGAAATATCAATGTTGAGCTACTTAGACCTGTCAAGGGATGTCACTATAGGTGGTGAAATGTTGGATAAGCTCAAAACCACTAGAGTTTTGATATTTTTCACTTTTTTCCCCCTAATGTATCTGTTTATATGACATTATGTTGGCCAGCTTATTTGACATCTTTTCCTGTTCTAGGCTATCTTTTGGGGAGTGAGGATTATTATTCTCATGACCGTTGTGTCCTAATCAAAGCAAAGAATGTAACGCGCTGCGCTCTGGACCTTCGAGACGGAGAAGAAGTTGCAACTGGGTTTAAAAACGCGTACTCTACTAATTTATTCACAGAAAGAGCTACAGATATTATAGCCAATCATAAAACTGAGAAGGTACAGTCAGCAGCTGTTTTTGATAACTTTAGCACTAAAGAATGTTTAAAAAAAAAGTTAATGAAATTTTAATAGACTTGCACTTGAGCTATAATTCGGGGCTTTTCAACAGGATGTGTAGAGCTAAATGCGAGAAGTAGCGCTGGTAAAACTTGCCTTGTCTGCTGTCAGAATCAGCTTTGGCTGCACAGCCCTGGCCTGCTACCCTTCTCCATTTCTTTTTTTAATAGTGTAAGTAATGAGTTTATAGAAATGATTTAGCATGTAGTTTTCTCTTCTTAAAAGAGAATGGAAAGTTTAATGGGAGATGTTTCATACAAAGAAACTGTTAACAACTGTGTTATGAAGAAAAGGTACACCTGATGTTTTTACACGGCTTTGCAAAAGAGCTTTATCAAAGTTTGATTAGTTTGTGCTTAGGGATTAGAAGAGAGGAGTGTAGGAGAAATCAAAACACAGTGTCTTCAGCTGTTGATGAATCAAGGCTGCTTTTGCTGCAGTAACTTTTGCATTTAGTACTGTATGGTCAACTAATTTCCGTTCTACCCCTTCCACCCCAGCCCCTCTTTCTCTACCTCGCTTTTCAGTCTGTCCACGAACCTCTCGAGGTCCCTGAAGAATACATGAAACCATATGCCTCCATTAAAGATGTAAAGAGGCGCCATTATGCAGGGATGGTGACTCTTATGGATGAAGCTGTAGGAAATCTTACTGATGCTCTGAAAAGATACGGTCTTTGGGACAACACGGTTCTTGTTTTCTCTACTGGTAAGTTCATTTAAATATTCTTTCAGTAATAACTTTGACACAGTGTCTAAGAAGCTGACTTCAGAGACACCTGGCCCCTCTGTTCTTTCCCCGTATATTTTCTAACTACAGAAGAATGATGAAAGTGAAACAGGACTTGATACCAGAAGAAGCAGTTTCTCTCCCCTGTCTTGTGGCTTTCTCAAGCACGATGAAAACAACTCTGAGCGAGTGTCTGTGCGAATAGGGGATACTCCTATTGGAGTAGAAACAGTATTGTAAAAACTGAGGAGTACGGTGAAGCTGGAGGCATCTTACTTGGCCCTGCGGTTACTGAGTGTCTGTCAGAATTGAATCTTTACTGAGAGCGATCGACTGAATTAATTTGTCCTGAGCTATAGATAGCTGTCTGATCAGTCTATAAATTGCCACGTGTTGCACGAAGCACGAACAGCCAGACAGAAAGCAGTTTGAAGCCAAATCTCTTTATTTCCCTTACTTCCATGTAACATGTAATTTTAGTCTTGCTTGGAATATTTCACTGGCACCTTACTCCCATGAAGCAAAGGTCTGTTAATTAAAAAGCTTAGTATGTGATGGTTAGCCTTAGTCTAGGCTGCCAAATTACAGGCTGAGTTTTTGTATGTACTATCACGCTATCTGGTTTCTAGATTATTAGGATAATGCAAATAATACATTACAAAGCAGTCTCCTTTGTTTCCAAATTAGGAATGAAACAGAACCTTTTTGAAATACAGCTGCTTGGCTGGGTTGCAGGAACATAGTTGTTCTTGTTTGGCTGGGAGTGGGAAAGTGGGAAGTAGCCTTTCAGTGCTTACAGTTGCTCTTTTGCTCAGGCATTACAGGTTAGGGCTGTCAAAATGGCAAATTAATTTTCAATGAATGCTTTAAAAAAAACCTCAAACCACCACCACCAACCCCCAAAATACCCAACCCCCCCAACCCCCAGATTTTGATGAAAATGTAGTGATGTGTTTTGAGTTTAGCAGCTGCTTCCTATAGCACTTGGAATCTTGGAATTTTGTTTTGTGTCCAAACCTGTTTGCCTTGTGGTGTTACGTTTGTGTCCAGGTTTTAGCTCTAACAGGATTCGATAACTCTTCTATGCCTGTTTCTGTTTACGATGTTTTCATATTTAGAACTGAAAGTAAGCAAAGCCATATGGAAAATGATACCAATATTTATTCCATATGGAAAGAATCCAGTCTTTGCTGATGGGGCCATGGTAGTTATTTCAGTAATGTTTGTTCAGTGCGTTGCGGAATAAAACTAAAGACATCTGAGTTGGAATTGCAGGGTATGACTGACTTAAAAAGACAAAATTTTATTTTGTACATAAAATGTTTTTTTTTTCCAAACAATGACAGCATGCCCTGCTTTTAATAGTAGGTATCTTGTCATCAGTTACAGGTATGTTTCAACAAGAGTCAGTCAGGAGAATCCAGTGTCTGCCCTATCTAATGGGACTTATCTCGAGTTAATTGACATTTTAGACTGCCAGGAGTGGAATTTAATATTATTGAAATGCAGGGAAATTTGGCCTAGATCAAGCAGGTCAGGGGGCAATGATTCAGTTTTTTTCAGTGTTCTCCCTTCACTTCAAACAACTGTTCTTTACAGGCATAAAACATTGCATACTTTAAAGACCTAGTTTCCAAAAAACAAATGTCAAAAACGTTAAGCATAAAAAAAAAGGCAACCAAAAAAAAGAAGCATGAAATCTATTCAGCTTTTCTGTATTATATTTATCGCTTTTGCAGATGCTGTGTTTTAAAATTGGCATTAGAAAGTGGTTGAAAAGAAACATGAGAGGGTCTGCAATTGAGCGTCTTGTTTGGAGGGTCGTGCTGCGTGAGATGGCTCTGTGCAGCTTTCAAGTCCTTTGTAAATGGGAGTCTTGGTGTGCACGGGTAGCTGTAGTACGGGTATATACTTATACTATGATATTACCTTCAGCTCTTGAGGGCATCGCTGCTCGAGGAAGCTGTGCCCCCTCTCCCTGCCCCAGGTGCTCTCCTGGGACTGGGGGACCCCCCCTCATGCTTGGTGTGGCAAGAGAGACACATTTTTCCCCTCCGATCACGAATTCTCTCCGAGAAAGTTCTTCCCATGTTGTGAGGTCAAGAATCAATTTAAGGATTTAAATGAAAAGTGCGCAGGAGAATCTAGGGAAGGATAAAGTGTATCCATAATTTTAATGAGCAATATATATGTGTCTCCTCAGCGTATTAGTTAAAGATACAGAATCATAAAAGCATTCTGTTTTGTTATAAATCTGTGTGGTTTGATAACTGTAGTGCTGGAAATCTGTAGAGGAAAAAAGAAGCGAAGACCATACTTTATGGTAGATTTTACTAGGTTCATTACTATTCCCTGTTTAGTTGCGGCCAAAACTCACACTTGGATGTTTGTGTCTCTCACTGCTTCAAAATTCTCCCCCAAAAAATAATTTACAAGTGACCATATGCTATTCTGTGCTATAGCAAGTAGCATTGCAACAAACATACAGTCTTCTGGTTGATTCCATCACCGTGAAGTGCTGACCCCAAAATTAGAGATCTGGTTTTGGTGAGTGCTCATGGAAATACTCTAGAACATGATATAATCTTCGCTGTCATGGTAGATTTCTTTTTATTAAACTCTTTCGTGTTTCTTCCTATTTGTATATGTTATGGCTCAACCAGGATTGCCTTGAAAACATGCCACTTGGCAAATGGAAATACGGCACGTTTTAAAAGGGCCTTGTAAAATGTGTAGAAGAACTCCAATTCCTCTTTAAAGTGGCCTGATGGAGACACTGGGCCAAAAATGAAGTAATCTGGTCATTAGCAAAGTCTGACTCCATCAGTATGTTGTGTAAATCCGCATCTCTGGTGTCTTTTTGAACAGATACACAAGCTATTTGTACAGGTAAATAAGAAAAAGAACAAAGGTGAGCTAGTTCAATGGTATGTGGTATTATATTTGTGTATCAAGTAGTAGCTTGGAAAGTCTTGACTGGTGTGGAATAGAATTTGCTTTTATGGAGCACCTTTTATACTGCAGATACTAGTCAGTCTACATTAATGACATCAGTGGTGAAAATGAAGTCACTGCCTGTTCAAGCAAAACAGGTAAAAATGTTGCAGCACTGTCTTGGGTACCCATGGCCTTTTATCCACTTGAAATAAAAAAGAATGAGACATAGGGTTTATTTTTCTTTTTAGGAAACATAAGAGACTATAACTACCAACTTTCCTGAAGAGGGCCTTGATTTAAAATAAATAAAGGTCATAAAAAACATTCAAGTGGTACAAATTTACCTCAGCACTATTAACACTGGCTTAGAGTCCAAATTTTGCTTCAAATATAGACCTATGATTTTAGGTAATAAGTGGGCATTTGCTGTAAATGCCATGTGTTTATAGTTTCTGCAACTTATTACAAGTAATTTTGGTGGAAACTTGCCAATATTAGAGCAAAGGAATCCAACCTCTAATTTCAGTTCTGTGTTAAAGCTACTATCCTTTGCTTTATTTAACTTTCTGCTTTTTAATATTCTGAATAGTTTTGGATCAAAACTTCTTACTGCTATTTCTTCCAATATGTCTGTTAATTCTTACATGTAGATTAGCACTGTAGTGTCTGGTAGTTGCCATAAGAGGGCTTTGAACAGCAAAATATGTGGAACTTTTCAAGCCTTGGTTTATGTTGCTAAGAGGAAACCACATAAATCCTTTCCATAATGGAGCATGTGACAGTGATGACTGTTTTCACTCCAAAAGAGTTTTTTTTTTATCATTTTAGAATTATGATTAATAAGAGCACAGATTGTTTTGGACATACTTACTGATGTTTATACAGTCTTTCACTCACCTAAATTTTTTCCCCCCAGATTTCGTACTACTCTAACAAAGACTTTTTCGCAGTCTTTTTTTTTTTTTTTTTTTTCCTTTTCATTCCAGCCAGCATATTGTGGCTTTTGTCTCATAAAATGTTGGGATTTTTCTTGCTTATTTCCAGCTCCTACTTTGGTAGAAACCAGGGATCTGACTTTCACTGGTTCCCTAAGGGCGTTTTTTTCTTTTCTCCCTGATGTCTTTGTTCCTGAATGAACTCCTGCTCCTTCTCTTTTGCTGGTAAGGAAGTTCAGAGAGAGTTTGAATTGCAGAGTGTGGAAGCTAACTGAAGGACAGATTGGTTAGAGCAGTTATTCTCTGGCTGTGGTGTCAGGCTTGCTAACTTTGAAGGTTGTGTTGTCAGATTATTTTTTTTTTAGTAAACCTGCTCAACTTCAGATCTGAAGACCTGCTTTAATTAGTCTTATTAGGAGGTTCGGTGCATTGCCAGGGAGGAAGATGCCTGGGCATCTGCTGCCTGAGCATCTGCTGCTTCCTAAGAGGAAATCAGCACAGGTGCCTTAGCTGCAAGCACCTTTAATCAAACTAGTTATTTAAGTCCATACATTCCCAAATATTACTTTTCTATTTCTTGATTATTTAAGCTTGTTATTATACAGGTTAAAAGCTGTGGCTGATCACTGTACTTGCGTTGGTCAGAGTTAGAATCATAGAATCATAGAATCATAGAATTAGTGAGGTTTGGTGTNAACCCGTTTCCTCTTGTCCTATCACTTGTCACCAGGGAGAAGAGGTCAGCTCCCATCTCTCTAAAACCTCCTTTCAGGTAGTTGTAGAGTTGTTGCCTGTCAATGATAAATAGTGAAAGGTGCGTGTGGGTGGTGTTTTATACTCCACTGTTGGCTTTTACTCTTTTTTTTAGGCTTTTTCCACATTAAAGTATGGGTGGTAAGAATAATTTTTTTAGAAATAAAAGAATATCTTCTCTGCCATATGATGCCGATAATAGTAATGAGACACCTGGTCTGATTTGTAACTATATTATCAAAGGCGGAAATGTTATCTCATGATGGAAATTAATTTCAAAATGAAAACTGTGAAGCTCTTGATAGTCAGTATATTAATTATTTTCCCCCCTGTTTTAAAATCCTGTGATAACCCAAAATGTTTTGTAGGAAATGTTTATTTATCTTCCCTTCCTTCTAGCATTAACCCCTCCCCGTCCACCCTGCTTTTTCCGTGCAAAACCCAACACTCCAAACCCGAGTTCCTGAACAGAGGGTGACCTTGTGCCAGAGACACTCGCTTCTTTTTTCCCTTTGTGTTTAAAAATTCCAGCATAAGTGGAATCTTGAATATTTCTTCCTGTTTTTAGCAAATGCCAGCGCTTAAAGTGAATTTCGCTTGTAAAGGAAGCTCAGAAGTGAATTTTGCCCAGAGTTGCATGCTGGCCATTTTTGTGTAAAGCTTTGACTTAAGGAAGCTGATAGTTATCCTAGCAAATTTTTTCTCAGACTGAGATGAATGATGAAAACAACTCATTTTACATGTCAACAACATTTAATAGTTTCCCACAGCTCTCAAAACGCTGTCTTAAACTATGATTACTATTAAACTATACTAGTTTGTTCTCCATAACGGTGTTTAAGAAGCCATTATTCTTTGTGTCAGAATCTTCTACCCCCAAATCAGCGGTCAGGTTCACAGTGACCACTGGCACTGGGACAAGTCCAAAGTTTTCTCGGCTATGTCTCGTTTAACTTGCTTACTGCAGACATATGAACAGTTTGCCAGGTTATTTCCATTGTTTTCAGGTGAAAATTTCCCTCTGTGTTTCTCTTGTGTTTAGTGATGGTGAATGCTAGCGTAGACCTGACGCAGCAGGGTATGTAACTACTGAGACCTGTTTAATTACTGAGACTGCTTACAATCAAAGCAGTCGCCTGAAACTGTCTGCACTAGGATTGCTCCTATTGTGAAATCTGTACTGGGAGTTTAAAAAAAAAAAAGGGGGGGGGGGTGGAAGGATTCAATAGGATGAAAAAGGACATTGTTCACACAGCTTTTGTAGGGCTAAATTTGTAACTATTGGAATCTTGTGTACATCAAATGCATTTTTTTTCCATGAGATCAATTTTCCCTTTTTTTTTATTTCCACTTTAGAAAAGTCAGGAGAATAATGAGACAGTTCTGGTGAGTTACAAAAAAACGTAGAGGTTGATTTATCTGAGCACAACTCAGTAAAAGTTGCTCTGTAAATGCTCAGTAAAGTTGCTTAGCAAATGGTGCTCTGATGCAGGAGAGGTATTATGTTCCCTTGATGGAAAATAAAAGCCCTATGGGTGTATTTAAAGCACAACAAGAATCACATTAGCAGAATTTTATAGTAGAAGATGTAGTTTTCTCTTTCTATTGTCCCTCTAATGGAAAGGCTTTCAGTAGTTCTTCCATCAAACACACAAAAAATCAGTATTAAGCACTGAAAATATAATAATGCGTCAGCACTCCAAAGACAGTTTTTTGAGTGGCTTTTCTGCTGCCTATATTGAACCTTCAAGGTTACTCTTTCCACTGAGAGTATACAGCATCAGACTGAAGTATACAACAGATGTTTTTTCATCAGCTGATCTTAACCAAATGATTTCGGTTCATTTCTTTGGAAATATGTGTTTTGTATTAGCTATCAGAGGGAGCGTGCTTACATTTCTGTCACACTTGCAGCATGATTGAAAAACACAGCAACAAATGGAACTTTCAGATGCAATATGGGGAAGCAGGGAAGAACTTGAGTTCAAATTAAGGGCAAAGTTATTCTCTAATTCACGCTGCGAGTCTGTTATCCGCAGTGTAGATCTCTGCTGTGTATTCCGTACTTTTTTTTTNTTTTTTTTTAATGAAACCTCAATGGGAGTTCCGCACTTGGAACACGTACAGAATAAGCATTATTCATGCTGTGAAGATCAGAGGGGAGAAATTTTCCCCAAATGTGATCCTTTACCGCTATTATCGACAGCGCTCTCTGTTTAACTGTGAGTCACAACCACGAGCTTAAATCACACAAAGGAAGGGCTCTGAAGTCCTGTTCTGTGACCTAGACTTTCAGCAAGAATGTTGGAGGTCAAAAATGAGATGCATTTACAGAGCTGTGCATTGAAGCTGTCTGGTGCTTGCTCGTATTGTGTCTGGCACAAGTAAGTGCTATTTAATTCCCTTTCATGTATATGAAATTCACCCAGAAAATTAAAAAAGGTTTGGTTGTTTTGTTTTTTTTTTTAAAAAAAGCAACAGCTAACTGCCTGCTTGTTTTGTTGATATTGGCAACTGATTGTAATGTTACATCCAAACTTCTGTGTATGAGAATTACACATGTAGACTTGTCTCCTGCTTATATCCATCACTTCATTTTTAAATAAGTACATATTAAATGGTACATAGTGGTATCATGTCTGCTGAATAACTGTGGGGGTTCTAAACTATTATATCAGTGTTGCTTGTAGTTCCCCTTCTTTGCTTTTTATTACTATGAACTATGGACTGCCTCCATAATTTGTCTATTGAAATTATTTGAAATAAATAAGTATTTGAAATAAAATCATACAAAGCCCAGTTGTGCATTATGGAAAAGAGATGTCAGCACTTCATGGAAACAAAACTGCTGGGGTTTGGCTTTTCTGTATTCTCCCAATCAGAAATAGGCAACAGCAAGAAAGGTATAGGGATACGTGTTTTGTCCCATCTTCTATCTTTTGTTTATCTTTGTCTGAGGTTGTTTGCATGTGGCATGTTACTCCTTTTATTTATTTTTAGTTGCAAATTTCAGAAGTATGCTTTGTAGAAATATCATAGGTAGTGTGAGTCACTTCATTGCCATGCCGTATTTTCAACAATACCGAGACACTAACATTGTTGAATTGGCTTCTTAAACTCTGCAAGTTACACATGAAATAATTTCACAGTTAACTTTTAATATACTTTCCAGTTCTCCTTCAGCTGGATGGACCCTCACACTGACCTCCATATGGTTCTGATTAAGTATAAGAGCATGATTGCTCATAAAGCCCCAGCCCTTCAAAGGAGCACTAGATATATAACATGTAACAAATGTTCACAGAATTAAACTATGGATGAATTGGATATGCCATCTTATTTCTGCCATCTTTTTCTATACTCATTACACCCATTATTGTTTAGTTGTTGCGGATTAAAGGAATCTGTATGGTCAGTCATATTCAAGGTTGTATTACATTTGTTTTTTAAAATGCAGTATTACAATATCAGAGATAAAAAAAATCGGTATTGGAAAACAAATTCAGAATTACACAAAGGAGAGAAAGCAGCAACGACTTCCATCATCCAGTTTAGTGGTTCAAACTGTCTTGGATCAGTGAGACAAATGTGGTTGAAAATCTGTGCTAAATCTGTTGTCCCTTCTAATGCATCCTCTGTTAAGGGAATTGTGCTGCCTGGCTGATGGTGGCACAGTGGTAGGATTACTTTGGATGCTGTGAGATTCAGGATTAGAAGCGTGTTTCTGTTGTTGCCGTTTGCAACTCATTGTAAAATCTCCTAATGCAGTAGCACAATGAGAATAGGGGAAAAAGTCCCAAAACTATGTGAGCTTGAGTTTCTTTTTAAGCTTTCATCATTCTGAGCTCAGGTGTTGAAAATGTATCAGAAACTAGTGAAGAGGGAAAGAATTTGCTCCTTCCTTATTTTACTAGAACTCGGTGGGTATGGGTTTCTGTCTGTTTCCCTGATTGTCCATCTTAGGTATCCAAATGGTGAAATATCTTCCAGTTTCTGTGGGAGACTGTCGTCTAATGCAACACTGCAGGTAATTTCAAAAAAGATTAGAAAAACTTTGAGTAAATAAGCTTTCTCTGGTTGTCCTCGCAACTCTTCCTTGCACGACTTCTAGTATTTCTTCCTTGTCCTGTACGTTGTTTTAGACTACTGCCATGAATTCACATATATATTGGGTACTATTAAATTACCGTGTACTAGTAAAGGTACTAAATATTAAGATATAGCCAAATATATGCCATTTACTGGTCAACTAGTTTCTTAACCAATATTAATAAAAGAGATAGCTACAATATCTCTTTTGTATATTGCCATTATTATTTTAGAACCTAAATTTCTTCTACAGCCAACTCTTGAAATTTGAATGAGCAAGGAAAAGACAAATGCTGCTTTTCTTATCACTAGAAATCACTCTGCAGAGTGGATATATACTAAATCTGTTGCAAAAAGCGACATTTTATAATATCTGTTGCAAAAAATGAAATCTGTTGCAAAAAGCAGTATTTTATAATATCTACTACTAGGTTTTCTTAGGATAGCTTGATTTTATAGAATCATAGAATCATTTGGGTTGGAAGGGACCTTTAAAGGTCATCTACTCCAACCCCCTTGCAATGAGCAGGGACATCTTCAACTAAGATCAGGTTGCTCAGAGCCCCCTCCAACCTGACCCTGGATGCTTCCAGGGATGGGGCATCTACCACCTCTCTGGGCAACCTGGGCCAGTGTCTCACCACCCACATCACAAATAATTTATTCATTATATCTAGTCTGAATCTACCCTCTTTTAGTTTAAAACCATTACCCCTTGTCCTATTGCTACAGGCCCTGCTAAAAATCTTGTCCCCATCTTTCTTGTGAGCCCCCTTTAAGTACTGAGAGGCTGCAATTCGGTCTCCCCGGAGCCGTCTCTTCTCCAGGCTGAACAACCCCAACTCTCTCAGCCTGTCCTCACAGGAGAGGTGCTCCAGCCCTCTGATCATTTTTGTGGCCCTCCTCCTGACCGGCTCCAACAGGTCTTTGTCTGTATTGTACTGGGGGCTCCAGAGCTGGACACAGTACTCCAGGTGGGGTCTCACCAGAGTGGAACAGAGGGGCAGAATCACCTCTCTCGACCTGCTGGCCACGCTTCTTTTGATGCAGCCCAGGATGCAGTTGGCTTTCTGGGCTGCGAGCGCACGTTGCTGATGCATGTGCAGTTTTTCATCCACTGGTACCCCAAGTCCTTCTTCGCAGTGCTGCTCTCAATCCCTTCTTCCCCCAGCCTGTATTGATACTGCGGCTTGCCCCAACCCAGGTGCAGGACGCTGCACTTGGCCATGTTGAACCTCATGAGGTTCATGTGGGCCCACTTCTTGAGCTTGTTGAGGTCCCTCTGGATGGCATGCCATCCCTCAGGTCTGTCAACTGCACCACTCAGCTAGGTGTCACCTGCACACTTGCTGCGGGTGTACTTGATCCCACTGTCTATGTCATTGATGAAGATATTGAACAGTACTGATCCCAGTATGGACCTCTGAGGGACACCAGTTGTCACTGATGTCCATCTGGACATTGAACCATTGACCACTACCTTCTGTATGCAACTGTCCAACCAATTCCCCATCTACCGAACAGTCCACCCATCAAATCCATACCTCTCTCATTTAGAGAGAAGGATGTTGTAGGGAGCTGTGTCAAAGGCCTTACAGAAGTCCAGATGGATGACATCCATAGCTCTTCCCTTGTCCACTGATGTTGTCACTCCATCCTAGAAGGCCACTAGGTTGGTCAGGCAGGTTTTGCATTTGCTGAAGCCAAGCTTGAATCACCTCCCTGTCCTCCATGTGCCTCAGCATAGCTTTTAGGAGGATCTGTTCTGTGATCTTCCCAGGCACAGAGGTTAGGCTGAGAGGTTGGTAGTTCCCGGGATCCTCCTTTCTACCCTTTTTAAAAGTGGGTGCAACGTTTCCCTTTTTCCAGTCACTGGGGACTTCACCTGACTGCCATGACTTTTCAAATACCGTGTAGAGTGGCTTGGCAATTACATCAGCCAGTTCCTTCAGGACTGTGTGATGCATCTTGTCAGGTCCCATAGACTTCTGTATGTTCAGGTTCCTCAGGTGGTCACGAACCTGATCTTCTCTTATAGTGGGAAGGACTTTGCTCCCCCATTCCCTGCCTTGCGATCCATCCACTCGAGAGATGTGAAAGAGGCTGCCAGTGAAGACTGAGGCAAAAAAGTTGTTGAGTATCTCAACCTTCTCCTTGTCTGTTGTTACCGGTTTGCCAGTCTTGCTCATCGGCGAAGTATGCTTTCTTTGACCTTCCTTTTCTGGCTGACATAGCTGTGGAAGCCTTTCTTATTAAGTTCAGCTCCAGCTGTGCCTTGGCCTTCCTGACCCCATCCCTACACAACCAGGCAGCGTCCTTATAGTCTTCCCAGGCTACCTGTCCCTGCTTCCACTGCCTGTGCATCTCATTCTTGCCCTTCAGTTTGACCAGCAGGTCTCGGCTCAGCCATGCTGGTCTCTTGCCCTCCTTCCCTGTTTCTTATGCCTGGAGATCGAGAGCTCTTGTGCTCTATGGAAAGTGTCCTTAAAGATTTGCCAGCTCTGTTCTGCTCCCTTGTCCCTGAGAGCAGTTTCCCAGGGGGTCCCATTGACTAACTCCTTGAAGAGCCGGAAGTTTGCTTTCCTTAAAATTCAGGTTCCTGACTTTATTCTTCACCTGTCCCATGTCCCTCAGGACCGCGAACTCCACCAGTGCATTGTATTATAGCAGATCATACGAAAACTCTGGTGGAAATACTTAGCTTTTTATAATTTTGAATTTCAGTATTTCTTTAAATAATTGTTTAATAGAACAAATGCAAATAGAATTAAGTTTGAGATTTTATATACATAAATTTTTAGATTTTCTTTGTATCTGATTAATATTGTTTGGAACAACAGAACTGTCTCACACAAAGCTTTCGTATTTGTTTAGAAATACTGCTTCTCCAACAGAGTTACTTTGTGCATCATGGACAGCCCTTGCTTCTGTGAATCAATATAAAAACATAGGGAAAATCTATCATTGATTGACTTGAGAAAGAAACGTGCAATATTGTCTGGTCTGGGTTAAGAATTTGGAAGAAGGTGCAGGTGTTGTAAGATGGCCTTAGTCAAATAAGTAATATCTGAAAAAGATTACTTGAATCCCTGCTGAGATGTTCTGGATCTGTTTTCCTTTTATGCTTTTTCATTTTTTTCACACCTATATGTTCACATAAACTATGGTTTGGTTAGTACATCTGTTTCATATATTTATGATTATTCCAGAATTAAAGCGTGCTCCAAATAAACACGTGAGTGAAGGCTAAATTCCACAGAAGAAACAGAGAACTTCCAAATAAAAGCTCCACACAACTGTCCTTCGTATTCTTTCTCTCATTTTCTGTTATGCCATGTTATTCCATGTTATTCTTATGCATGGACTATAATAGATCTATATTTGTGGGTGATTTCACTTTAGCATGTGTTAAAGGAGTAAGATTTTCCTTCTCTGCCTTAACTCATGGGAGAGGAAAACCAGCAGAAAGTCAGAATATAGATGTGCTGAATGCCAAGGAAGCCATACATTTTACAGATTTTTGACTTAAAAGAAAACCAACAAAGAAGCACTAAAGTCCATATTAGTTATTCCAAATTACAATTAATTTATAGTAAGATAATGTATCAGTTAAAAAATGGTTGGCTTTAAAAGTGGAAGGAAGGTTTTGTATCATAGTTTTGTACTCTTGCCTACAGATTTTCCAGATCATCTGTTTCTCTAAAATTTAGAAGGCATTTAAGCTTAGATGGGCCTAGTGTTGCCCATATCCTGTGCATGCAGAAAAAAATAATTTTTTTTGGATGAAACAGAGTTGGGAACTACAATGGAAGGTTTTAATATTGGGAAAAAAATCTGTAAAATAACTAGGACTGGAAGATGGAAAGCATCCATCTTCGGAGCTACTAAAGTTGAGCAGCATGAGTTTGAAAGTGTACATTAGTCGTGGATGTTAAGATTTGGCCATGGGTGAGTGTATCAGGTCATGTAAATGTCTGATGTGAAACTGGCTTGGAGAGCTCTTACTGCAGTGTCTGTTGTGGGTTTCTTAGCTCTTTGTACTAATGCTGGAACTAATAAGCTGATTTCCCCTCCTTTTGTAAGGATCCTTGTTTGTATTTTTCAGTTCCTTACAGCTCAGTCTTGATTTTTCGCCTGCTTTCTCTATACATTTCTACTAATTGTCTTTATGCCCTTTGCAAATCTCTGCCT
Organism: Anarhynchus alexandrinus; assembly: GCA_008711295.1. NCBI lineage: Eukaryota > Metazoa > Chordata > Aves > Charadriiformes > Charadriidae > Anarhynchus > Anarhynchus alexandrinus. The sequence goes on along the minus strand of VUYV01000017.1, from coordinate 5,014,939 downwards.
CTCTGGATACCTTCATATGTCTCTTATGACTGGAATATTTGCCTCTTAGGATACAGCATCTATCTTTACATTTCTCTTTAAACAGAAAGAAATGCCCCCACTTTTTATCTGAACTTTGAGCTCTGCTGCCGTGTGGAATGCTGCCTGTGCCTGTTCTTAGGTTTGACCTCTAATTGCATTTTCTCAAGTTAAAATACAGCCAGAGCTTTGTGTACATTGAAGTGAGCTGACCCTGAATTCTGTATTAAGATTCCAGAGTTCCTTGAACTTGGTTGGGAAGAAACAGAAGTCTGCAGCAGTAATTTAACTTATATTTTAGAATAAATGGCTTTAACCAACTACATATAAAATCAAATAATGCAGCAACTATACTGCATGTTTTTCGTTGTTAGCTTCTTGAATTATATACGATCTACATGTTTAGGCTATGCAAAAGGTTATTACTGGTCATGGCAGAGAACCGCATGTATTAGAGCACTGCACTGCTTCTCATACCTGGCAAAGAAGATATTTTATCAAATTAACAATGAAATAGAATATGTTGATGTCTGACACTCAAAATTTAATGACAGTTTTAATAGTTACATCTCCTTAGGTCCGCTTTCTATTTGCACTGCAGCATTGTAACACATTTTACAATCAAATAAGCATTTAACATGTGGATCTTAAGAATGACATCCTATGCATGCTTTTCTGTCAAGTCCAAATTTTTTCAATAGTATTCTTCCATTACTGTTCTCATGGGGGTAAAAAAAAAAAAAGTGGCTTCCGTTACTTTTCTCATGAAAGTTGTACATGGTTGCAGCTTTGGCTGCAAATGATGTGAATTCATATCTGCCTACTTGAATGTATCGCATGTTATGCTGCCATCAAGCTGTGTTCCAGTGATTTCAATGGACTAAAAAAGTGAAACCTTTGTTTAAAACAGTTTCATAAGTACATTTTACTGACCACAAATGGTTCACATTGACTAGAAGATACAAACTGCTGCTGGCCAACAGTTACAGTTCATTAGAAAGTCAAAGGTAGCAGAAAGAATGCAAAAGAAATTGAAAGGAAAAATGCGTGCCTCAGGAGGAAGAATAACTGTGTAGACAGTGATGGTGATGAGTGGGACCAACGTTAGGGGCTTTTTCTGTCCACGGGTGCCTCCCCTTCACACGCAGTTGCCCCTGGGGTCTCTCAGCTGTGTGCAGGGACTGCATGTGGCTTCCTGTGATTCTCTCCAAGTGACCTTGGGTAGCCTGAACATTTTTAGTAGTAACAGTATTTGGGTTTATTAATACAGATAATTTTGATGGAACTGTATTAAGAGTAAGCACACATGCAATTATACCAGCCTTTTTAGGGACTGTTGACCTCATGTGTGATCTGAGAGCTTTTGATTAGCTTAACTCTTTAAATTAGTTTAGTCAGAGCCAAAAGAGCACATCTTGCTGCAGCCTAAGGCAAATGAGGAGAGAGGCTTTGGGAAAACATGGACCTGAAGACCTTGACTAATTTAATGGGTCACTTATTCCGTAATCCTGAGAGAGACTTGAAGTTGGATTTTTGAAGAATTAGTAACTCCTTTCCCTAAGTGGGAGTAGGGGGAAGATGGGACTTCTGGACTTGCGTATACGAGTCAGGTAGTGGTTACCCAGGAGAGCAGAAGTCCTTATGAGGAAGATAAAACTGCAGCTGTAATTGTGGAGGTTGGGGGAGCTCACCATACAGGATGCCACCATCCCCTCTTGTCTCACCCTTGTTTACAGTGACCCTGCCAGTTTGACTGAAACAGCAGATCTTTGCTAATGCAAGTTTGGACTGAGCAGGCTGAGGAAGGATCATGTGAATGCTTTGGTCAATAATATGAAAGGGATGATAAATTCTGATCGTTGGTGGCATGAGGGATGACAACTGATAGCAGACAGACTCCTTTTGCAAGCACAGGTTGAACCATAAAGTGGATGCGTTTTATGGCTTTAATATCACTACATTAGATAAGGAGTTTGCAGAGAAAAGAAGGCAAGACATCTTCTGAAATTGATGGGATTAAGTTATTTCTGAAGTATGGGTTTACTGGGAAACACTTGGCCATCCAGGGCTAAAGCTCTGTTTGTAGTGAAATGGCTGTGTTTGCGCAGAGGGATCTGTTAGTGCGTTATGGATTTTTCTGCTTCTTTCCCAGTGTCAGGAATGGAACGGGAAACCAGTTAACCTGTAAAGGATAGAGTTTCCAGGATAAACTTTCTAAGGAATGATCATTAGGCACAAAAGCATCAAAACCAAAATGCCCACCAAGAGCAAAATATGCAATTTGTCTGTTCCTTTGAAGTCTACGGTTGTTTCCGTTGTGCATATGAACAGCTCCCCTTTGAAATCACTGAGAGTTATATGTGTATATTTGAGGACTGAATGTGGTCTGTAAAGCTAGATAGTTGCCAAGAGAGAGATTTCACAACTTCAGGATTCAGGAAATATGATCAAAAGTGGCAGAAAGTTCAAGGATGATGATGTTGGAGAAAGGTTGGATCTTGCCAAGAGGAAATTGCTGGTGACCTTACTGAACTACCATGGTGTCTTGCAGGCGTATTGCAGAGGTTCAAACACGGGAGCAATTAGAAGAGGGCATGTTTTGGCACGTAGCTGGGAAAAACATAAATCACAAAGTTGGAATAAAATAATCGTTATTAAATTAAAAATTTTGAGTTTAAGTGCTCCTTCTTGTCACTCACTTGAATGTAGCGTTGATGTCACAACATTAAGGAGGAGGATAGGAATATTAGGCACACTGTAAACACTAGGGTTTTTTCTGTTTATTTGGAGAAAATAAGTTCAGTTTTAGCCAGCTTAACATCCTTTTTCTTAGATCCAGCAGCGTGTTATTCAGCCATTATTACCCAGCAAAGATGTTAAATAAATAAATAACAAGTAAAAAATGACGCTGAAATATTCATTCAGCAAGTATGTTCTTTGCTATTTCCCCATCCTGAAAAGATAATCCATTGCTGAAAAACATATTTATGAAAACTGGTTAAAAATGCTGCTTAGATCATTAAAGGGAAAGAAAATTATTTATGTAAACATCCATTTCTCGTCTTTCTATGTCACCATGTTACCTTATCAAATAATCCCTTCCCTCTCCTGTAACCTTGACTGCATTTAGCAAAAACTGAGGTAGTTTTTGGGAGAGTCTTGGACCCTGCTGAACGTAGCAATACGAGACTAATGCATTTCCCACCTTGTCCATGCACGCTGAATAAACTTAGGTGTTTCATTTCATTGTCATCCCTAGGAGAATGAAACAGCCTACGGGAGACAGAATAGTTGCAACATCACAAAGTAATTAACCTTCCCTCCCTGCTCCCCCAGCAGTTAAAGACTAGTGTTATAGAGAATATTATTTTCTTTGCTCTTTCACTGATGTATTTGGTTTAGAGAATTGTCGGATGGAATTTCAGGTTTTGTGGTTTATGTGCTTGGTGTGAGAGTTAGCTTAGGGACAGATACTTCTCACTCAGGTGCGTGCTGCCCTTTTTTCAAATGTCCGGTGTGGTAAGTAATAACTAGAGTTTTGTTTCAGTTTTATGTCTTTCTGCCAGCAGACATGTGTTTTTTTCTGCTAGTGAATTGAGCCAGTGTATTCTGGGTATAACCAGGGCCCCAAGTGATTAAAAACTTGAGTCACTCCTCTCAAACAAAAGTGATGTGAAAAACAGATGTAAATCTGTCCAATTGCCGGAATCAAGTCATAGTTTGCACTGTGTAAAGCCAATGCATGTGCCTACACTTAAGAAGAAGAAAAAAAGACATCTGGCTCATAGCAAATGAAATATGAGTGTCATGGACACACAAGAGGAGTTGGGCTACTGCTGGATGAGCAAGCATCAGCTGAAATGCTCCTGACACGGAGCGGTGGCCCTGCCACTCCTGCTGTTAGGAGCGGACTTTTTATTTCCCTGTAGTGAGGTTTCTGCTGTTCCTGGGCTGGTTGGGGAGTTTTGACACGGGGCAGTTTTCCCCGGCTGCAGGCGGTGCGGTTGGAAGGTGCCCATCTGCACCACCTTCCTGTGCGCAGGCTCAGCTGGACTCTGCACAGCCCTCTTCTTCCTCCCCAGCTTTTCTTTCGAAACCTTTCCCAGCTGTATCCTGATGTGCTAAACTGCTTAAATTAGTTCCAGAGTCCTTTGTTTATTGTGTGCCGGAGAAGTGACAGAAGGCAATCGGAACAGCCCCCCCCTCAAGTAAACACCAAGGAAGAGGAGGTATGGGACATTAGGATGGAAAACATGGCTTCTGGGCACAACCCTGAGACTTTAATGCCTGTATGTTAGATCATTTGTCTCTGCTGTTTGCATGTAATTCTAAGTTTTGGCAGCTTCGTATCCCTGGAAATGGGGTAGGGGGTGGGGGGGTTGGTTTTTTTGGGTTGTGGTTGTTGGTTGTTTTTTTTTTAAGGAAAAAAAGAAGGTGTTATGTCAAAGTGGTCATTTCTTCCCTCCTGCTTAAAAGACAAAACTGGAGAAAAGTGAAATAATGAACCCCCAAGGCTGGCAGCCTTCCCTGCAGGCCTTGCACACCTTAATGCTTCTGCTGCATCTGAAGTCAGCGACATCTTTTCTTGTACACGACTCTGAGCAGCAGTAGATGTAAAACTAGTTTTCTGCTGGCTCCTCACGTGTTGTAATTGGATCCTCTTTTTTTACCTTACAGCTGCTGCCTAAAGTACAAAACCAGCAGGCCTGAGGTCAGGTATTTTCCGTACATGTGGAAGTACGGATGCGTTAGTTTTGGCTGATGGCTGCTTATACAAGGTGTCCGTAAGCACTGTAACAGTGGCCTGACTTCCTGCTTTTTTTCTTCCAAAAGCTGCTATAAATATGCCTCCTAATTAGATCCATAACGTTGTTGGGATAACAGCACTAGGTTTGTTCTAAGAAAGTCACGCTGCTTCCAGAAGCAGAGGAAGAAACCCAAATGTATTCAAAATAAACTTCCGAATGCTTTTACTGAATAAAAACACCTAGATGTTGCCAGCTATTGGACAGTCTCTGCACTTAGAAAATTCAATGCTTGAAATTCAGTGCTTCCCAGAATACTTGCGGTCATTTGTCAGTCCTACCCAGTCCTCCTTTCATTGAGTGTCTGTCTACCATATGGACTACCATATCTCTTCTGTTTGGTAGGGAGAGGGGGGGATGCACGTGGAAACTAAACATTCTTCCAAGTTACACTGACAACACTTATTTATTTTAAATGGAAAGAGGGGGCATATAGGAGGGACTCCGGTGTTCCTTTTGGCAAAGAGAAACCCCCTTACTTCCACTCTCATCTTCACAAAGCAATTAATCTATTAATCAGAGGCAAGAAACTGGAACAAGCACCAGGAATTATTATTGACTGTATTTCCCCTTCAAACGTTTTGTGCACATATTTCATGATAGATTACGTGTAGCTGATGTCAGCAGCCTTTAGCTTCAGGAGTAGCGGGAGCTTAAAAGGTTCTTTTTTCTCATTATTTTGAAGATGCTTTAGTTAGCTTTAATTTGATAATGTACTGAAATGCCCAAATCTGCATTATAAAATAAAACAGGCTTGGGTTTTTTTCTGGCCTGTACTCACTTTAGAAAGACCGTGTGGCTTTAGACAAGCCTTTCAAACAGAGCTTGGCATGGTTTATGTATCAGACAGATGTGTGCTAGATCAGCTTACTGCAGGGGCCCATGAGGAGAAATTACAGGGTGTGGGAGTTTTCTCTTGCAGCTTCAGAAAAATTCACCAATTCAAAAACGCAGGGAGCTTAAGCGCAGGTGGAAAACAGGAAAAAAAAAACCACCTGGGACACGCCAGTGGTGGATTTGAAAACTACTATAGATACAGTAAGAGTATTTGGCAAGTATTTTGTAACTGTTTTGAGGAAAAAAGGACACTTAGGTGTTTGTAGCCAGGAGCCAGAAATGTTAGGCCAGATCTTTACAGACGCTAATGGTTGGTTAAAGTTATTAAGCACCAGTACATGATAAATGCTGAGTGAATTGTGATATCTAATTGTATTTATATGATCCTAGATGCTTAAAATTAAGCTTTCTTCTTACTTTGCCCGTGCAGATGTTTTACTTCAAATGCTTTCTTTGTGCTGTGTTCTGAATAGGATAAAAAGGTGGTTGCATAGTCAAAGACTTTCTTGGCACACAGCATTTGATTTTTCTCTCTCTCTTTTTTTTTTTNTTTTTTTTTTTTTTTTTTACTGATTCCTAACTGAATACTTCCTTTAAATGTTGATTGGTCAGTTCTTGCTCAGTGGATGTATGAGTTATATACATACAGATCTGTTAAACTTTTGAATGGCTGTTTTTAAAAATGAACATAGGTATCCAGAAGTTATGTTTTTAAATTTATTAACTTCATTATCATAAAATATTTTGCGTGTTGATTTTTTTTTTTGGTGATATCAAGCACTTTTTGGTCTTTTGTTACTTATTACTAAAATTTTTTTATGCAGAATTTGCTGTGCTGTGAGACGTACAATGGAAAACAGTCCAGAAATACCTATCCTGTTGGATTGTTGTGCTGAAAGAGGGTTTTTTTTATTTTCTGTTAAGACTGTTATTTTTTTTACAGGAAATAATTACTGATTTATTTTCTAGAGTTTTTGTTGTAAATATTTTCTGTGTTCTTGGATCACTCTTTATTCTACAGATGCCAAAAACAATTGTTAAACTTACCGTGATAATTAGGATTACTGTGACACATACTTAGGATTACAGTTCTGCCATTGCAACCAAGGTTGAATAATGTGTATCACAAATTTAAAATCTCTGGGTTAATCATCTTACGAGAATGGAAGGTTTAGAATAAATAGAAGCTAAGGGCAGTTTATGTAAACCCTGCATATTTTTATGAGGTGTTCTTACTGTCTAAAACAATTTGCACACTAAATGTAGTCAGCAAGGGTGATTTATTTAATTTTTTTTTAATAAGGAGACTTATGAGTACCTCCTTATTTGGACTAAGAAAATACAAAGACTGAAAAGAAATGCTGGAGTAAAAACTGCCTAATAACAGCACCAAATACATCCCTGGATGACTCTGTGGAGAAATTTGAGGAAGCCCTCTCAGAGGAGCTTGTCTAGAACAATTTGCTAGGCGTGTCAACAGGACCACAGGATGTAGCTCAATTGTGGTTATAAGAAGAATGCAGCAACCTGAGTGGTCACAAGGGAGACAAAAAAAGGATGCTGTGTTTAAAAAAAAAGTTAATTTGCTGTAGTATAATTGAAACAAGATCTAGTGTGTTAGAAGAAAATAAGTAGCTATACAACAAGGCATACTGTTACTTTTGAATAACATACAAAAAAATGCAAATTTATTTTCTGTGTTATTTACTATTTTTAGTTTACCCACTGAAGCCCTACATAAGAGCTGGAGATAAAGCAGTGAGCGACATTTTTTAAGTGAAGACCAGTTTCTGGCCTATTTGCAGAGAAAATAGTACCTCTATTCTAGACCATCAATGTGACGCAACATCATGAGCAGAAGCTGATAAGACGGTGTGTGCACGTAGTAGAAGTCACAAAAGGAAGTCACTTGGGCCACTTGTCCACATGGTGAAGGAAGTTAGCGTGTTGTTCATGCTGTACTTAGGTGTTCTTTGGAAACTCTTCTAACAGTGCTTTCCCCACCATCCAAAAAATAAAACACAAAGGTCTCTTTATAGCTTTTAAAATAAGTTTTTCATTCTACTACATAGGCAATGATTTTTGTGCATACAACTGGCAGAGATTAAGCTTACTTTCTTAGAAAACTGGCCTTATACAGTATTACAGGATGTGTTTCCATTTAATTTCTTCTACCAACAATAACTTCCTAGCCTGTTGATCAATTTAAACTGGATTTGTCAGAGGAGTGAACTTCAATGTGTGAAGTTTTGACAGCTCTATTAATGCAATTATATATTGTCCCTGAGTTCTGTAACCACTGTGGACTTGTCTTAGCAACAAATGTGCACGGCCAAAAGGTATTTATGATCCTGGGAAGGACACTTGTCAGGGCTTATTCTTAAGTCAACACTTTTGTCTTTTTGGTTTTATATTGTCTAATGAGATATAAATCCCAAATGAAGTTTTTCCCATAGTTGTGAGTATCTATTGCCGATATGGGTTATCTTCATCATATGAAGCAGCCTGTGGCTTCAGTTCCAGGATTATTCAATAAAAAAGTGAGTCCATCTGAAGACTTGAATCCATACATGCTTAATTAGTTATTGCTATCAGAATTGTTTTATTGCTGTTTTTTATTGTCCAGCTGCTCTTCAAAGAGGTTTTAGTCATTAAAGTGTTTACTAGTTACATACATCCCACATCACTGCATATATATACTGCCCTAGTCAAATGTTTGGCAGCTGGCAACTCTTCAGAGGAGTGTTTGGGAGAAACAGAAGGGCCTCTCTGTTTACTTTTGTTTATTGATTCCTTTAAGAACTCCTGCAAAACATCTTTGACAGTTTACAAATTACAGATTTAACAAATTAAACTCTTTCTCATGTACATGACAATGAATATTAATTACAAAAGCAGATGTTTGTGAGAAGAAAACACGGGGCTTCAGTTTTGAAGGTATATTCAAGATGCTGAAGCTTTACTTTGCTTTTATTTTGCTTATGTTTAAAGGGTTTTATTAAATTAAATAAACATTAAAAAGCGCCCTTCCTCGTCATTACTTTTAACAAAAATCCCACAGTAGTTCGAAAGACAGTCGCCTTCTGTTGTACAAAGTTTTTTTTTTTAAATAGATTTTATTCTCTGATTTTCTGTGTGGGAAATGTGTCCTATTTTAATCCAAAATCTTTTGGGAGGGAGGTACTACAGATTTTTGTTGTTTCAACTCACTCCATTAAAGTATATTAATGTGGACAGTATGTATGTACTTTAAGAGAAAGTGAGTAGATGTAAATAGGCGTATGAGAGTGAAAGAAAGTAGAAATAGTCCTAGAAGAAACGATTTTTTTCTTGAAGGCATATTTGGGTAGTTGCTAGAGTTGTTAGAAAAATACTTAATTTTATTGCAGATATTTTAGTCAAAACAGAAAGTCTCACTTCAAAATTTTATTTTTGCTATAGCAATGATTGTTATTTATCGAGGATCAACTTTGCCCATACTTTGAAAAGTATTCAAGGGGTTAGGGTACTGTGCATGACTGTTTTGAAGGCAAAACTTATTTCATCTGGAGAGCTTTGTATCAATCTATTTTATCAGGATGCAAGTCCCACAGATACATTTATATCGAGAAACTAACATAAAATGTGGTGGTGTTTTGGGTTTGGAAGCACTGCATTGGTTTTGAGAGGAGTTTAGACCTACTAATTTTGTTAGTATCAGTTCCAATGAAATGATTCAGTGTGGCAGTTTCTTTGTTTGAAGATATGTTCAGATCCTATCAGATTCCTACTTCTTGGATGATGAAGGACAACGCAAAAATTAAAAGAGAATTATGATACTCACATGAGTCATGTAAATTGGCAGAGAATTATAATGTTAGAGATGAGCCTGGCTTTTGTACCTCGGGACTCTTTTTCACCAATTCCCGAACCTCAGAAATATTTATTGCCCTCAAGAAACTGTTCTGTCTGTGACCATGTGGTTCTCTCAGATTCAACTGTTGCAGGCTCCCTCACTGATGCTTACAAGTATTTTCTCTTTAGAATTTTTGCTTTCTAACTTCCATAGACAGAACGACACCTCTTCCCAAATCAGTGCAGCATTTCATTGGTGCACATATGACATAATTACTACATTATACAGATTTCTCCATCATCAACAAGGCTGATGTTAATTCAAAGGTGCACAAATTTGATCCAAGCTACCTTCTGAAATACTCAGGATGCTTCTGCTTCTCTCCTTTATTCTGTCGTTTTACCATTTACCCTGCGTATGTCTTCTGTGCATTTTTTCATTGGTGGTGATAATGCCTGTTCCGAACTCTGTTTTAGCCCATTTTTCTATCAGCAAGGAAGTCTCTCCCCAATCTTCTCTTTCATTGTCACAAATTTCAACTTTCAGACTGGAATAAAAGCATTTTGGTACCCCCCTCCTTAAAATAACGCAGAATGATGGGACTCATAAAAATACTGTGAGAAAATAAAGGTAGCTAAACACCCATCAAAGCAAGCCAAACCAAGCAAACAACAAAGCTCTTTAAAAATGTATGATGCTTCCATTTAAGAAAACAAACAAAACTGAATAAATTAGCTAGGTAAGGCCTATGCCAAGTACCATAATTTCTAACTACAGCCTTATTCTCTCCCCTTTCATCCTTTCTTTAGGGACAAGAGCTGGTTTGTTTTATGATTTTTCTAATGCATGTAATATGTTGTGGGTACTACTGAAGTCTAAATTATATAGATGTAATTACAAAAAAAGATTCTTACAGATAGGAAAAATATGTTCACTACGTTTTCCAGACTATTTCACTATTATTTTTAATGAAAATCATATTTGATGTTTGTCTCCAGGAAAGAGATAATTGAAGTATCATGCTTGGGGGAGGCTAGTGTTTTCAGCTGAAGTAGCAAGGCTGAAGATTTAATAATAAGAAATGTTATAAATCAGGGCCTCTAGTTGTAGGTACCTCGATTCCAAAAGCTTTGCTCTGGAGACTGTCTGCTGAGATTAGGTTATTAGGATGAGTCATGGAGAAAAACAGTTGCAAAAATGGATGATAAATCATTCAGGAAATATTGTTTTGAAGTAGATTTAGAATTGGATATGAAGCCAGTGTAGAACATGAAGCAACAATGATCCTATTTGTCTCTTACCTAAGTGGATATTAAGTGTGTGTTTTTTGTCTAGACATACCCTCATAGGTAAGACCGACTAGAACTCCAGTTGCAGGCCTGTTAGTGGTTGTTCATGCCTTTTTTCTGCCATGTCTATACCTCATGCAATCAGTGGCTTCTTGCTTCTTCCCTCCCCCACCTTTGTTATTTAGTGGTTAGCTTTGTATTTCATCAATACAGAGTCCATTATTATCTGTCATTGTTATGTAACTTGCTCCTCTTTAACAAATTGTTGATATCTGAAGTCCTAGATAGTATTTCAGACCGCAGGGAAGTAGTTATTGATATGCTGATATCACACACAAGTTTTTACAGGATATATGTTAGATAGACTCCTTGTCTCAGGAGTATAATGTATAATGAAACTGGTATGACATAAATGTCTTCAACTCAACTACAGAAAGTAAAGAAAAAATAAATATAATAAAGATTTTAGTTTAACCCAGGAAATGCACACTTTTTATCTCTGTTCTTCAAAAAGACAGTCTACTTCTATAATTTCCTTGCTATTTTGTTGGTGATATTCAGGACTAAAAAAACCAATTTCATGTGCTATTGTTAAACTGATATGGACAGAAATTAGCTTATGAGACAAAGAAGATATTAAACATACTTAAGATTTGATCCCACTGTATGTCCAAACTGTGCTCTAACGCAGTGTAGATAAGATAGCTTTTATTCTAAGGCCACCAAAGGTTAAAAGCTACTGAAAGCTCTGTCCCATGAGTATCCCTGACAGGAATTCCTGTTTATACTAAAAGCAGAAGGAATTGTCAAAACTGATTTTTTTTTGTTTTGTTTTGTTTTGTAACCAGCAACTGCTTAAATTCTCAGATCTCATTGCTCAACATTGTTGTGTGAGAAATATTATTAGGTAGTATTTGGTTGCCTGGATTTCATATTGAAGACAATGAAGCTCTTAATTTATTTATGTTTAACCCAAGAGTGCTGGACACAGAAGCAGCCCTACTGGAAGCTAGTTGGGCCACAGAACACTTTACACTTTCCAAATAATGCAATTTTTTCCAAGTGCTTCATTTAGCTTAGTCTTCTACCTTTTAACGTCTTTACAAAGACATGCACTAGTTTATTCCATAGTAGAACAAAAAGGGTTTTCTGTGTGCAGTAGAAAGGTGTTCACAGTGGGGGTTTACATTGATCCCTAATTCATGAAACAGAAAGGGAATAATTTTGTTCTGTTGTAGTTACGGTGAAGTTCTTCTGTAAGGTGTTGGACATGTACTTCTTGTTTCTTCCCTCAAATGCCTGTTTTTTAATCAGAAAATACAATATAAACATGTCAAATTACACTGAATAGTTCAACAACTACTATTTGAAAGACTTTTAACCTCATTAAAGTACATTAAAAATATCCTTGAAAGAATTGCCATCAATGACTCTTCCAAGATCATTAAAATAGGTTTGAAGAAAAACAACTGTACAGCAGTACTAAAAGTAACGTCAAAGAATCAGTAATTCTGTTAACTTCAGGAATCTAGATTTTATTTTAAATGTGGAAGCTTGGTCAGAGAGAGTTTAAAAAGAGTTATATGAGCTATCTCTAATTTCTGTAGATATTTCTGAGTTACTGTGGTCAAAGTTCAACTTTTTCTGTAACCATTTTATATGTTGTTCTCACCAAACAATAAATTCAGTATGTTTTTTAGTTGCTTCAACTATTTAAATTTGTTTCAACTCTTTGTTAGAGCTTTCTTCTTCTGCCTGAAAAACCATTTTGTGTGACATTACAAATCTATGTGGGTGCCTAAAAATCTAGGGAAAAAAAAATGGTTCTAAACTAGGAGTACAGGTATTGTCCTGTCACTGGAATAGCAGTTTTCCACTACTGGAATAACAGTTTTCCATTTTAAGTATAACTTAATGCTTTGGAAAACAGTGTATTCTGAGTACTAATGATGGCATTGATAGCAACTCTTCTTGTGGTCTGTAAAGTAGTTGTAAATACATTTTTAAAGTCTTTGATTCTGGAAGCTTTGGATGTCTAATGATATTTAGAATCAATGTCAGAGGTTGCTCTCAACAAAGTCTTTCGAAATGATTGGCTTGTAGTATGGTATCATTCGTGCCTAGCAATAACGTTTCATTTTAGTAATTTGTAAGACTCTGGTGAGAATTAACTTACGTTTGTGACATGCTCTTGACGCACAACATTGTATGAACACTGAGCAGCACTATGTGAGTACTTGCATGACATGCCTTTATTGTGAAACTATTTTTTCAAATGGATGAATAAATGTTGTGTGAAGGATTGTTCTGCTTCTTTCTTACCAATAATTCCTTTTAATTACTTGTTTTCCAGATAATGGAGGGCAGACTATGGCAGGTGGAAATAACTGGCCACTGAGGGGAAGAAAATGGACCCTCTGGGAAGGAGGAGTGAGAGGAGTAGGCTTTGTTGCAAGTCCTTTACTGAAACAAAAAGGTGTAGAAAGTCATGAACTCATCCATATTTCTGACTGGCTGCCAACGCTGGTGCACCTTGCTGGAGGACACACCAATGGCACTAAGCCTTTGGATGGCTTTGATGTTTGGAAAGTTATCAGGTAACTTGCATGTCAAATCACCGAGTCAGCATTCTGGTATGAGAAAAATTTAATCAGCCCAGACAACAGAGCTGGAACAGGGTGGGGTGGGGGTGGAATATTGCGTGTTCCTTTTCCTAAATAAAGAGAAGGTGTAAGTGCAGTTAACTTTGCTATCCATGAGAGAATTATCCAGGTTGCAAATTAATCCTGGTCACAGATGCAAAACCTCCACACAGCTTTAACTTGGTATGTTGAATTTATCAGTGTGGACACAGCAATGCATAAACATGGAATACTTTTTCGAGAACGCTCTGTGATCCAGAAGTATCTTAACTGATTTTGCACAGCATGGAGTACAAGGTAGTAAATTTTATGGACCTTGCCCTACTCTCTACAGAGCCCAGTTGGGTGTCTCTGTGGAAATGAGCATGTGGGAAACCTATGCAGACGTTAAACTCACTGAGCACAGATTCCACTTTGATGGTTTGTTAGCTCAGTGCAGGACCTGTCAGGCTGGCTCCAAGTGTGACCATTTGAAGAGGTCTGTATTATGCTGTCTGGTGTCTCAGAAGGCCTGGGAGGTTGAGTACAAAAGTAGACCTGACTTGGTTTCTGAGAGGTCGTGATGTTGTGCCTGATTTAAGCAAGCCGGAGCACTCAGGAGCACAATGCAGACATGATCTTTATTGATGATCTCAATAAGGACATAGGGTGTATCATCAGCAAGTTCACAGATGACACCAAGTTAAGCAGCAGTGTTGATTCCCAGGAGGATAGGGAAACTCTACAGAGAGACTTAGATAGATTGGATCATTGGGCCAACATCAGTGGTAAGCGTTTCAACAAGGGCAAGTGCCAGGTCCTGCACTTGGGCCACAATAACCCCAGGCAGCGCTACAGGCTTGGGGAAGTGTGGCTGGAAAGCTGCCTGGCAGAAAGAGACCTGGGGGTTCTAATTGACAAGCGGCTGAATATGAGCCAGCAGTGTGCCCAGGTGGCCAAGAAAGCCAACGGCATCCTGGCTTGTATTAGAAATAGCGTGATCAGCAGAAGTAGGGAGGTGATTGTGCCCCTGTACTCAGCACTGGTGAGGCCACACCTCGAGTATTGTGTCCAGATTTGGGCACCTCAATACAAGAGAGTTATCGAGGTGCTGGAGCGGGTGCAGAGGAGGGCAACAAAGCTGGTGAAGGGCCTAGAAAACAAATCATATGAAGAGCGGTTGAAGGAGCTGGGACTGTTTAGTTTGAGGAAGAGGAGGCTGAGGGGAGACCTCATCACTCTCTACAACTATTTGAAAGGACACTGTAGAGAGGTTGGTGCTGGTCTCTTCTCACAGGTAATTAATGACAGAACAAGAGGGAATGGCTTCAAGCTCCAGCAGGGTAGATTTAGACTGAACATTAGGAAAGAATTTTTCACAGAAAGAGTGGTCAGGCATTGGAATAGGCTGCCCAGGGAGGTGGTTGAGTCACCATCCATGGATGTGTTTAAGAGCTGTTTAGATGTGGTGTTGGGGGATATGGTGTAGGGGAGAACTTTGTAGAGTAGGGTAGATGGTTGGACTCAATGATTCCAAGGGTGTCTTCCAACCTAGACAATTCTATGATTCTATGATTCTATGATTGGATGGCTGGAAAAAAGAGGCAGCATAGCTCCAGTTGGGTTGGCACTGAGACCAAGCTAATGACTTTTACTGGTCTCTCTCTGACTCCATGCACCTCTTATGCTGTCTGGATTAACTGGGATATCCTGAACACCATTAGTTTAGATAACGGAGAGTCTTCTGTGCAGTGAAAGAAAAATGAGTTAAATCCCATATATCTTTCCTCTGGAAAAGAATAATAAGAATGGTATAATGAATGCTGGATACTGGGGACTCTGGGCACATCTGAATATGTGCTTATTACTGGCCTTGTTGGGCTCAGCAGAGTCAGTAGAATGGAATGTAAAAGAATAAATTAAATAGGCATTAACTGGTAAAGGTGATTTTTTTCACTGGAACAAACTATCAAAAGAAACACTGATGTTGGCCCTTTGTGGTATCTTCAATACAGAGTTATATTCAGTCAATCCTTCATCTTTCACATCTTTTCTTTTATTCTAATGTTCTTTTATTCTAGTAAAATGGATTACCAAGTCCTTAAAACCTGAGTTTCTGCAGAATTTTAAACTCCCGTGAGCAACCCTTAGCTTTGCAAAAAATTGCACGGTAAAATTTGTTTAAATTCCTTTGCAAAAATTGCATGGTTTAAATTCCTTTGTTTCTCCCTCTTCTGTGCTGCATGTAATACATTAATTGATGGGGCTAAATCCTATTGTCTACATTCTTAGAAGTTATATTTATTTTAGTTGGTCTTTGAATACAGTTTTAATTCGCGTAAGAATCATTTAGGATGTAAAGTTTAACACTGCTAAAGCAGAATAAAAGAACTAGCAATTCTATTTCCTACATGCCATTCATCTGAGAATTAGTATTTTGTTTCTTTTGATAGTCTTTGTTATGTTTTTATAGCAGTCAGACAATACTATATTATGTGTGTTATAACCTTTTGTCCCCTTCTTAGGGTTCCCACCCCAGCTTGCAGGAGAAATGTAGCTATTTTCCGCATAGTGCATTATGGTAAACACTGATTCTTGTGTGTCTTAGCATCCCAGACTATGTATTGCAGGAGTTAGTTCCTAAACAAGTGTAAGCAGCAAGTGTTTGGCTTAGAGATTGAGATGAGAAATTGAGAGTTAGAGCAGGCAGAGTTGAACCCATCTACCTGTCCCTGGTTAGCCATATATAGACCTTGAAATTAAAGAAAAAAAACCAAGTCCAAACAAAAAAAACCCAATCCCCCCACCCCATATCTTGAGGTCAGAATTGTTTTCGCTGTACCTTTTGTAGCATTACCTGTTTTGAAACTGCTAAGCTTGATTCCTTTCTTAGTGCTGACTCTGTTTCTGAGGAGCTATGGGGTAGTTTTCTGTACTATCTGGAGCTCATGGCGTTGCACCCAGGTGCACTGTATGGCTCTCTTCCAAGTGGAAGAAGATAAGGATGCGTATAATTGAGGCCAGGGACCGTTAACTGCCAGGAAGGAATGGAGACTCCTGTCCAGCCAGAGACAGTAAAATGTTTTACACGCCAATATTACTGTGGGAAGAAATTAGCATCAGCAAGATCCTGCTGTACTCCTAAACCGTAGACATTTCTTCCAACTACCAGCAGAATTCCTGCCTAATTCAGGTCCAGTTTCAACCAGGTATTCTTTGTCACGGACTGATCTTCTCAGATCAGGTTACTTCGGCAGGAAAGTTATACGTGGGGAAGGATAGGTACAGCTGTGCATCCCCTGCACGCTCCTGGCACTTGAATCCTGTCTCTTCGTGGAGGAGCTGCATGCAATGTTTACTGGCAGAGCTAGGGAATAGGTGACCTCCAATATTTTCAGTAGTGCCAAACAGAGGGCCTCTGTCCAGAGGGGGGGAAAAGGCAGTTTTTGTGAACTGTTAGGCTGCTCTTTGGCTGACCTTGCAGCCGAAATGTCAAATTTCACATGATTTTCCCATGTAATCAGGAGAAATGAGTGTATTAAATTTCATGATCATAACTCAAAAGGTCACTTGAATATTGGATAGCATACAATGACGGCACAGTGCCCTTTTGGTGACATCTGATGGAAAGTTCAAATATGTTGGTCATAATGAGTGAAATTAGATTTTGCTAAGATTCAACCTCATTTGAAAAAAGTAAATGAATTGCCAATCACTGTGTTACATCTGTATTTTTTTCAGCCCAGTTCAATTCGAGTAGCTCCATATGCGTCTTGTGGGTTTGAGTTTTTAGGTGGGGTTTTTTTGGTGCACTTTAATCCTAAGCCTACTGTTTCTTATGTATCTAATCAGAGGGAAAAAGGTTATAAATTTAGAACCTTGATTTAGATATTCAAAAGAATATAATGGACAAGGCAGATACTCTCAGAAGTCACAAAAATATTGCATCCATTTCATTATCTGTCTGATCTCTGTGTAAAAATAGTCAGTTTTTGAAGGATGTGTTCTTAATATGATATTTATATAATAGATAGAAATAATATAATTCTGAAAATAACTACATATGAATATATATATTTTAATATAGATCATAATATAAATAATATAGAAATTAGATATAAATTTTGAAGTCCTAAATATAAATTCTGAAATCCTACACCAAAATGAACTTTCTGTAAAGATTTTAAGATGATTGGTAGAACAAATTAGGAATTGCCTTAACATGACATAGTAAATAGAAGTGCTGAAACCCACATGTATATACAACTGTTCATTTCATGCCTCCTTTACTTAATTTTGACTTGAAGAACCACAAGAAAGTTAATGGCTATGAGCAATTGGCATGAAAAGATAAAGTTCAGGAGCACATGTTTCTTGTGGACAAAAATATCTTCTTTTGCATTCTTTTTAGCTAGCTATACTTTACATTTCTTTCATACAATGCAGGAAACTGCGGAAATACAATGTTCTTGTTCTCACTGAACTTCTTTTCTTAGGTAAAAATTTGCATGCTACTTAAAAGGTCTTTGACAGGGACTTTGAACTCAAGAGTTGTCTGCTCTTCCCAAACAGATCTGTTGACCCCGTAGTGTAGGAAATAGTGTTCCAACACTGTATCAATGAGAGTCCTAATGGAAGAGGAAAGTGATGTTATTTAAAATAGAAACTGAAATAAAGCAGATTGTACACTCCTTCTCACTGTAGGCTGTGGCTCACTGAAGGGTGTGTGTCTCAGAAGTCTGCCCTGCAGACAGGCGCCAGGGCAGGGGTTTTCAAGCCATGCATCTGGCAGCCAGGCACCATGGTGCTTGTGACCAGATGTTAGGCCCAGGATCTGTTGTGATGGTGCAGAGGTCCAGGGACACCAACCAGCAAGTCCTTCTAACATCTTCTGTGTTCTTCTTAGGTTGGTGACTATGCACAGGTTCTGGTTATGCCTTTTTGTACCCTTTTGGTAGCTGCTTCTCTGTCCTGTCTGACCTCTGTGAGTCAGCAGGTGCCATCACTGCTGTATTTCCCTATCTCCCTGTCATGTGAAACTGGTCTAGATGTGTTGGGGTCTTGCTGACCTGCTAATCTGTTGTTAACACAGGCCGTTATGAGAGCCCTTTCCCTGCTTGTGTGTTCGTGCTGTTGTCTCCACATGCAGGTCTTCTCAGTCTTTCTCCGTTCGTACCAATCCTGCCTACAGTTTTCTACAGTACAAGATAGCAGGCCATCAAAAAAACTTTTCCATCCAAATATTTGTTGCAGTGTATCTGGGGACCAGTAGTTCCTAAGCTTCATTTTCCTCCAAGTACCTTTGGAATTAGATTTAACTTTCCCTTTGATGTCCCCAACTTCTTTTCAGAGTAGGATAGTATCAGTGTACCAACCCATTTTTGGATATCCATCAGACCATTCCCATCTCAGGTATAAACCTTTTACATAAATCATAGTAGATTGCACTTTTCTAATACTGAAGATTACCATGGGTAACACTACAATATAGCTGGAACCTCTAAAACCATGCATGTACATATTAGAAATTATATCTAGAAATACAGGATAATATGACTAATATATTTTACAAAAATAGTAACTGAGAATACCAAGAAAAATAAATGGAAAACAACACTAAAATTCAAGTAGTCAAGGAATCTAAACTGTACTGCATGTTTCCAAGCAAGTATCTCAAAAGGCACTTGCATTTCTAAGAAACATCTGTTCTCCAGATGCTTGCTACTCTATTGAAATAGAGACACAAGGTGAAATAATTTTACTTATGTAGAAATTTGCCCTGGTTGATACATTGTTTTGATATATTTTGATTTTCAGTACTGAATATCTAGTATGTCTGTGCTCAGAAAAAAATACTTTATTTTGCATTAGCAAGGAAATGGAAAACCAAATGGTAGAGCACATGACTTGTGTGATAGGCACTGAGAGATTCAGGATAAAATGCAGTCAAAGTATCAGTATTTCTTCAAAGCTTGTTAGCAAGCATAGGTTCTCAAGTTTTACTCATACATTTTGCCGGACGAGTTTCAGTTTTAGATTTTTATAATGTTGGAAATGCCAGAATTGACTAGGTGAAGTAAATGAAACAAGATCAGCTTGAATTCTTGTGTACCAAATGATTACATTCATTTTAGGAATTAAGCTCCTGTTTGAAAAAAATTTTCATTATTGTGGTATAAATTAATGCTGAAGAAAGAGCAATGTAAAGCTGAGACTAATGTTTATTTCCAGCGTATCTGAAATATAATTATTTTAGGAAAGCGTGTACAGATATGACCCAGAGTAATACAATATATGGCAAGGTTATAAAGGCTCAGATTTTGCTGAGTGACACTGAGGATGTTTTTGTGCAAGACAAACATATTTACCCTGAAAAACCTTGGATTCCTTCCCAAGGACACCTTCTGCCTATTTAGCAACAACAACAACAAAAGTGAAAGATGACATGTAAATGTTTGTTCATGTTCACTAAGGATTAATAGATCTTTCTCTTTGTTTAAAAAAAAATTGCAAAGCAGAAGATAGAGTGATGTTCTCAGAATGAACTAGCTGATTCTTATACCAACTCTGAACTTACTCCGTATGGTTTCAGCAAGATGTCCTTACATAGAGGACTTTTTTGAAAAACAGTACCTTTTAACTGCTTAATTAAATAGTCAGTCAGACATGGTGGAATAATAACCAGACAAAAGAAAAAGTTCCTTATTTTTAGGGAGAGGAGCAATATATTAGAATACTGGAGTCTAAAAATAAGTATACTAAAATCAGAGCATTGTAAGATATGGTTACACTGGAAGCAACTAAAATACAAAGGCAGGATTCCCTAGAGAATCTTACTGCTTTCTTATTCTGGCTCTGTTGGCTAGACTATGTTCCTGGTGCAAAATAGCCTTGGCAGAGCATCTGCCAAGGTGAGTCTGTTGTTGAGGCTGTGTCTTTTGAGAGGACTAAGGTCAGCGTGGAGCTGCATAAATGGGAAGGAGGACAGAGTTTAGGCACAGGGAAAGGGAACGCTGCAGCAAGTGTAAATTCTCTACTTCTTGTCCCCAAGACATCGCTTCTGTCTTCCTGATGTCCTTTTCTGTCAGCTAGTCACTTTCTTCAATGTACAATGCCATCTTCTTTTCTATGGCTATTGTTTTGTGAATAATGTATGCTGGTTATAAACCTCCATTTTGTGTGCAACAGAATTACTGGAATGACACCCAAACTGAGCAAACAGTTCAGTGCCAGCTGATGTGCTACAGGGCTTAATACAGCAAAGCCATAAGCTTCAGGGAGTAAATATCTCATGATTGTAGATAAACCACAGTTCCAAGTTACTAATACCAATATTCTAGCCCAGAAAAAAAATAGAAATTCAATAGAAATTACAACTGCAGCATGCAAAACTTAAATGAATGTAGGTGTAATCTTTATATTTTGTGTTCTTTCCACCTGCTGTGCAATAACATTCATAGCCATGTTTAGTGTACAGTATCCTCCAGATTAAAGGCCATAAAGGAAATTACCTTTAATAATATGATAGTAGTACTAGTCTGCTTGAACAGCATGAATATCCTTGGTTCTGACTTTCTGCTTACATGGTGCTGTATGAATACTGGATGCATAAATAGGAGTAGCTCATAGGATTAAGTTACTTCTTTCTTCTGCATTTGACTCTGGTGGAAGATACTAGATTACTTAGCATAATTCTGGTGTTTGCTTTCTTTCGAAAGGATACTGAAAAATGTAGATACAGCTCAGAAACTCCTCAAGCAGTTACTGCAGAGTCATTCAGATGCTATAAATTCTCATCCTAGTTTAAGGATGCTGACTGGTTCATGTTACCGCTACGTATGAACAGGCGGCAAAAGGCACAGTTGACTACAGCTGTAGATGGAGCATCTACAGACAGTAAGAGTCTATTAAATCTAAGATAAAATTTGGTTAAATAAGGACAAGCATTCCTTAGTTAAGAGTGTGACTACTATAGATACTAGGGGGCGGGGGGCGGGGGAGAGTTAACCTTTCACACACATTTTGGGAAAAACATTTTTGCGGCAGTTTTTATATACTGAATTACTAATGCTGTAGGTTAATTATTGTACTTCCTCTGTATTAATTCCAAAGCTGTATTATCTCAATACATTTAATCTTTCATCCAATCCTCCTAGTTAATTTTGTACTTATTCAAAATGTGTAGTTTCCAGAAATTGTTTTAGAAATGGAATAGAACAATACTAATTTTAGTTAGTTGTTATTGAAAATTTTAAATTACAGGTAAATATTGTTTAATCATATAGTTTATATATTAAAATAATAGCCCTTTTGAGGTTTCCACTAAGTTTTATGTTACCTGGGTTTTTTTTATTCATTCATTAGTGTTAAGTGGTTCAGCGGCCCTCGTTGAATTTTTGAGTCTTACAATGAAGCTCCTTAACAAAAAAAATTAATTCAGAAAGTTTATGGGTAAGTTTGGAGGCTCATACCATGCCATCCCTGTGTAGCCAATGACTAGAAAAAGAAGGATGATTTTTTTTTCCTCACAAGAAGGTTCAGAGTATCTAAATAATCCTTGTGACCTCAATTACAAATTGAAGGTGGTTTTTCTGAGGGGTAGGCAATGCCTCTAGTGTTTTTTAAGGCACCCAGCCAAAATGCTTTCAGCATTTGTTCAGGTATGCAGAGAGCATAGCAAGTGCCATGCCAGCTTATGCTGTGAAATTTGATTTTTAAAGTTAATTGTTGTAAACCCCTGGTTTGGTAGGGCCAATTCTGTACTCTGTAAGCTTGTGAATAATCCCAGCAAACACCAGTGAAGTCAGGGGAGAGTGATAGGGGCAAAAGCTGTTGCTACTAGGCTGGAAAAGAGCATTCGGATTAAAGTTGATAGCAATTAGTTTATGGTTATGAGCTCATTCTGTATTAGGATGACAAAAAGCCTTAAAATAAATCATGCAGAATCCTCATGAACTGTAAAAGGAAATTAACGTGTCCTTTTGAAATCTCTCCTAGTGAAGGAAGACCTTCCCCCAGGGTGGAACTGCTGCATAACATAGACCCCTTGTTTGTGGATGACTTCCCGTGTGAGTATGCTGCTGATTGTTCAAGAGTTATTAATCATACAGTTTATCTTCTGAACACTCCTTGTTTTCCTCAATTGAAGTATTTCCTGCTAGGTGAAACAAAATAGAGTAGGATGCCTTCTGCTTTTAAGTAAATAGCTTTAAAATACAGAGATGTCATCCCCCAGGTGCTGTAAGTACTTACTGAATGACGACCAACGCACGCTTCCTATTTCAGAGAGCTCTGAAGCACTGCTGAGTAATGAGTAAGATACTTTGGGACATGGAAATGTTGAGGAGCAGACATGTGCCTGAGGTGCACAGGGAGGCACACTGCCAAGAAAACCCTACCAAACCCTGTCTCCAGTGCTCCAGGCTGGCAGGTAGCTCCCAATGAACTGCTCGCGCTAGCACGTCTTGATTCGTCCATATAATATGACCTTGCAAATGGAAAACCTGAGTTTGTGGGAAGCTGAGAAGTGCCAAGTGTTGTGATTGCTTTTGTTCCATAATCACATGGGTTGGATCTTTAATGCCGTAATCACATGAATTGGAGCTTTAGTTTGCCAATTCTATAGCTCTTTAAGCACCGTCTGTTTTATGATTCAACATTATTAGTTTGCTAAGGACTACAAACTTTTCAAGCAGTGGTTTGGGTTTTTTTGTCATGCAGAACATTGGAACAGGACCTTTCCAGTGTTTTTATAGCATTTCTGTATTTCATTAAATAAAGAAGTAAATCCAGGAAGAGGAAAAGTAGTGCAATGGGGACAGTGATCTGTTGCCTGCACGACAGATACTCGTTGTGCTGTAGTAACTGGATGGAAAGGGGTATGGCCTTCTGCAATGCCTATCTAGTGCTGGCTGGACGGCACTGCCTGCAGATAATTTTTACATACTGATGGAATTAAGGTGTAGCTACTCCAGTTTCCCTTCAAAGGATGTTCAGTGAGGTGTAGCATTCCTGTACAATCTTGTGCCCTGATGTGGTATTCTCAGGCATACTTCAGAGACCATCTTTTCCTTGTGGGAACTGCCGGGACTGAGCCCAGTGGAGGTGTTTGAGTAGACAGATTCCTGATGTAAATAGAAGGGGGATGAGCAGAGGGGGTTTTCAGGAGTCTAAGCTCAGGAAGTACTTCCCTGGATTGCTTCCATGATGCCATACTCTGGTGATACTTCACTGTTTGCAACTTATAGTGTGTCCTTACTTTTTGTGTGTTTTGCGTGAGATGTGGGCAGGGAGTGGGACAGGTGGGCAGAAGCTGTAGTAAGCGGACCTTTTATGCTGGATGAGATGTGACTTTTAAGCATCATGAACAGAGGAAGGTGTATGCATGCCTGTAAATTTACAATGTTTTTATGTACCTTTCAAAACTGGAGTAATTAAAAGCAAAAACGTAATTCATCACCCACGTGTCCATATGTGCCATATAGGGCTTTCCTCTTCTCAGCAAAGGCCTATAATTTTGGCAAGTTACTTTGTGCCATCTTTTTTACTTTCTCCCTTAATTTCACTTTTGATCAGGAACAGGTAGAGTTGACCTCCAAATTAGTATACCTTACATTTTCCCTAATTTTGATTTTATGAAACCATTCTTAAAGGTTAGTAATTGTACTTCTGGTAGGTTTGACAAGATGCATCACTGTTATACATGGCAAAATATACATTAAACTGTGCTTTTTTAGATCACCGTTCTTTTAATTAACATACTGTTTCTAATGCAACAGAGCATTTTAATTTATAGTCCATTGTTGGGTACAAGAAATCCAGCTTTCTTTGTACTCCATCTATTGTCATAATATGCTCAATTTCTTATAAGTTAACTGGAAATTGGAATGGTTTTGTGCTTTGCAGGGTGAGTCACTATATTATTTATGATTCTGTTTTTGACACAGCTAGTGAAATTATGCTTTGTCATATAAGGATTAAAGTTTCTATTTAGCAATCTGAGTTATTAGGAGTAACTGTATATGCATGTAACTCAGCTGATTTCTACTTAGTGTCTGTTTTTCATTTGTGCAAACTGAGTAGTAAGTTTAGAATTAAGATCCAGATAAGTTATGTTGGTGTCTCTGTTGTGGATAGATTAGGGAGACACAAAGCTTGGAATATGTAACTACTTTCATATTTTCAGCAATCATGGCTCTCTTCATGTTTTGTTTTTTTTTTAAAAAAAAGCATCTTAAAATAAACTGCCCATACAATCACCAAGGTGATAAACTGTGTGTCACTCAGGAGTCTTGCTCTTTCCTTGACTGTTTATTTTTTCCTTGTCCTGACTGTTTTGAGATCAGAGTACCCTTTTGCCTACTAAAATATGTGTGTATCTTTTTCTGGGTTCTTTCTCACCTCTCGTGTAATCTTTGGCCTTCTTTATGCCCATCTTGCCCTTGTCCTAGTCCACGTAAAAAATTACATCACCTAAATGACCTTGTGTAAGATTAATTATTCATATTATATTAATACTTTCTTTTTTGTAGAAATTGAATTAGAAAGTAAAATAATGACTGGAAGATACAGATTAGCCAAATCTTTGGGTTTGCAGAGTACTGTGGAAGAGCAAAGAGGAAATTAAATCTCAAGATACTGTTAAACATAACCAAAAAATATTTCCGGATGTTGTGGAGAATTGCGCAAGTTCTGATCATAATATTATTAAGGAGAAGACACTGTACTGTTGTGCACACAAAGGGCATTAAGTTATTATTGCACTTGCACCACTGCAGGTTCAGTGTTCCTGAACACTTAAGTAGTTTTGCATATAATGTATGTATTTTTATGTAATGGATGCATTTATCGTCATGTCTGTCTGAATAAACTGATAGTATATATTTTTAGTAGCACAAATGATGGGATGTCTCATCTAATTCATTATTTTTTTTTGACTGAAATAGAAAAACTGAGCTTTGTTCTGTTCAGATTGTTTACACCAAATAAACATTCCTCATGAGTAGAATTTATGCAAAAGACATTAATTAATTTAGTGTCAACTCAACTGTTACAGCCAAGTATTCAACAGAATGTTAAGTTAAAGGTAGGACATTCTATCTCGATTACAGAGTTAACTACATCTTTGCTGCTGTGGTCTGTTAGAACTGACCTTAACCTGCCTGTTTGCCACTCGTGGGGTAACATCATACAACTTTTCAAATGCTGAGACTGAGTGCTGGTTTCGAACCTCTGGGCATCAGCCAGGGTTACTCCAGCAGATATGATGAATCTACTGATCGCCATCTACTTACCTTTTTTCAGGAGTTCATGTCTAGTGGTAAATACTATAGCCCTACAGTAGTCCAGTAGTCTTGTATCAAAGTACTGTACTTCTCTCCTATTATTAATACTAAACAGGAAAAGAGGGAAAGCACTGTAAACTCGTTTGTCTGCAATTCCATTTTACAAAAAAATGCTGACAGGTCTTACTTCACTGACTCTCTCAAGTAATCTTCTCTCTCAGAGGGCAGACTTTCTTCATGCAAGAATAAACCTTTCCAGTGGTCTGAAACATACTGCAGTGTTTTAGACTGTAATTCCTCATTTGTCATCTTCAGTGCTAATAAAGGTGTTCCTGGCCCTTATGGCAGACTTTGCCCACAGGCTCCCTCTGACCTGCGGCAGCCCAGTGGAGTGGTCAGGGTTAAAAATCTTTTCTGTCACTGAACTGATCTGGTTTGCAATGCAGACCTACAACAATTTTGGTGGTGTAATGGAGGAGGCGGTGGAGTGAAAAACTACAGTGGAATCTCCAAAAACTAGGATGAGGAGAGGGGTGGGTTACAGTCTTTGTAGCAAAGCCAGTCTGGTGGTGAACTATTGTCAAGATAGCCAGCCTGTCCTCTCCCTTTCTCCCATCCTTTCCTCCTTCCCTTGGGTTGGATCTGGAAATCACATGGTGGCAAGATGAGTCTTGTGCCAGATCAGCCTTCAGACTATTCTGGGTGGCGAGGGGGAAAGAGGAGGAAAAGTTTCTACCATGTCAGCCAGCTGAATCAACTTGCCCTGTAGCCGTATGACTGGGAGCGGGGTGGGGAATTCATGGTTGGTGGCAGATAGAGGGACTGGCCACAGGACCCAGCAGCTGGGATCAGCACAGGCCACCAGGGAACCTCAGCCAGAGGCAGTAGTTCCATGGAGTTTAAGCTAGCGGAGGTCGCTGCTGCTACCAAAGAGGAAATCCTGCCTCCCACAGCGCTTCACCACCATCCCCCTCTCTCATGGGTCACCAAAGCCACTCACAGAGCCAGGCTATGAGCAAGGTCAGGATATTGGTTCAGAATTTGATGACCTTTTTTTTTTCCCTTGGTGTGTTTGTTATATATATAGCCAAGCACTCATTTTGGCACAAAGGATGGGACTAGAAGGAATTTCAGGGGGCAAGTGAGACTGATTCTGTTCACTATGAAATTAAACCCTGAGATACCTCCATGGACTGATCCAACTTGCTAGTCTGGTTTTCCTCTGTCAGGTTGAAAGGTTGTGGGGTTGGAAGTGGGGAGGCAGAGGGAGAGCCAACCCTCCCAGCACTGTCTAGCTGCTCCTGGAGACAAGAGCCTCAGGGGGAAGGAGTGGAGAACCACACCTTCTGGTTGAACCTTGCTGTGCTAAACCAGTCTGGTGAGCTCTGCAGGTGGAGCTGGACCCAGGCTCCTCAGAGGTGGTTGCTCCTCTCCCTCCTTGCTAAAAGCCATAGATTTTGTCTTTCTGGTTGTTTCTTCATCACCCTCCTGATTATTTTCAAAAGTCATGAATGTATGTCTCAATCGCTCAGTCTCAGTGTAGATTTATAATTTATTAGAGAGCGTGCAACTACGTAAAAGCAGGGCATTGGTATGAAACATCTACTGTCTTCCAGGTTTCGGTCTGAAACATTCACGTTTTCTGCTAGTTTTAAGAGTTTGATAGTAAAATAGGAAAATTAAAATCAGAAAGCTAAAATTATGTTCAAAGAGAGTATAATTTTCACTGTCTTAATCTACACATTTCTCTGTAATGTGTAGGTTAAGACAGTGCAAATAAAATGCATAAAGTAACTTAAAAGTTGCATAAATCAAGAATCTGATTTGCATGTGTTAGAACGGAAAAAAAACCAGAAAACAAAAAACAACCACCAAAATTGTTTTGTCCCATTTTGTGACTTNTTTTTAAAAAAAAAAAAAAAAAAAAAAGCCAAGTTGTTGATGGTTTGGCAGCTATGCGGGTGACGTCAGCTCTTCCATTGTGAAAGATCTGCTTTCTTTTAGACAGCCTTATGGCATTTCATCAAGTTTTGGTGATTCAGCTGAATTAAAAACCAACTGGATTTAAGTCTAAATTCCCCTAACTGCTAAACCAAACATATTTCTGACCACACAGTCATTGCTAGATGCCCTGTCTTGAAGCAATATTGAAACTTTATATCCCACAGAAGGCAATTTTATTTTGAGAATCAGGTCTAAATGACATGGTGAAAGGAAATGTACCCTTTAATTCAGAGTTGTTAATCAGAATCTGTCAGTGCACACTGTATTATTTTTTAATCTGACTTGCTAAATTTATTAATGAATTTAGTGAATTTCACAAAATCTTGTAGACTACATGTGTAGCATCACTTTCTCTTCAAAAAGAATTTGAATTTCTTTAAATTAGAAAGATGTATTCAAAATGAATACGTTGTTGGGCGGGGCTGTTTTAGGCTGAAAAAACTTTTACCTTCATTTAAAATTCCAGACTTAACCATAAACTAAAACTTCAAAGGCATAATAAAATTGTAGGCTACTAATTGTAGTCAATTTATTTTGAAGATATCTATTCAGAGAGGCAGACATCCAAGACAGAGAACTTGTAAAAACATTCTGTAATTTTTCTCCAAACTTTTATTTGCCTTAAGCAAAATTAATCAAGCTTTACATTGCTGTCCTTGACATTTGAAAAAAAGTATTATCTCATATATTGCGTTATTAATTGCCAAAATAAATGATTGCTTATAAGGGGCTAGATCTGCTGTATGTAGAATGAACATATGATATATTACAATAGAGAAACCATTTCAGTTGTGGGACTGATGTATCATTCATGGGCATTAAAATTGCATTATAATGGCTGTAGCATTATATATTATATCCACACATATACCAAAATGATTCATCTTGATTAAGGAATAGACATTCTAGGCTCCTTTAGGCCCTATTTATTCACTTTTGCCCAGGTGAAAGATGATTCCTGGGACTTTGCAGGCCAGAAGTGATTTCTTTCCCAGTTTTACTACTGATGATCTAGATGGTTTAGAATTATTTAAAAAAAAAAAAAGTGAAAAAACAATACCAGGTAATGGAGTTATTCAGTAGCAGCAGAAGACGTAGGTATGCATGGATGAGTGTGCTGCGTGGGCTTTGAATGGAATAAATATATTCCGTGTCTGTTCCAGGCTAAGATCCGGAATCCAGTCTCGGAGCCAAAAATGTGCAGAAAAGTGACCAGTATGGTTAACTGACTGAGTTTACGTAGTGACAGCTGGAATGGGAGAATGGTCCAGAATGGGGAAAAAGATACGTTCTTTGCTTCCCTGAATTTCCATTTCCCTGCAAAATTACACATGTGTATTCTGACCATCTGGACTCTGTCATCTTTTCATTACAAGAAAATCATAAATTGTAATGACCGTCTGTAAGTTTGTAAGTCAGGAGTTGCCAACATGTGACCCTGGAGCCGCGTGGGGCCCTCAGTCACTTCATGTAGTGTTTTCCATGCTGGTCTGGCAGTTTTGGGCAGAGCTCAGCTCCACTTCCTAATGGGAGGCCACTGTTCCAGCCAGCTCTGCTGCCATTCATATCAGAGATGAGTGGTGCTTTTCTTTTGGCTGTTGGCTATATGAAGTTTCTGGGGCGTCACTTTTGCTGTCGGGAAGTTTGGCCTGTGGTTATACATTGCCTTGGCTCTTAGCCCACCAGCGTCTCAGTGTGAACCATCCATCACCACAGTATCCGATACTAGGAGTACAGGGATTGCGCATTCAGTGATTCTCCTAAATACTAGTTCCCATGTTTCCTTTGGGATGTAGATAATCTCTTTTAGAATTTAGAAATGTTAAGTCACTTGATAAGTGTCTAATACCAGTACCATGACTGGAAGTCAGAAATCCCTTGGTACTGCTTCTTTTTGGTGCTTCATTATACCCTATACCTATTTGAACATAACAGTAACATTTTATATTTTTATGCAGATCTTGACATAAAAGTTAGATTACATTTTTCAAATGAAGTATCTCTGAGCTGGAAACCTGTGACGTTTTAATTGTGCACAGGATGTTAGAGTCAGGTTATACACTGCTCAGTTCTCTTTACCCTGAACACTGCTACCTTACAGTGACACAAGTGGGGTTTGGGTGATTCACGCATAAGGCCATCTCAACATAACCTTTGATGTCTTCAGTAATTCATAAATACTATTGCATTCAGATCAAATCTGTTTCCTGGGAAAAAAAAGATTTTGAAATTTTTTTTTCTTATTTTTACATCAAAAGTCAAAGTTGAGCATTTCTTTTTACCGTCTCTTATTTTGTGATGTTTGACCTTGTATGCTGTATTAATGTTTGCTCTTCTTTAGAGTGAGTTAAATTTTTTAATTCTTTCATTTTATAAGACTATAATAATCTGTATAAATGCTTCACCCTGTTCATGTTCACAGGGATTTTTTGCTGCCATGAGTAATTCTGGATTTTACTCAATTGTTTGTGTGGTGTGGTTTTTTGTGAAGATATAATCTGTTGTAAAAATCAAAGGGAATACCTTGAAACAAGAATGAGAGTATTTTCGTATGCTTACTCTTGTTGAAATTAAGAAGAGTATGCACTTTGAAAGGTAAGAGACTGAACATGATACTCTAGTATAAATCTTTCCTTTGGAATCAAACATTACTATGAGAAACCTGAAATTAGAAGGGACAATAGTGGATCCATATGTTCACAGCATTCAACTAAGTGAATTAAGATAAGTGAGCTTCACTGGGTGAGTTTGTCTACGGCACAGCCCTATGCCTTGTCAGTGCAATGGTAGGAAGCTATAGTGTCTCAGGGCTTATCTGTTTCAAGATCAGTATTCTATTCATTCTTCCAAGGTTAAGGTCACGGCTATTCCTCAAACGTTTTTATTTTAATAAAGTAACAGAAAGACTCAGAGTTTTGTAGAAAACTCATTATTGCCATAAAGCAGCAAAAGGTCACAAAATGTCTTTCCTCAGTGAAGTAGCAAAACCTCTTATTTCTTCAGTAATTCGTTGTCACAGTATAGGCTGGAAGAGACCTTGACATTTCCAGAGTTTCCTTGTTGAGGTGAAATAATTGCTCTATACATCACAGTTCAAAAAAAGAGAAATCAGTTAAAAGTACGTATATGCAAAGGCCTTGCTAGCCCACAGAGCCATCCACATTTCAGAGTGACTGTAGCAAGCTTGTCCTTTCTTCTGGCATGTTTTCATGGACTCTCACATTAATTAAGGCATTAGACCTACAACACATGTGCAACTTCAAAAATGTACCATATAAGTGAGGATGAGTGAAGATAAAGGTTATACAGATATAACTGAAATGGAAAACACATCACTTTTGAAGGACTACTACTGACTATTGAGCTACCATTTAGAAACACTGTAGAATATTTTATTTATTTTATTCATTATAAGCATGAAGGAAAAACTCTTGCCTTTAAAAGACTGAGAAGAAAACCAAAAATGAATTGACTTCATCTGTGTGAGGAGGTAAAAGTGTAGATGGAGGAAGGCGCATAGCGTGACTTTGAGCCTTTTCAAAAAATATGCAACATTTTCTCTCCAGTAGGGAGAAGAATTGTCTGTCTTCTGTGGTACAGAGCATCAGTAACAGCAGAGGTCTATAGCACTGCAGTAGGCCTAGAAATAGCCATGAAGAACTTGTTCGACTCTTGTATTGATCGTGTCTGTTATTGTGAAGAGGGAAAATGCTACTTAATTAGACACTGCTATTCAAAGCTATCCTGTAACTTTTAGCTTTCATTTCTATGAGATTTTTTTGTCTTTGGTGCCTCACAAGAAGGCAAAAATCTAAGAAGCACTAAATAACCTACTGACTGTAGGTTTGTTAATGCACAAGCAGCAATGCCTATGCAAAAGCAGTCCGCTCACAAACAAGATACTCTTATATATACTTCCTTACAACAGTCTAAATAACCTGCTTGGACTCAGAGTGTTGCTCATCTATTCAAGTCAGACAACGAAACTTTGATATTTAGCTTTTCCCATAGTAGAAGAATATTTTTTTTTCTAAATTTCCCTGCAGATTTTCTCTCAGTAAGACTAAATTTGCAATGGATGTAAACCAGCTACAAATCTAATAGAGCAAGTGTTGATCAAGACTTTAAAATATATGTGTTTTCAGAGACATGCATTAAGCTCTAAATTTTGGCTTTTTAGTGGGTGATGGTGACTGTGAGTGTTATGATAAGTATCCGTCACATTTTCTCCTGCCTGTTTCTCCATCTCTTCCCATTTCTCCATCTCTTCCCAAAACACTGATCATGGAAGTAGGAGTTAATTCAAAGAAAATACAATGAAGTTGCTTCAAATCATATATCCCGAGAAAGAGTAGGCTAGACATTTATAGCATTAGCCATTATAATCAGGAAGCTTTAAAAAATTCTTGCATTTTGTGGAAGATATCTCTAATTTCATTTTGACAGTTCACTGACTGAGATTTGCTGAACTTCAGCAGTTATCAATAAAGACCTTAAGACAATTTGCAGAGGATTGAACTGATCCTGATGACACTGGGACTTTTAGCCAGAACTGATTGTACTGCAGTCGACTGTCTTGTGTGCGCTGGATCCCAGAGCTGAATCTGTTACAGAAGGAACACGAGTTGCATTCATGCCAAGGTAACAATATGCACTTTGCCATAGCAGTAGGGAGAATTTCTTAAAACTCCTCCTGGAGTTTTCTTTGTCTTGTGCAGTTCTCGATGAAAACTAAATAACAGGCTGCTTCACGGAATTAAGTCTAGCAAGAGGTAATTTTTGTCATGAGGTTTTCCATTGTATAAAGTGCTAAAAATAATTTTCCAGTACAGCACCAGCTACAAAATTTCTAATGCATCTACGTGAAACACAGTGCAAAATTTTCTGTTTATGGGCAAGTGATAGTTCTGCCTGGGGAATCCTCATCTGCTTGTATCTAAGACTTCTTGTGCTTCTGTAGCTATAGGGGTGAGAAATATTCTCTATTCCCCTCGAATTCCATTTATAAATGTATGGAGAACAACCATGTGTTTCCATACTGTTGACAAAGAAATAAGGCATTTAAAAAGACCTTATGTTTATAAATAGAAGATCTATAAGGACTAAGTGTCTGTGTCTCCTAATTGTAAAAATATTAACTGTGCCTTTTGTTCTTTTGCCTTTTTATTTCTCAATAAAATTTTCTTTGAAAGTGTAGTCTTACTTTTATCTTGCAGGCAAGTAGTTAATTCATCTGACTGGTTTAAGATTTTAGGGACTGTATAAATTGTATTACTACGTTAGAGACAGTCATGATTTTCAGACTGTTTGGAGGAGACTTGATTTAATATTGATCAGTGGAAATGAAAAATGTAGTACTTTCACTGCTCTTGATACTATAACCACTGTGGTCTAGTGTACATATTAAAACTGTGAACCATGTTCAATATATTATGTCCTGATATTTAGGAGGAAAAATAAATCTCATGTTAAAGCAAAGCATGTTGGTGCTTAATCCAGAAACATAAAGCAAAGAAATATAAATATAATGGAAATCCAGTGTCATTTCTGACCCAAGCCACAGATTCGTACTACTTTTATTATGCATGCAGCTGAAGGATGCGAAGAATACAGCTTTCCAATTGCTATAATGCCCTTCACTAGGAACAGTACATGCTGAAATGTATTTATATGTTCTTATGTTCCCACATAAAACCTTCCTGCCACATTCTGTCTGTTCTCCCCAGATCCAAGTGCTTCCAAACTGGGAAATACTGAAGGAAATCTGGATATTTTTTTCATGTACCATTCTGGTTTTTATGGTGTAATGTACAGTCCCTAATTTGGATGTATTTGTAGACTGCCTGCAAGTCAAACTATAGACCAGACTGCTTGCAAATGAAAACCACCCTGTGCCTACAGAATGCTTTGCCTCTGTGGATGCTAGAAAGACACATAGATCATCGAATTAAAATTTAGAAGATAAGAAGTAAAAGGTTTTAGAAGTAAAAAGTTAAGAATCTGCTCCAAATGGTGTACCCACTGAGCTTTCTCACTTTCTTACATAAATTCAAAGTTTTATGTACAAATTTATTATGAGTGAAAATCGAAATTACCCCAACCCATCTGGATATTCCATCACCAAGTTAAGGGCTTATTTTCTATGTTGTCATTCAAAATATTTGTATGTATTATATGATGTGAAATGGAAAATACAGAGAAAACCTCCATTTTAGAGTTTCATACAGTCTGCTGGGGAGAAGTCTCTCCTGAAAGATGTGAGATTGCAGTTCAAAGCCCTTTCTAACAATCAGGGTAACTCAGGGCATGAATTTGGGTCCCCAAAGCCCAGACACCTATCCCCAGTGTTGGGCTAGATTTTTTGGAAGGGGGAGAAAACCTCTCATTTTGCCAGGTACATCCTCATGTGAATTTAACCCTTAATTTCCAGTTTAATTTTCTTTTTATTAAAATATATGGAAGTTAAACATTTAATTGGTCTGAGCCTTTTCTTTATTCCCAATTTACTGAAAATTAAGTAAGTTCAGCATCAAATTGGTGTCTGTTTCTAATTGCTTTAGTGGACAAACAATAATTTATATAGCATGCAGTTGGATAGGGCTTTCTGTGTGAACTGAGAATTTCCTCCTTTAGGGAGGAAACTATTGGACAGTTGGAAAAATGCCATTGGAGGGAAGTTCAGAAGATGTGGTTGTGGGAAGCAGCACTGACCACAAAGAAAAGTTATAGGGTGGCTTCCTGAGTTTTACTGCAGTGAAGTTATGGTTCATTTCTAGACTTTGTGTTTCCCTGTCGGCTGCGTGCTCCTATAAAGGATCAAGTGTTTGGGTGCCTGTTACCTGACGTCTGCCTTTATTCTGCTGTTTCAGTGCTGCAGGGAAGATCTAGCGATATGTTTAAGTAAACAGCTTCTAGATCTTAACTTCTGAGCTTAGTGACGTGGATTTTTCAGCGGGGAAAGTGACTCTGGAATTCTGTTTTCTCTGCTCATCCATAAGCTTCAGTTTTTGGTAACATTCATGGTATTGTGGGCTGTTACAGATTTGTATTTTTATATTTATTTTTCTAGGCTTTTTCTTCTGAGTAAATCATGTATTGGCACTTTTGTTTTGATTTGTGAGTTACTTTAATTTGGGGATAAGTGTGTGTGTGTGTGTGTGTGTGTTTGTAGCCAGAAATTATTGTTGTGAATACAAATAGAGAAGCCTTTCATACAAAGGTTTCATGGAAAACACACTGTGTCTACTGAACTGGATGGATTAAGGGGAATTTAGCTTCATTTGTTTGATTAAGAGAAGTTGGTAGGGTGTAAGTTCTTTGTTTGTTACTACTGATGCTTAACCAGTGTGAACCAGCGCCCACTGGAATTAATGGAAGGGTTTTCATTAGTTTCAGTGTGGGTTTTTTCAAGCCCTAACAAACCTCCTGCTGTTCCACAGTTGAGCGTTAGTAAGGGACAGTGAGCTTGCCAATCGTGAAGGCTTTGTGTGTATGCGTGTGATGAGATTTCTGGGAGGTTGAAGACTGCTCTCATGAAGGAAATTTTTATGCGGAGTTCCATAACATTTAAGAAAGTCTGTGATTTGTTACCTACCACTTCTGCTACTGTAGCACAAAAACAGGCTAAGGTGATTCGAAGGAGTCTGCAGTGTCTATTGATAGAAGAGTAATCACCTGTGATCTTTGAACTGCTTGGTTTACTTTCTTTTCTGTTTAATGGGCATCATGTAATAAATGTTTTAAAACCTGATAATGGAGTCAAATGATGTACATCAGAACAGAGCTGTGACGTGCAAACCCTTTGATTTATTCTAATAGAAGCAGTGGGAGAATTATACCATTACCATTTTTCTGACAATATATTGAAGCTGGTGAACCCAATAGGGATTTCTTGGATGATTAAAATAGTATGTTGATTTTAAAGATGATAATGAACATACTAGAAAATACTCTCCTTCTGTTTGGGCTTCATATATAAGTGGTTTTTGGTTTGCCAGTCCCAGACTTCTGTCTGGGGATCTCCTCTGTGGTTTTTATAGACTACTAATCAGATCACAAGAGGCAGGGCTGCATATGCATTGCCTTACTATGAAAATAATACTGGGTTTTGTTTGTTGTTTTTAAGTTCTAGTGGAAGTAGCCTGGGTGGTTTTTCCCAGTGTGGGGTTCAACTATTAAGCAGAATTCTACTCTGCGACATACAGAATTTTTCACTCTTCTTTAATAAAAACATTTTTACAAAGTAAAGAAACTTTTTTTTTAATCACTCATAATGTATAATCTCAGCAGAATTTAAAAAAAAAAAAATTGAACACCTAATTTATCCCCTTGAGGCTTGTCATTGCAGGGTGACACTACCTTTTGAAAGACTCCTCCTGGAGTGACAGTCTTCAGTGAGCTGACAATCTCTATGCACAAGATTAAATTATTTCAAATGCAGTATCTTTTTTCGGACATATGCATAAGTGCCACTTCATTCCCTAAAGCTGCCGTACTGCAAGCGCTAGTTTCTGCAGTTCAGTAGTTTCTTGCCTTCTGGCTAGTGGATGCAACCTCCTTATGGCTGTGGTCCTTGCTCTGAGGGCATAACTGACAGAATCCCATGATGGGTGCTTCTTGTCACACTGATAGCTCTGTATGTGTCTCTCCAGTCTTCATTAGCAGAGATACATCTGAAAACATGAACACTCCCAATGAGCGTCCCAAGAGTCCTTGCAAACAAGCAGGACCTTATTGCAGCGCTGCTTGAGAGATGATTGTGGCTTATGTGATGCCTACTGACAAAATGAGATGTCTTTTATCACACAGGGGTAAGGACGGCAGGGGACCAGCAACGCAGGGAGATGTTTTAGCTGTTCTGAACTATGAAAAGAAGATTTTACAAAGCAATAGAATAACATGGAGGTTTTCCACGAAACATCTCCAGTGATTGAAAAAAAATGGCATGTGATTTAATTTGAGAATGTAGCCAAGATTATACGTGTTCAGAGAATGTAGTCTAGTCCAGTCGGAACATGACTGTTTCTGGCAAAAGCAGACGATGAATTTCCTGTGTAAAGAATTTATGTCTCATCCAGTGTTTCAGCATGTTTGAGTTTTTCTCACTGTGGGTACGTGCTGTGCAGTAGTGCTGTTCTGCATTGTAGATGATGTTTGGTCAGGTCAGGTGGAGACTGCAGTCATGCTGAATATACCAACAACTACCAAGATGTGGTTTCACTCAAGGTATTTCATGAGGTCTGAGTAGTAAGCACTCGAACTGTGTGTTACATTGATATGTCCCCTGTTGATTAAAACAATAAGGCTTTGATTATTTGATTGCATTTTGCTCAACATCACACAAGAAGGGAAGAGCCTTCCTTTGGTCATGCAGGGGACAGAAGCAGCCTGGTCCCTGGAGTTCCTTATAACATACGAGTTTAATTAAGCAGAATGTACATCTAGCAGAGGATTTTAATTCACAAGGGATTGCACGTCACCCAACTTTGTAACTGGTTTCTGAACCTTTTCAGTTGTTCTGTATTCTTTTTGGGATGTGAAGACCAGAAGTACAGTTTTCCTGTTGCATAGAGCTTTTTGCTTTGTTCATTAGTCCTTTTCTAATAATTCCTTGCGCTCAGTTTTCTTTTTGACCAGCACTGACAAAATTCTGAAAAAGCGTCAGCTCAATCTGTTATGATCCCAAGGTTTCACTCATGGACAATTATAGGTGACACACAGGCCATCATTTTATATGTGAATTTAGGATTGCTATTTCACACATGCATCACTTTACTTGTATCTATATTAAATATAATTGCCTATTTTAATGTCTACTCACCCAGTCTCATAAGGGCCTTCTGTCATTCTTTACAGTCAGCTTTACATAATTTACCATCAACCACAGACTTTGTAATCTCACTGTTCAGTCCCTTTTCCAGGTCTTTTGGAATATGTTCAACAGTATGGGTTCCAGCACAAATTCCTTTAGGAATCCAATAGTGGCCTCTCCAGCGTGAAATCAAAACTTTTTGTTTCTCATTTTATTAGATGCTTTTCTATCCATGTGAGGATCTTTCCTCTTGTCCCATGGTTGCTTAGTTTCTTGGCCTAGATGGACATGTAATATGAGAAATAAACTTTAATTCTATGCGTTTTGTGTTATGTAAATATTGGAGTGGAGTAACCAAATAAGTGATAGGGAGCATTGCATAGCCAGACAAAATTTATACCGAAATAAAAGTCTTGAGAACTACAGAGATCATTTTTAGTTACCAAGAGAATACCTAGGGAATCCTTTCATGCAGTATACATTGTAAACTGCAAGTTATCAAGCAATTTAGACATCCAGGTAGTACAAAATGGACACACACTTGTGTTACAGAAGATCGTGATATTTCTGCTTCGGCTGAAAGCTCTTAGATGTACTTTACATCTGAAAAACAATAGCGCCTGTTTATCTATTTGTTTCAGATGAGTTTCTAATTTGCTCTGGAAAGAGTGTGAGCCATCTAAAATCTTAATTCACACTGGGTTTTGTGGCTTTTCTTAATGCATGCTTTTCAGTCTTTTCCATCAAGCAGGTTGCAATTAAGCTTGGAGCTTTTTGTGATTATGTTTTCCCTGTTACATGGCTGAATCTGCCGCTACATTGTATTATCATAAATAGAAGTTTAACTGCAAAGAATGCTGACATTTTTCACTTTTCTGTTTGGGAAATATACTGCAAAAGGTAGATAACTTCTAACATCCTTGTTTTGCAGATGAAGAAACAAAGGTAGAAGCTTTGTTTGTTCTATTGTCCATATAGGGCACTGATTATATGTAGCTGCTTATAAAATAATGGTTTTGTTGCTGGGTAACATATTAGAAAACTGTAGTCAATCTGACACTTACGTAGTCTGTTTAGATTAACTCTTTGGGCAGGGGTCTCTCTCCCAAATAAATAATACATTAATGTTCTTTTGTCTTTCTCCAAAGTTGCTCTCCAGTGCCCAACATTGCCTCCCTGCACACTAGTATTGTAGACCACAGTGTACAGAAATATAGCATGCTTCAAGCAATATTGGTTTGGACCCTTTAAATTTTGTGGTTGGGACCTTGCTAAATGGCATGTTAGAGAGAACTGTGTGCTCTTTGATCTCTTACCAACCAAGAAAACTTCTTCTCAACATGGATCATTTTCATCATCTTAATCATAGGCTGAAGACAGAATATTTTATTTTTAGAGGTACTGTCTATTTATATCTCCATATTTTAGGTTTCTACCAATTGCTTGAGTTGGTTTCATTCAAAGAAAGAAGGAGAGCTACAGGAATGAGAAGTGTAATTGATCTATGCTTATTAGATCTGTGCAAATATCATATATATATATTTATATATAATATGTATTCCCCTATATATTTCCTTTTTAAATCACAGCTGAAAATTTGTACTTTATCTTCTTCCTTCTTATGATTAAAAATTAGATCATGAAGGTAAAATGAATATACTCTTAAGAAATTAATTACATTTAATAAAATGTTTCCGCAAATTTATCTTTTAGACTGATGTAAAGAATGAGCCTTTCTTTAAAAAAAAAAAAAGTTCAGATTGTACTTTTTTTTTTTATGTTGCAAATTTACACCATACACACTATCCTGAAATCTTTTTTTACAAATTATGGTTACGTGGTACTTGAAATATTTGCTTTGCAAAGTAGAAAGCAAAAGATTGAACAAATCATAGGAAATATTTACAAAGATGCTGACTGATGTGAATTTTCCAGCCTACCTACCAAGTACTGTGTTGTAGTGGCTTTTTGTTGTTGTCTTTGCTGTATTTTGATTTTTCTTGCATTAGAAAAAGGGGGTTTTTAAGTATTTTCTGTTGATCGAATATTAAATATGAGAGTATCAGTGAAACCTGTAAGAACATCATAAGACTTAGAAAAATAAACAAGTTGGATTTATAGGCCCCATAGAAGAAGAGGGGTAGAGAGCTTCTGATAAGACATCTAAAGCTGTAAAATGTAGTAAAACTAGATCAACCCTTCTTTTTTTTTATTACCATGTAGCATTGCAGGCATCAAAGGGTCACAAAGTTATTTTGGTGTACAGCAGTAGTAGAAGAATTTTAAAGGTTTTGAGTTACACAGAAAATAAATAGATTTTCAGACATTTTTGTCTTTTTCATGGTGGTATTTTTTCATTTTAGGTAAGTTTCTGATAGGTAACTAGGATTGTATGAGCCAAGGAATAGATGGTCGATTCTCAAGCATACATTGATCTCCAGGGAAGAAATGTGAAGAAATGTTTCTTCCTATTTTCCACCCCCAGAAGTCATTGCCCAGTTGGATAGGTGAACTAATGATTTAAGCAGAAGGCTATTGTAAGTGTATGCAAAAATACATAGGAAGACAGTTTTTTTCTCTGGAAGAGCTACCCAGCTAACCTAAATGATGTATTAAATCCGGAGTACACAGACGATATTGAATGAGGTCAGAAGAGCTTTTTTGGAAGGCTAGGAGGAAAAACCAGCACTAAGCACATTGTATAATTTTTTATGATCTTCCCTATGGTTAGAAAGTGAAGTGAAAGAACAGATGATTGCTCGGCAAAGTAAGCAGTTTTGGTTTATCTTTTCTGCTATACTTTGAATCATCAGTTATTAATTACTTCTTGGGACGCACTGCTGGACTGAATGTACCAAATAACTGAATGTACCAAATAACTTCTTCACTGTGGCAAAACCTGTCATCTTGTAACATTTGTGTAAAATGTTGGGGTTTTTTTTTTAATTTAAAGTTGCATGACTAAAGCAGGAAATAGTGTAGGTATCAGATATTGTGTCCAGCTGTGGAGCCCTCAAGATAAGAATGACATGAATCTGTTGGAGCAGGTCCAGAGGAGGGCCACGAAGACGATCAGAGTGTTGGAGCACCTCTGCTATGAGGACAGGCTGAGAGAGTTGGGGTTGTTCAGCCTGGAGAAGAGAAAGCTCTGGAGAGACCTTATAGCAACTTTCCAGTATCTGATGGGCACCTACAAGAAAGCTGGAGAGGGACTTTTTACAAGGGCGTGTAGTGACAAGACAAGGGGGTAATCACTTCAAACTGGAAGAGGGTAAATTTATAATAGGTATTAGGAAGAAATTTTTCACTCTGAGGGTGGTGAGGCACTGGCACAGGTTGCCCAGAGAAGCTGTGGATTCCCCATTGCTGGAGGTATTCAAGGCCAGGTTGGATGGGGCTTCGAGCAACCTGGTTGAGTGGGAGGAGCCCCTTCCAACTTGAGATATTCTATGATTCTGTGATTCTATACTTACCTTTTGTGAAAGTTTTGACCCTTTCAGTTCAGTACATACAGAGATTAATGTAATAAAAAGGGTTGCATAAATCTGCTTTGAGATAATGCATTCTTTTGTGAACAAAATATTTGGCTTGTCCTGAACTGAAAGTAATATGGTAACACATCTTGTGTATGATCAGGCCAAAAATCTGTCTAGCTCATTATTCTGTTTCCAAGAGTAGCAGTTGTGTAGGAAGTAGTGTATGAAGGCAAGCACATAAATATGTGTGCCCCCCACAACCTGCAGCTAATGGAGCCCCTGATCTTTAGGTTGAGATTTTGGATATAAGAATCCTTGATGGATTTTTCTTCCACTTTGTGAACCCTTTTTATCAGCATCGCATGGAAAGGAATTCCACGCTTGAGTTGGGTTTGTGATAACGAAGTATACAGTATCGTTTGTTTTGAATATGGAGCTTCATATTTTATTTGATGCCCCTATTAGGAAGGACCAGTTGTTCCTTATTCAGCTTGTCATGGCCACACAATGTCATAGACCTCTGTCCTATCCCTCATCAGTTGTCCATCTTTGAGGATGAAGAGTACTATTTATTTAGGCATTCTTCACACAGAAGCTGTTCCATAGCTTTAATCTTCCTTGTCATATCTCTTTGTATTTTGTACAGTTTTTCTGTGTCTGTTTTGTAAAATGGGGACCAGAACCACACAGTATCCCGTGTGAGGCACAACAAGGGCCTAGGTGGTGGCACAGTGTCCCATTCTTCACCATTTCTAATGTTGGTTTTGCTTTTCTGCTGCTGGACATTACCTGTTCATTACAACTTTGCAAACTCTTCCCTAAATAGCAATACTTGTTCAGAGCACATTCTTTTGTGCATGCAGAGTGAGGATTGGCTTTTTTCCCCTATGTTCATTACTTTCCCTTTTATTGTACTTATGTTTGTGCATTAGCAAGGCTTAATGCATTGGAAGATTGTTTACTTTTTAGAAGTGTCCCACATATTTGCTGGTTGTTATTCAGGATGTTATTTATATACTTACCCAGTAGTAAATTTTTCAACGTCCTGCCTACAGAGTATGCTATGGAACATTAAAATCATCAAAATAGCAATTGTTTGTGCAAATGCAGCTAACATTATTTGACTGATGCTTTCTGAGTATCTTGCAGAGATTTTTCAGAGCTGATGACATTGGCCTTCTGAAAAATCAAGTCTCTTGAAGGTGCAAATTAGCCATTGAAGATTATTTAGGCTTTTACATCCTAATTTAGAATATATATATATCTGTTTACAGAAACAATGTATGATAATGGAAAGAAAAGAACTAAACTGAAGTTTTCATAAGGGGCAGAGGGCCAGGACTTTAAAGTATTTAGATAATAAACTGCTTTTGTGGGTAGTGGGAGCTGGCCACCTCAATGCCTTTTAAAATCTGATCCTGAAACCTTTTTTCAGGCTGTTAAGGTTAAAGATGGTTTTGAAATATGATGTAAACTCCGAAGCCACTTACCAACGGCAACATTTTCTGAAGGACTTGTTTTTTCTATAGAGATATGAAAGCTATTTGAATACTTTTTGGTGACCTACAACTCCAAACAAAACACTAAAATATTTCGATCAATTTGTTGTAGCATTAAATATTTGAAAATAAATATCTGAATGAAATTTCACTGCTTTCTTAATGAATAAAAGTTGTATCATTTCCCAAGAGACTACTGAAAAAGAAATATAGCAGCTGGTGAGGCTCCAAAGTTGTGCTTCAGGAAACAGTGGCTTCTGTTTGAAAATAGGAAAATTCATGGCAAAGGCTGTGGGATTTTTTTTTAAGGTAAAAACAAAGCTTTAGTATTTCATTAGCCATGGATACAATGGTGATCAAACGGCAGAAAAATAAAATGTCTAGCATCTTTCCACAAGCAAAAGCATCACATTTTTTAGATATAAATCTATGCGGAGAATATGCAGGTATGTGAAGGCAGACTTGATTACCCCGATCAATAAAAGGTATCTGTCCTCTGACTGCTGGATTAGTCCATGGGGTTGTTGTTACTGCCTGGTCAACCATAATGAAAAAAAAGAAGAAAAAAAAACCCCAACAATCTAGAACAGATGCAGCGAAAAACTGCTTAGATGCTATGGGAATAAACATTTTATCTTGCCAAGGAAACAAAAGAATGTGACTTGTTTAATCTGCCAAATTGGAAAAAGGGATCCCTGTAAAATTCATATGGCGAGGGAGAAGACTGCCCAGGCATTTTGCATTTCACCTGCACTAGCAGAAGCTGAAGAATGAAGACAGAGGTAGAATCTTAACTGCTGGGCTGAAGGGGACAAAGTAAGGTAAACACAGGGGGAGGAATATCTGAGCTTAAGGTGGAAGTCATATGATGGGAAGAAGAGAACTCATATCAAGCAATATTTTTGTTTATCTTAGTTCTGTATCTGGTGCTTGTATAATGTAATAAACTGGCAGTCCTATGAATACCTTATGTAAAGAGCATTCAAGCAAGCATGGATCTGTTTTCCACGGCTGATATGTCTGATAAAAGTTGACCTGTACTGCCTGGGAAGCAATGCACTTGTCTGAATAATAGACAGTACATTTCTTTGGCAGAAGGCAAGTGCTTGCAACAGATGAGTTCACATGACTGACAAAGTTCTGTTTATAATAGCTCAACATGAGGGAATTTATCTTTTTGTCTTCAAGAAATTTTGCTGAAAGATAATATTCTACCAAACAACTTCAACTACAAGCTCTGGTAAATGCATTTTGTAGTTCAGGAGTTTGGTTTTGTTACCTGGATCAAATAAGGAGCTTTAAAAATTATTTTATCTTCTGGAATCTTATTTTAAGTCTCATGCATGGCATTCTAAGGATATTTTGCAAAGCATATCTAAAAATACAATCTTTCATACTGTTTATTTGAAGTATTTTAAATAATTTATCTTGTGTAATACTATGGCTTCACATACCATAGCTCAGCAATCAGAAGCATATTCTCCATGCTAAACCTTAAAATCAGAAATACAGACTCGCATAATTTTTCCTTTAATATTGTAATTTTGAGATGTAATGTTTAAAAAACATGGTTGTGTTTTTTGGCCTGCTGAATATCTTTTGTGCTCTTCAAGAAAGTAGATGGCAAAGATGAGTATTCCTAGTAGCAAACAGTATGACAGAATAATACATAAAATAATGATGTTGAAAAGTAAGCAATATTAATCTTTAAACTGTTTTGTATCTGCTATGGACATCAAATGGCTGTGTGGGGATTTATCTGCCAGAAGACATTCTTCTGGGGGTATTTATAATGTTTTCCTCAGTTTTACAGGGGTTTGGTTTTCTTTATCATCAGCTTCAGTGCTTCATGATCTAACATGAGCAGAGTCCTCCCCAGTCTGTGTATGCATACTCTAAACAAGTAGTTCCCTTTTATAGCTTTATTTATCTGGGAACATTAC
The DNA here is from genome assembly GCA_008711295.1 of Anarhynchus alexandrinus. NCBI lineage: Eukaryota > Metazoa > Chordata > Aves > Charadriiformes > Charadriidae > Anarhynchus > Anarhynchus alexandrinus. The sequence goes on along the minus strand of VUYV01000017.1, from coordinate 4,970,517 downwards.
ACAAGTCTGATATAAACAGGGAACTTGGATATGTACAAAAAGTGCTTAGTAAAGAAAAACTGATTCAAAGTGTGAAGCCCAGTAATAAAATAGAAACTTAGCAGGATCTTCATAAACAATAGAGAAATTGTGTCCCTGCATTTTCTTTCCAACCTTTCTGTTGCTCTCTTCTATCAGGTGTGTATTTGCCTCATTGTGATGTACAGATTTACTCTTTGTAGAAACCTCTAGTTCTGCTTCTAATATTGAATCTCACACGATCATTGTGCATCTCATGGATTCCCTTTTTTATTTCAGTGGCAAAAATCTGTCAGCTGAGTCCTTCAAATTCCCTAAACTGATTGAAAGTCAGCTCCTGAAAGATGCTAGAAAATCAACATTGGTTTCTCTCCACCTCCTGATGTCTCGTTTCTAGTCTGATTATAGAGTTGCCTTCTGGTAGTCTTTTGGTAAACAGGTATCAACAGATAGAGTTAATGCAGAACTTTTGGATTTTCTTTCTTAAACTCCTATCTTGTTTATGAAATCCGATATGCAAGATGGTTTGGATGCTCCTGGAGTGTCTGTCTGACTCCCTCCTGGTTTCAGCAAAGAACTGGTCTCCTGATCATCCCTGGTGTATGCATGTTAATTTTTTTCTGAGCTCCCTTCTATAAGGAGTTTCAGGCTTCCTTTTGAGAGGGAATGTGCACATAGTTGGCACTTGAGAGTTTTCTGCAGTATCTGGATATGGAGCCACATCATATGTGACTCTACCAAAGACAGCATGAAGACATGCTTCATGCTGTGTCATGCCATAGAAGTACCTCGCCGGCCGGATACAGATCTGTGTGAATGTAGCCAGCTCAGTCCAGAGAGACATCTGCCTGTGTGTGGATACAAGTCAGGACCTGGGACGTGGTCCCTGGAGTGGTCTAAGAGAATTAACAGTAGTAGCATTGATTCAGGAGATCTTTCAATCCTATATTTCTAACTGGCAAAAGATACAGACACTTGTATGGGCAAATCTAGCAATTTGTGAGCATTCTTAATATAGGCATATGAGATACACATATAATATCTCTATGCAAATTGAGTCCAGTTATTCAGACTCAGGTGTGACATTTTCCACTGGTAACTTTTTGGGGTGCAGTTCAAGTTCTGAGTTAAATACATCCGGTAAATCATAGCACAGATCTTTGCACGTATGTATAACAAATTCTTTATCCAATACATAAAAATAAATGGATGATACTGCTTTGTTTTTCAACAGAATTCTAAACATTACTTCATGCATATGCAATGTACCTAACTTAGTTTACTGTTTCATTAAGGTCTTGGCATTGACAATCGGACATCTTTACCACAGAGCAAATCTTCTCCATGGGATGATGCACTTTTCAATATATCTATGCATGCAGCAATCCGACGTGGAAAATGGAAGTTACTAACTGGATATCCAGGTAATGAAGTAACTCGTTTTCGTACACTCTGTCGTATCTCCCACCCACCCCAAATGCTATTTAATTGTTTAATGTATTTTCATTTCTTTTAGTTATTCTGCTAACTTCTCAGGTTTTTGATCACATGCAAAAATCTAGAAGGGGCACTTTAAAATCCAAACAACATATTCTTTCATTTTTGCTAATATTTTGTATAAAATTACTTCCACAGCAGTGGAAAAACTATCATAGAATCACAGGATATCTCAAGTTGGAAGGGACCCATAAGGATCATTGAATCCAAGAAGAAAGTCCATGAAATTAATTGATATGAAATTAAGTTACATGGAAGTTTGAATTCCAATGGTGCAGCTTTCTTGTATAAATAGGACTCCTGTATAGGTAGCCCTGGACTAGAGAGACTCTAGTGCTGGGCTAGAGTTAAGGAATACAGCAACAGTCAGCGGCCAGTGGCTTGTCAAAGGACCTAGTGAACTCATCAATTACAGTATAACGCTACATCTCCACACTTCTGCTCCATATCTGAGAATTAACCCTTGGTCTGTTCCTGTTTTCTGTAGGCTGCGGTCATTGGTTCCCTCCACCATCTTTGTTCAATGAGTCACAGATTCAATCATCTGATCCACCAACAAAGAGGCTTTGGCTATTTGATATTGTTCGTGATCCTGAAGAGAAAAATGATTTGTCTGAAAAATATCCTCATGTGGTGGAAAAACTGCTCTCACGGCTTCAGTATTATTACAAACGTTCAGTGCCCGTGTTCTACCCTGATGAGGATCCCCACTGTGATCCAGCAGCAACTGGGGCTTGGGGACCTTGGGCATAGTGCACAGCACTGCATCCTGCAAAACAATCCTGTATCAGAGTCTGGTTTATGGACTCAGGGTCCTAGTTACATATCTCTTACCTTGTTTATTAAACTATTGCTAATTGTGAGCTCATTCCTTGAGTAATTGAGTATTTCTTACTCTTAAAATATGTTGGGAATCCTTTTCCCACTCTCTCCTTCCCAAGAATTTTATGTGAAGTGTTGGTAAAATTATAAATCTGTTGTTCGAATACTCTTTGTCCAGAATATGCTTTTCATGCAAAAGGTAAATTGTTGCCTCCCTCCTTGAAAGAGATTACTTTTCTTAAAAAGCTGGCAGCAGGGACATCCGGAATGCATCCATTTTGTGGAATAAATGGATTTTTGGTTTCATGTCTGTCCAGAAGACAAATTTTATTGGAAGCTGTTACATATCTCTAAAGAACAGAAAAAAAAATACAACAGTTGACATAATAATTTTTGCCTTTAACGTGCACCTCCATCCAGAAAAGGGAACAGATGGAAATCTCCCATGGTAAAAAAAAAAACCAAAACCTCCCAGAATACAGCAAAATCCCTAATCCTTGTTCACTGTTAATGTATTAAACTGGAGTGAAGAGTGGTAGTCAACTGGAGTGCAGGGCTGTCAGGCCAAGGGAACTTGACAGGCTGAAGACATGGGTGAACAAAGACTTCATGAAGTTGAAAAAAGGCAGAGTCCTGCACTTGGGGTGGAATAGCCCCATGCAGGAGTACATGCTGGGCTATGGCCAGCTAGAAAGCATTTTTGTGGGGAAAAAAGTCTAGGCGTCCTGCTGGACAATAAATAGAACAAGAGTTGCCATGTGCTCTCGGTGTAGAAAACCAACCACATGTTGGTCCGTATAAGCAAGACTGTAGCCAGCACATTAGGGGAAGTGTTTATTCCCCTCTATACAGCACTGGAGCATAGCATCACATTTTGGGCTTCCCTTTGCAAGAAAAGTATTGACAAATTGAAGTGAGTCCAGTGGAGCACCATGAACATGATCACGGGGAGGAGAGCAAACAAGAGGAGGCTAAAGAAATGGATTAGTTGATGCTGGAGAAGAAAGGGAAACTTGCTATCTTCAGCTACCGAATGTGAGGGCATAGAGAAGATGAAGCCAAAGCCTTCTCAAAGGTGCACAAAGATGAGAAGCACACAGGGAACACGTGGAGTACCAATTCAATATAAGAAACAAACAAACAAAAAAATCACACCATGAGGTTAGTCAAATATGGGAATTGCGAGGCTATGGCATCCATGTCCTTGGACATGTTTAGTACTTGGTTGGAGATGACCCTGAGCAATGTGATCTAACCCTGAAGTTGGATCGAATTTGAAGTTGGCCCTGCTTTGGTGGTGGTGGCGAGGAACAACCAGGTGACCTCTGAAGGGCCCTTTCTGCATGAATTGTTCACTGATTCTGTGAGGAACAAAACCTTACTTTTATTGCCTGCCTGGTGAGTACCCCTTATTTTCAGATTTTGTTTCTTTATTACTGTAGTAGAGACTGTTTTCATCCTGAAGTGGGCTCTAAGCCATGAAGAAACCAGGCCAAGCAACATTTCTCAGTTACTCATCAAATTGATGCAAGATCAACCCACTGGCTCTCTTAATGTCTCAAACCTCTGGAGTCTGGCCAGAGTTCTGGTACTGCTTCTCAGTGTCCTTAGCCAAGTTCTCAGGCTGCAGAGCTCTAGCTGTCATCCTCTCCAGAAAGTAGGGATCTAATTGCCTGTTTTCTGGCTCCAGGACCAACTCCTATAAATGGCACTAAAATTTTGCACACCTTTTCCCGGTTTTCCTTCAGGACACTTGTGCTAATTGTTAGCAAAGAGATTCATGAAGAGGCAGACTTGACAGAATTTGTGCAATTTTTTAAAACAGAAAGATAAAGCATGAAAAAGATGAAACCCAAGAAAACTGAAAATGTATATAAAAATGAACAAAAATTCCTCCTTTCTGATACAGCTGATTCTCCATTACACTGTCTTAAATCTAGCTTGCCTTTTCCACCTTTGATGTTTTCCTATGAGTAGAAATGAAGCCAAAGCTCTCCAGAAGCCTGTTCAGCTGTTTGACTTTTTCCCAGAAAGTCTTGTGTTTATCTCCTTTGTCACTTCTGCTCCTTTATTTCAGTATATTTTCTATTCTATTTCACTCATTCTCTTCAGCCTTGAAGATGGGGAAAGAAGAAAAGTAGTTTGGGAGGAAACAATTCTCCTATAGTGGGCAAACATATATTCTCTGTGGTTTAGTCAGATTTGTTTTGGAACCCTGTTTCAGACCAAGGTTCAATATCCGTCATCCATCAATGGCTGAAAGCAGATGGTTGCAGCAGGATATGACCAGGGCAAGCACATGTGATAGGGTCTTCAGATTGTTCCTCACCTTCTAAATGATTGTTCGGAGTCTCAGAGATTTAACTTCTATGTATTTAGTTGTCTTCAGTGATTTTTCCTTCCTTCCATGAGGTTGCAGAACCTTTCCATTGGGGTCCTTGGGCATAGTGCACAGCCTTACAATACCTTGTAAACTGTTGGTATTCACACAATCACGTGTTTCCACAGCTTAACTAGACAGGCTGTGAAGAATCATCTGTTTCTTTGTGACCTGCTTCCAGGTAATTTGAGTTTTCACTGGTAAAATACATATGCTGCGACAGAAGCTCTTGCTGTACTACATTTAGCAACTTTCATTTTAACCAATATCTTTAAAATATCAAAAAGGATGTATATGTTCTGCAAAGGTAGTCTCCAGACTGATACCTGAGCATATCTCCTTCCATTTCACAAAACACATTTAAGCTTTTCTTTCTATCACGTGTGACTCTTCACTCAACTCCTGCTCAGATTTTAGCTGACACACAGCTCATGCAAAGGCCTGATGCATGTTGGGAGTGGCGCCATTAAGTCAAAGTGAGAGCAACAGGTAGGCAGCCCGCAGGAAAGGCTGCAGGTCATTAGGCAGTCGTGATCACCTGCAGCTTGCTGTCTCCTGCAGCCATAATCCTTATAATTGATTGTCTGGCAGTTCCTTCAGAATCCACTAACTTAGGGAAATGGTATAGACCAAACTTCCAAGCTGGAAGGTATAAATACGCCAGCTTATCCAAAAGGCTTCTGAAACTATCCAACAGCAGCCAGACTGATGAGGCTTTCGTGCTTCCTGGTGTGATACAGGGGAGGCCTGCACTGTGATGGAGGAGGAAGGATGAGCACGCGCATCATCAGCTAGGTAAGTATTTTGCTTATACGTGCATGGGTTACGAGTTATGAATTACACAACTTGAGCATTAGAAGCCTCATGAATTAAGGGATGAATTAGTCAATTCACATGTTAGACTAGTCTGTATGAAGGGGATTGAGCCCTTGTTTGACATATGTGTTTTTTTCTTTCCTAATGAGCTTATAAAATAATGTACAAAATAATGTACAGAGTATGTTGTCCTGTAAATTTGAGAGATCTAAACAGACCATAACAATCTTGGCTTCACAGTGCAGCAGCATTTCACTTCTGAGCTTTTGAAGACTCTTTATGATAACTGAGGCTCAGGCTCTGTTATTTGCCAACGACAGTGATAGGACGAGGGGGAATGGCTTCAAACTGGAAGAGGGCAGGTTTAGATTAAACATTAGGAAGAATTTTTTCACTTTAAGGGTGGTAAGGCACTGCCACAGGTTGCCCAGAGAAGTTGTTGAGGCCCCATCCCTGAAGGTGTTTAAGGCCAGGCTGGACGTGGCCTTGGGCAACCTGGTCTGGTGGGAGGTGTCCCTGCCTATGGCAGGGGGGTTGGAACTCGAAGATCTTCAAGGTCCTTTCCAACCTAAACCATTCTATGATTCTATGACAGCAGGGGATGGATAATGTAAGCAACACAACCTTTTTATAAGATGTTGCATCACCAAGACAAAGCTCGCATCTTCCTTCAGTAGCTGTAGAAAAACCTTTATTGCACTTCCCTTTCCTAACTATTGCAGTTTGTTTATTTAATACCAACATAGTGATTTATGCTAGTTTATAACTTACCTGTTTAATACTGCAACTTTAAGTTTCATATCCAAATTTTCTGTAGCAAATAGTTAGTTAAATGGTTTGGAATAGGGTATTCTGAAAGAATAAAGTGTCAAAGCACCTTGTGCAACTTTTAGGGTTACTATTTGTGTGATGTTATGCATTAATGATACACGCTGGCCTTCAAATGCCTTTTTGAAATAAATCATCCAAATATCAGAGGTTCCATTTGTTTAGTACTCCATTCCTCATTCATTCAGAATGTGTTGGTTAATTTATTCTTGCAATCAAAATGCAGATGGAGTTGACAACCATTCCCCATTATATAAGGCAAGTAGATCCAATGAATTTACATTATTCTCACTCTTGAAAGTTGGCTGTTTTTTTCATAGCACACATTTATTTAGCACTGTCTACACAAGCAGACATGTAAGACTAGAAAGCTAACTGTTCTCAGTCAATACCCGCATACAACATTTTAGTTTGTAGTAGCAATTACAGGATGTGGTTGCCACAATAACAAGGGACTGGACTCGGGAGCAGGGGGAATTTCTGCCCTACATTCCTGTGCGTCATTCAGCATTTGGCACCCGTATTACATGAGGAAAGATGTTGGATTACCCACAAAAATGGGAACTTTTGTTAATGATGTTTTTATTACAGGTGCTGTTCTTTCTAGGCTGATATTCAATTTCATGGAAAAGAAAGAAACACCAGCTAACTTCTAAAAGCTCAAGTAATTAACGTGTTTAAGTCTCGCATCAATGTCAGCTCCTTGGCTAAAGTTAGAAAAGATTAAAGAATGTCTAATTTAAATTTCTGAGGTAAGCAGAACTCTTGTATGTTCTCATTTCTCTGTGTCCTGCAATCTGCATTTTAATATCTTGCTGATATTCTAGTTCATATAATTCATCTACTAGGAAGACACTGTGACATGTCACTATCTTCTGTAGGTATCAAATTCACCCCCTATTTCCTCTTATTGTACTTTAAAATCCAAGCATTAATTATTTTCTTAGCTACAGTACACACAATTATTTATTTTATTTCCTAATTATTTCCATGGGTGGTCCTTCATAAAATATTTCAATTGAACTGGGTTTGGGGAAAAAAAAACAAAACATCTGGCTGACACGTTTAGGTTGGCATCTGCAAAGAGTTGTATACTGTTCAGTTGTTTCAAATTGGGAAATACAGAATTCTTTATATATTTTGTGGTTACTTGAGTAACATTCAAAAATGCAAGCATTTTGAACTCTCTAAATAAAACTTCATTTCATCCCTTTCCAAGTTAAGATTCATTCTTAATCTAGCAAACATCTGAGCATTTTGAATTCAAAAGTCTTCATTTTTATATTGTAGAAATGATTTAAGCTTCAGAAAAGTAACCAAGTTTAGGAAGAATGCTCACACTAGCTACTCATTTTGCATTGCTTATTTACAAAAAGATGCACACAAGCAAGGAAGGGACGATTTTATAAGCAAAACAGAAGATCTGGACCTGTTCTTGAGTCAAAGGCCCTATATTCAGCCTGAAAATAATTTGTCCATCTTTCCTAAAGTTGATAAATGGGTCTTGGATGAAAGTCTTCAGAATCTCTGAACAGAAGAACCCAGAGTTTGAACCCTTGTGATCTGTGTTGATTTGAAGCTCCGCTAGCTGTCCCTGTTGGCCCCTCAGAATTTGCCTCTCATCTTACTTTCTGACAAAGTGGTTTAAGGCTACTAGGGATATTCCCAAAGGTCTTCCATGTAAGAAGCAGTAAATGAGGTTGAGGTTACAGAGAATCGCATTAGACCTGTGCCAACCTATTGCTGACTTACCAAAGAGACCTGATGGAAGGGGTCATAGTGACAGAGCCACTGATATGGCATGTGTGATGGAGTCTGGCACATGAGGACATGCGGTCCACATGTGTAGCCATGTTTGTAATCCTAGGGGCAGGGAAACCCAAATGAGAAATAGGCAAGTGAATCACAAAAACACAGAAATAAAACAGCCTAAATGAAAGAAAATCTGACAAAGAAAAAATATATAATGTCAAGCAATACATCATGATCCAGAATCTAACCGTAGATGTGGGCTGTGCTTAGCCTAGGAACACCAAACCATTTCCAAGACGTAGCAGTTGTCAAGGGAGAATTAATTTTCCTGCCTACCTGCTCCTTTGGCAGCCCACCACAGACACCCCTCTGACTGGACCCTGAGGCTGTGTCTCTCTCATAACCTTGGCTCGTAACCTTAGCTCTTACGTGATTTAGGGGTCAGAGGACCCTTTCTACACCCCAGCCCTTCCCTTGGCAGCCCCTCTGCAGCCCCACCCTAAGGGGACCCATAGGTTTTTTGTCTCTCTAGCTATAAATAAGCTGAGGTTTGTAATGGGAATGCTTTTGCTAAGAGAAGGGAAAAAAAACCCCACCAATTTTAAGTCTGAGAAGGTTTTTAAGCAATTTTTTTTTTTGCCGGGAGGTTTCCAACTGAGTGTTTTAACTCTTTCAGCTTACTTTCTTTGTCAGCTGCAGGCAGTGGACTTGATTTGGTTTCATGTTGGGTTGTTAGGTGGGAAGATCCTGGTTAAACGTATAGTGTAGAGAGTTCCCTGGGGTCCCAAGCTGCTTTTTCTGATTCCATTGCTCTCACATGTCTTCTTCCAGTGCTGTACAATGCATGTATGAGCTCATCTACACCGAGCAGAACTGCTGCAAGCAGCAGTAAAAAAAAAAAAACAAACCATTTTGGCACGGAGCATGCAGAGTGNAGGGGCAGGGAAACCCAAATGAGAAATAGGCAAGTGAATCACAAAAACACAGAAATAAAACAGCCTAAATGAAAGAAAATCTGACAAAGAAAAAATATATAATGTCAAGCAATACATCATGATCCAGAATCTAACCGTAGATGTGGGCTGTGCTTAGCCTAGGAACACCAAACCATTTCCAAGACGTAGCAGTTGTCAAGGGAGAATTAATTTTCCTGCCTACCTGCTCCTTTGGCAGCCCACCACAGACACCCCTCTGACTGGACCCTGAGGCTGTGTCTCTCTCATAACCTTGGCTCGTAACCTTAGCTCTTACGTGATTTAGGGGTCAGAGGACCCTTTCTACACCCCAGCCCTTCCCTTGGCAGCCCCTCTGCAGCCCCACCCTAAGGGGACCCATAGGTTTTTTGTCTCTCTAGCTATAAATAAGCTGAGGTTTGTAATGGGAATGCTTTTGCTAAGAGAAGGGAAAAAAAACCCCACCAATTTTAAGTCTGAGAAGGTTTTTAAGCAATTTTTTTTTTTGCCGGGAGGTTTCCAACTGAGTGTTTTAACTCTTTCAGCTTACTTTCTTTGTCAGCTGCAGGCAGTGGACTTGATTTGGTTTCATGTTGGGTTGTTAGGTGGGAAGATCCTGGTTAAACGTATAGTGTAGAGAGTTCCCTGGGGTCCCAAGCTGCTTTTTCTGATTCCATTGCTCTCACATGTCTTCTTCCAGTGCTGTACAATGCATGTATGAGCTCATCTACACCGAGCAGAACTGCTGCAAGCAGCAGTAAAAAAAAAAAAACATTTTGGCACGGAGCATGCAGAGTGAGTCAGCCATCCAACCATGGACAGATTCAGTGACGGCCCTTGTGATAATTGCATACTGTGGTTAGCAGAGGCAAAGAGGATGATGCATTAAGTTCTTGTTGCGTTAGTGTTCCCTCCTGAGAGTGTTATTTTTGCAGGGTGGAGTGGAGAGATACTGGAAAGGTTGGCGATATATCTGCTGCCAGGCTTCCAAAAAGTGACTACCGGCTGCCATCATCAAAGTGGCTACCGGATGTTGATCCCCTAATTCTGGCTAAACTTAATAGCAACAAAGGCAGCTATATTTTGTCTGCAGGACTATAGATAGAAAAAAAAAGTACAGTCAGAATCGCTAGATTTGGATCTAAGGAATGCAGTGCTTATTTGGACGAGTCTTCAAAAGCCACAACAAGGTACTACACCAAAGCCACAGATCTGGGTTGCCAGATTCTGGCATTCAGGACAGTGATAAAAATAAAAGAGCTCTGTCTTGCTTTGTGCCATGCATTCTTGTGATTTCTTCAAGCAAACAAGGAGTTAGAACGCAGTGAATACACGTACAAACAAAGTAAGCTGTGTTCAGTATTCAGCAATGCTTGTTGAGTAGTTTTAGGCATAGAGCCCACGGTAATGAATGGAAAACTTTGATCAGGACATCTGTGGCCTGCCCAAATCATTTCATGGGATCTACAATTCTGCCGGGAACATCCCTCCATGGCCCTATTAACCAGGGATGTTGGAGCCTTTCTTCATTGTGTACATTCTCCCAGCACGCTCATGAAGTAGGAGTCATCAATTTTTATTGGATAGAAGGCTCTGAAATGGCTTATTCAAGGATATCTGAGCCTTTAAGTTACCCTTACATTTATCCTGCCTTACTGGGAAAAAAGTTTAACAGGTCTCTCTGGATGATGACAAGATGAATGTTGAGAGCATTAAGTCAGAGGCTTGACTTCACTTCTAGCAGACGTACTCTCAGTTCCAGCTTGACTCTACTTAATTCACTGTAACAAATATCTTTTTTTTTTTTTTCCCCTTTATAAATTACAGTCATGGCAGTTCTGTGACTCCAAACTGTTTTCTCGATGTTGCTCACCAGTGTGGGGTTATCTGTGAAAACAGTCAGTTTCTGGAGGATCATCATTTTTTCCCCTCTGCTCTGTGTATTAGTGGTAAGAGGAGCCTTTTTAAAAGGCTGTGAAAATCAAAACAACTGCCATCCCAAGAACCATGAAAACACTGCTGCCCTGTAGGTGGCCCTTGCAGATGTACTGAATTTTCACTTTAATTCTTATCCCCTTTGCTTTGTTTTCAAATATTCTGTTTTACAAGTCATACTTGATTGATAAAGCACTGTCTGCAATAATCCCAAGGTGGCTATTAGTCTGGTCTGGTCACACCCCCCTGCCCCAGCAGTGACATGTTGTAGAAACAAAGTCATTCTCCTGCCTTTTCAATTCTGTTTTGGCTTTACTTTATAATGAAGAAAGCATGGTCATGGTATATTAAACAACTGGATAAAAGCAACGTATACATTGCCATTATTCTACTTCTAGCTAAAGCCCTGAGACTAATATAGTGGAGAAGCCTGGCTAAGAATTTACTGATAGTTTTCTTTTGCCATAAATTCAGCCAAAAAAAAAAAAAAATCCAGAACAGCTGAAATGGCACAGCCTTTGGCTGAGTAAAAAATAGGCACATTTATAATATCAAAGATGACTTATGAAAATATCCCAGCTGGATTTTGAAAAATGTAGGAAGGAATAGAGTAGAACAATTGCATTTCTGTTTATATTTGCCCTACAAAGTAGCCCACTCTGAAGAAACATTTACAGAAGTGAATGGTTGAGAGCTTGTCTCTTAGAGGCAGCAGGTATAAGGTGTCTGAAATTCCTTTGAGTTATAATTGCTTGTTAGCAACGGGATTTTTTTGGTAATTATTTCTGTCCACAATACACAGGGATTTAACATACGTTGTTTTAATTGGAGAGTTTTTAGAATTCACCCTTTTTCTGTATTTACTTTATAATAAATAAAAGGCCATGGTATAGTAAAAAAAAATGGAGTAGATGAAATTACTCAGTGCAGTAGCATGTATTTTTTCAGAAGCAGTGATCATGCTGAGACCCTGCTATAACAACATTGTTTAAGAGCTATTCTTCTCATGTCCTGTAGAAATGTATTTGTAAGCATCACAAACTGCTAGCAAAAGCTGACTTTTTAATAGCAGCCACTATCCATCCTTTTACTTAATGTGATTTAATGACATTTGTTTGATGGCATGTTCAAATAGAGTAATGGCCTCTTTTTATATATAAGTGCTGGCTTTATCCATAGTTTATTTTCATTATGTTTTGCATAGATGTACTGCTGCTGCTGAGCATTAGAATAAAAGAAAGTGTTTTAGGAACACTTGGTTTCATCCTAAACATTAGCCAGGCCATGAGTGACTATAATACAATGATGACCATCAAAATCCTAGACATAGCATAGATCTGGCATTGTTTAGCTCCATTACTGTCAGCCCAAAGTGCACACACATCTGCAGCACCCTCGAAGCATTGTTTCCTTCCACTGCACTCAGAAGACTATGAATTAATTAATGATTGATTAACATATGTGTGTCTTAGTTGCCTGTATGACAAGAGGGAGAGGAGAGGATATTGTAAGCAATAGAGACAGAGCTGTGCCAAAAATGCCAAAGGCTGTGCCTTTTAGAAAAACTTTGTTCAAGATATTGGTCACTCAACCTGAGTGCAGTCATAGTTCCAGCTTGTTTTATTAACCGGCCCAGTCAGTTGTAGAGCGGAATTAAAGCTTCCCATTTGTAATGCAAACTGGAATCATGTTCTAAGTTCAGGGAAAACTCTTTGATTCTTGTTCGCTGATATAGTTATGTTTGTTGTGGATTCATGGGCCCATTTGAACAGTAATCTGAAGATGTGATGTGCTGACAACTGTTATCCTGTCACTGTTGGAGGAGAAACTTACTCTCTCAGTTAATAACTCTCTTCTTAGATTTTAGATCTATGCATATTACTCTATTCTTGTTTAATGTTATTTTATTTTTTTAATTGTGTATTTATCTTTAAAATAAATGTTAGCTAGGTATGACTCCATAGAAAGGTAACAAACATGCATTTATTCATACAACTTCAGTTTCAAACAGACCTGCTAATATTAGGAACTATCAACAATAAAATTTACTGCCTTTTAAATGTTATAATCTCCATTTCCTCATCCTTCTGCTCAAAAACCTGGAAACTAAGGAAGTTTTTTCATAAAGATCAAATGATAGCTATAAACCCTAGAATAAAAAAAATGTAGACCCATAATAAAGCCCAGACAGACAGACAGACCAGTAAATCTGGTAGATTTCTATAGTTTTAAAATGGGCCCATATTTAGCTTTATGTTACTGCTTAGAAATCAAGTTCCAAAAAGCCATAACACTGGCTTCTGTTCTTTCCCTTAGGGTCCGAACAAGGAAATCCAATGTTTTCTGGTCAGCAGTAGGAATTCCACTTTGTAATCTGACACTCTTCATTCCTCTCCTCTCAAAAGCAGTAAACCAAAAAATTAAAGGCAGAACAGTTTTTCAACAAATCGCGTAGCATTTTCAAATCCTCACGCACCTTTACTGATTTGTTGGCATGTGCAGACTGAAAGCTTCATGACCTGTCCTTTCTCTTGTCAGTTCCTGCTCTCATCACATCATCTAGTTATGCACGTTTCACTGAGAATTCATGCTTTCGCGTTTCTCTGATTTCAGCCCCATTGTTCCAGACTCTTGAGGAATAATAAGAGTCATAGAAGAGCCAAGATCTTCATGTTAGGAGGCTGATATAGCTCTGCTGTAGCCCACTGAGCTATGCCAGTTTATACCAATAAGTACTATGCAGTTATTAGGAAGATATTAGTCCCTTTCTTCTATATTTTTATTTCTGGTCTCTAGCAAGCACGTGGTGGCATGCTTCTGCATATTTATGTCGTGGTAACAATCGGATCTTTTCATGCTCAGAGTAAGTCAACTCTAGTCAGTCTGTAATTTCTTTCTGACAGACTCATTATTTCTCTGCCGATGATATGGTGATGGTTAAGGCCAGCTATACAATTTAAAAACAGACAATTTTTTTGTGAGCACAGTATGTCCATCCAAGCACACTTCTGTCCTAACAGCACACAACCCTACTCATCCGATGACCACTGGTTGTAGAACATGGGTGTAACACACTGGATAGCATGTTGCTGTACAGTTCTCCTTGCTGCTATAATTTCTGTTTATTTATCTTTTTGTGATGCTGTAAATGATGCATATATATTTGTACAGGGGTCACTGAAAAGTCTAAGTCTAATTTCTTACTTTGGACTAAGAAAGTTATCCAGTTGCTTTGGCTGCTTGTTCTCATTTAGGATTTGTTCAAGTTCATGCTGGTGTCAGCGTGCCCTCTGACTTCATCGGAAGACCTCAGTCCTATTTGAAAAAATCAGATTATTTGCAATGAAAGACTTATCAAGCATGACACGAGCTGCAAACTCAGTTGGAACTGTATAAACTTCCGTAAGATTTGTTTGTAGTAGGAACAAATGTAGTAAGGAGAGCAGTATTAGGAACTCTCTGTTTGCTGTTCTCTGTGCTTTCAATATATGTGCTTCACTTTATCTGTATATGTTGAAATTATGCATCCTTAAGATATCGATTTTTGCAACATTTCTTAAAACTGTGGTATTTGCTGGACTGGCCTAAGAAGTTCTGAGAAATCCACTGCTGCAGCTAGTGCAAATTTCTTGGGAAATTGTAGCAAGGTTTTGGTGAATTCTTAGACCTTGGGTTTGAGTACATCCCTATAGTTGACACCTTTTGTGTATGACATTTAGCTCAGATCCATACCCATACAACAACAGAGACTATTCATGTAAATTAACAAAATAAAAGCCTGCACGTTTCTGGATGTTTACTATAAGGAGGCCGCAATAGAAAATTCCAGCATAATGACTTTATGCTGATAGGAAATGATGTATTGTTCATTGTCACCCTTAACAGTTAATGTTATACAGCTGAAATTTATGTATTGCCTGCAAAGCAGAGAGAGATTTAGGAGAGAATGCATTGGCAATTAATACACCGTGTTCTTAATAGGTACACTACCTTAGACTTTCTGCACCACCTTTTGAAATCAACTGCTGGGAGGAAGGAACACGAGCATTAGCACAGGGAAGTGCAGTCTCAGGCTCTGGACTCTGTTAATTATGAGCCTGAGACTCATGGTTAATGGTGACTAATGTTCCTTTATATTTTGCTAGTTTCTTCCTTGTAGGAAAAAATCACATAAAGCTAAAGTACTTTCAAATAACTATCGATATTTATTGATGAAATTTTTTTTTAAAAAAAGTTATTTCTGAATTTGTTACTGACAAATTAAGAATCAAACGCTCATCAGAGTGTGTCACTTAACTCAATCAGATGAATGTAGCTGCACTTAACTATTGTAACTGCTTCTTTTTCCCACACTGTTGTTTTATTTTTTTTAAACTTCAAAGTCTCCAAATTCCTCCTGATTGATGCACTGATATTTTAACAATGTCTTTGTTGTGTACTGCAATCAGACAAGTGCTAATCCCCTTGAGGAATCTGGCAGGGCTGTGGGAATCTTCCAGCCATAATTGTATCTCTATCGCAAACGTGATGATATTGTCAACTTCAGCTGAGTTGACAGAATGTGCTGTTGGTGTTGAGGGTGGATTATATCAACTTTCTCTATTGACTCACGAGTCTAAGGGTCATCCATTTATGCATTCTTCGCTGTCTCTGGTAGGGGGTTTTTTTGGTACTGTTCTGGAAGATGTTAGAGATATAAACGCCTGCTGTATTTAAACAAAGAAAGACTGTAATCAGAAAAACTAAAAGGCAAAGCCAACAGGAAATCCTAACTACAGAGTTAAAATAAAATTACTAGGGGAAAAAATGGATGGTGAATTATAATCAGTGAAACTGAAGTTTAATGGATGTACTAATGGGGTAACAAAGATAACTTTCATTTTTATTAGCTCGAACTTTAAGAGAAAAATAAAGCAAAAGATGCTGAATGTAGTTCCGTGTACTGTACAACCATGGGGCCCCAAGTCTTTGGTTTCCTTATTCAGTTGTTTACAAGTTATTTTAGCTGAACACTAATGTGTTTGTTCTTCTTTAACAGTTTCTAAGTACAGAATAATTCCATTGTAAAATAATTTTTGGGGCAACGGATGTTGCAGATGATTCATTAAGTGCCTAAATGTGTAACCTACTCATATTTATTCAGTTTTTGGATCTCTGCCTCAAGCCATGATTATCATTTGTTCAAATTCTGGCATGGACCATCCATTTCTCTGGTAATCTTAACAGGGTTTTACCAAGTACTGGGAAAAGTCTTGATTTTTATTCTTTTGAGTTACTCTACAATTCTCCTTTCTCTGTACTTACATAAAAAAATGGAAGACACCTGTCATTGAAAAGATCTAGTAGACCTATGACTTGCAAAATATTTATTTACTGGATTTTATTTTCTATGATCAGACTATGAAGAAATAAGTCCTGCTGGCTGTTTGGTTGTTGGAGTTTTTTTAAGAGGAAGTGGTTAATTTATTTTGATCATGATAACGCTAATGGAGGTCAGGGCCATTATGGTTCTTTAATTAATTTGAAAGACGAGAGAAAAAAAGGACCCTTATTTGTTTTACTGTGTATACTATATATCTGGGCTCCCCGAAGTCCACTTGGCCTACAGTCAGTTTCGGAAAGACCTTGATTTGGCTCCGAGTCAGATGTTTCAATTGAAATCAGATAGCCAAAACCACAAGAATCCAACTTGTTAGAAATTGTGACTGTTCCAAAAACGTGAATCCACCAGACTGGCAAACATACAGTAAGTAGAGGACATAGATAAAAGCTTCTGCTGTACCCTTAGCTTAGGGTTTTGTTATTTGTGCTGCTGTTACGTCATTGGGAAACCATGTGCACTTTGCCATGTGAGATGAGATTTCTTTATTTGCTGTTCCAAAGCCAGAATATATAGTCTGTGCATTAACTTTAATCTTAATTTTCACTGTGTAGTACTTGGTCTGAAACTGCTGCGTGGAACCATTTCTTAAGGACCTTCCACCATCTCCTGTCTTCCCGCAGCGCTCAGAATGATCATGTATACTGAGTGCATCCCTGCCACTCTGTGAATTCCCAGACAAAACATGATGCTTGCCTTGGAGAAAAGAAAGAGGTGTAATTCTTCTCAGTTTACTAAATCATACTTAGAATTTTCTTCTATAGGAATTTCTCCCAGTGCCGACTCAAGGATTCATAACCAAATGCAACTTCCAGGACAGATCACCAACTGAATTAGTTTTGAAGTTAAGGTATGACGTTTGTTTACTTGTCATTCAGTGACTTTGCAAATGTGCCTACCACTTTCTTGTGTAACTGTGCCTCAAGTAGTAAATAAGAAAAGGCTGGAAAAAAACTCTTCAGAGAAATAGTACTAACTGAAATTTGCCATTTTGTTAAAACTAACTCACCTAGGAAAAACATGTATTTTAAAGGTTTCAGTGGGATAGTTAGGTTTATTACTGTGCACTGGCCAGCACGGTATTATTTTGTGAACTACACCTGATGTACTGTGTAATTGTTGAATTTGGCTAAGATGCCAAGCCCTAAGGTATAGGTAATAGCTAAGTAAGATCATTATGCAATGAAAGTGCAATTTCTATTAATTTGGCTTTGCATGTCAGAATTTTCTTTATTCACTGCAGCTCTTTATGGATGCTTTGGTACTGCAGCAAAAGCATGTACTAATGACTATGCAACCTACTCATGGTCAATGTGTGCCTTATTTTTCTCTGTAATTAGTTTCTTCCTTTCTCTTTCCTCTTGAGTTTATTAGTCCCATAATTATCATAATTAACAATGTTTACTTTTAATCAGTTGTGGTATTCTAATTCTCATTTCTTATTTCTTTTCTATATTATTCTCAATAATTACAGTGTCCTTGCAATATCAGTATCATCTGCAGCTAAAAGGAAATACTTGGTTTCCAAGCTATTATTTTGATTCCATCTTATCTGTTCAAATAATGAAAGCATGAATTCCTAGTACTAATCTCTGTAGTGTTTCTTTAATGTTATCTCCAGCTAAGCGTTTTCATTCGTGTTTTAATGTAGATCATTCATCACTTCTTGAAAAGCTAAATTAATTCTTAGTGATGAAAAATGCAAAAAAAAGCAATTTAAAGTTTTCTACTTACACACAAAATAGTTAAAGATGCAGTGTGACTTGCCAACACTCAGCAGCATGTGAAAGAACCTTTGAGAAATAAAAGGCTATTTTAGTGCCTGTAAGTGTGGGATCTGAGAGATCTTTAATTAACTGTCTATAACAAGGATAGCTATTGCAGACACAAGTTTTACACTACAGTTAGAACTGACCATAAGACTGGAATAAGATGATTTGATTATTTCACAGAGACAATGCAGTTGACTCATCAGAAGACAGGGTTACCACTGAGCATACATGACTTCAGATGAATGGCCTAGACGAGAAATTTAAATCCCTTGTAGGGAGGTGGTGCAGTAGTATTGACAATGTAGATAATTTTAAGGGCGATGAAAAAAATTAACTTTTTCCATGGGAGCCATCAACCTATTTTAATATTTTAAATATTGAATTTTTATAATGTGGCAAGGAGAAGCATGAGTTAAAGATCCCAACAGATCTCCCATGCTGACATACACAGATATGCACCTGAGGGGTAAATAAGAAATAAGGTGAAAGGCAGTGTTACAAAAATTCCAGTCTTTATTTTAAAGGAAACCCAAGAGTAGTGAGAAATACATATTTTAGCACAGGGCAAAATCCCTAAAAAAGTTTAGCAACCTGTGGTCCAGAATCCTGAACCTCTAGACCAGCAAAAGCTCCTATTTAGGTCTCACCTATTTATATTGAAGTTGATTTTCACATTCTGTTAAAGTTGATATAGGATACTATATCATACAAAGTGATGGATTCAGCTTCCAGTGAATAATTGGAGAAAGACAATGCTCTCTACAGAGAAATGCCATAAATCCTAATTTTCAGACTCCTTCAGCAGGGTTTTCTCAATCATTAAACTTGTTTTCTAAGTTTGTTTTAGCCAGCATTCTGGTCAGCACAACATTTTATTGCTAAAACACAGTAAGCTCAATTACATGGAATTTAAAACCAAAACACTCCATGAACATCTTGTGGCTTAATAATAAATACAAGATATTATTAAGCTGAAATACAAATTTAGAGTATTACTTTACAGAAATGCCATTTTTAAATGAAAAGGCATAGTATTTTCAAAGAAGCTTCATGCAGCACTATGCTGTATGTGAAAAGAAATGAACATTTTAATGTGTTATATAAAAAATACAAGTGTATTACATTCACTTGGCTTTACATTATTATCCAAAGAAAGAATTCCATTACTTTGTCATTAACAGCTTCAGGTACCAGAACAGTTGTAGGTGTGCTGACACAAATTTTGGGTTTTTTTTCTTGGCTCCTGTTCGAGCTCTTCGAACAGCTTCTGAGGTCATATGTTTTCTTCAAAATAAGGTAAAATTGGCAAATTTGTTTGCTGCTGTTGTTAAGCAAATGGTTGCTCACTCTTCCAAGTTTATTCAGTATATGCTACTTGAAAGTGTCTAATGATTAGGCTGACTATCTTAAATTTAATCTTGTATGCTGCACTGCACAATGAAATCATCTCATTTCAAAACCTTTTGATTTTTTAAAGTATCAAGCATAAACCTCTTTGTACATCTTACATTAATTATTTTTTTTTGTTAAAATTCAGAACACATGGCCATGTCCCAAGGAAGCTAATATTGTAATACTCTGTAGTTTGCCCAGTTACAAGGAAATTGCTACATCCTTGTAACTATTAGTACTTAATTGTGATTAGTGATTGACAGAGAAAAGCCTCCTGGCATGAGTCAGTAAACAGACCATATCAAAAATACAGGATGCAAGTTTAAAAGGCATTTTCCTGATTAGTTTACAAATCTTTTCTTTTAGCACGATCCATTTCTTGCAAGTCGTATAGACTGTATTTGATCCTTCACATTAAAAGATCATCTCCAAATTAATGTCAGTATGTACTGTGCATATCTTTCGTTCTTTGGAACAGACGTGCTGTTGTGTGCCCCCAAGGCTGCTTAGGACATCTGA
This sequence comes from Anarhynchus alexandrinus, assembly GCA_008711295.1. Classification (NCBI taxonomy): domain Eukaryota; kingdom Metazoa; phylum Chordata; class Aves; order Charadriiformes; family Charadriidae; genus Anarhynchus; species Anarhynchus alexandrinus. The sequence continues at coordinate 4,950,453 of VUYV01000017.1, read as the reverse complement.
ATCTCTTTAATCTGACACATGTCAGATTAGTACTCTAGTGAGGCCATAAACATGAACATGATGTAGCCCCACAGGACGTGAAGGATGTGTTAATGGTATTGCAGGCCTCTTCTTTGAGAGAGTTGCTCTACCCTGTAATGTTACTGCTTTCAATTCATATTTGATGGGCGTTACAGGTATTTTACAGCTAAAACTGTCTCAAGGTTATTTTTTAAATGATATATTATGTGGTAACTGCCTTCTGGAAAAATGAAATACATTCTCTTAATGAAGACGGTTTACACAGTATGTCCTCCAAAGGTTAATATTTTGAATCTTTTGTATATTGGAATACTTTGTGGCAAAGTCCAAGCAGATGGAAAAAGTTACTTTCTCAGGAAGCTCAAATTTAAATACAGAACAACTCTTTTTGTGTGGTGTTTTTTTTGTTGTTGTTGTTGTTTACATTCAGAGTTCTGGTTTAACCAAAATACATAGTGTTGGCAAAAGCGCTAGACTGCATGATTTCCAATTTGGCTTTACCATCAATAAGCTTCAAAACAGAAAGTAAATGCTTCTGAGGGAAAAACAAGGATCAGGGTGAAAGTGTGATTCAAGACAGTATAGCTAACCATATATATGTAAATGAGAATTCCATCCTTCTTTTACATGGTCTGGAAATAAAGAGCTAATAAATTGAGCCTGTTATGTCATTACATTTTGGAGATGGATATGATAATGTCACATTTTCCATATCACAAGTCAAATGAAGCACATGACTGGGAAAAGCGAGCACGGATTCACCAAGGGCAAATCGTGCTTGACAAACCTCACCACCTTCTACGACAAAGTAACCTGCCCAGTTGATGTGGGGCGAGCAGTGGACATTGTCTACCTGGATTTCTCCAAGGCTTTTGACATGGTTCCCCACAGCCTCCTTCTAGAGAAGCTGATGCATTACAGTCTAGACAAGTGGTCTGTGGGTGGGGAACTGGCAGACAGGCTGCACCCAGGGGGTAGTGGTAAATAGCCCCTTTTCAAACTGGCAACCTGTCACAAATGAGGTCCCCCAGGGATTGATACTGCACCCAATGCTGTTTAGTATTTTCATAAGCGATCTGGATGATGGGATGAAGTGTACTTTGATGAAGTTTGCTGAAGATACCAAACTGAGTGGGGAAGTGGACACTTGGGTTAGGGAGAGCCATCCTGCAGGAAGACCTGGATAGGCTGGAAGAGTGGGCAAACAAGAACCTTATGAAGTTCAACAAGGACACATGTAATGTCTTGCACCTGGGAAAACATAATCCAGGAGTGCAGCGCAGACTGGGATCTACCTGGCTGGGGAGCAGCTCTGTGGAAAGGGACCTGGGCGTCCTGGTAGACAACAAGCTCAATATGAGTGAACAGTGTGCTGCTGCGGCCAAGAAAGCCAACAGGATGCTGGGCTGCATCAACAAGGGCATCACCAGCAGAGATAAAGAAGTCATTATCCCACTCTACTCAGTGCTTGTCAGGCCACACCAGGAATACTGTGTTCAGTTTTGGTCCCCACTACGCAAAAAAGATGTGGACAGGCTGGAGAGGGTCCAGAGAAGGGCCACAAAGATGATCAAAGGACTGGGAAGCCTGCCATGTGAGGAAAGGCTGAGAGAACTGTGTTTGTCCAGCCTTGAGAAAAGGAGGCTTAGGGGAGACCTTACCACCATGATCCACATGTAAAGGGTGGCTACAAAGAACATGGAGACTCCCTTTTTACAAGGAGTCACATGGAAAAGATGAGGCATAATGGGTACAAGTTACTCCTGGGGAGATTCTGATAGGACACAAACAAAAACTGGAGGAAAACTTTCCACAATGAGAACAATCAGCCATTGGAATAATCTTCTGAGGGAAGTGGTGGATTCCCCAACACTGGACACTTTTAAGATTCAGCTGGACTGGGTGCTGGGCCATCTTGCCTGGACTGTGTTTTTGCCAAGAAAAGTTGGACCAGGTGATCCCTGAGGTCCCTTCCAACCTGGTATTCTATGATTCTGTGATATTCAGAAGTAGGGAGGGTTCCAATACAGCTGTGATAAGAGCAGAAAAGGAAAATAGAGTGAAACAAGAGCCACATGAGACAGGAAAGGGAACAGATTTCAGAAACATCATAAGGTACTGTATTACACGTGGTTAACAAGTAAAGAAGATGAAGATAGACTACTAATTCAGACTTCTGGGTTGGAAGGCATCATTCCATCTTCTGTGAGAACAGTTTATTAGAGTGCAAAGTGAGGAAATGAGATAGTCTGCATGACAAACAAAACAAAGAAGAGGAATACAAAAACTAATCTGCATCATCATTTTTTTTTATTCTTTTCCCTCCTGGCAATGCCATGGTCAGTATGTACAATCCTGAGCATCCAGATAAGCATAAAATATGCTAGGAATCCACTTCCCATCCTTGAATGCGGGGCTGGAAATTAGCTGAAAAGCAGCACAAGTTGCCAGTGGGAGTCATTGGTCTCTGTAACTGTTCTGCTTTGTGCTGCTCTGGGTCTTACTGTCACTCCACCTGGAGCTTAGAAAGCCTTAGTGTTATCATGGTTGAGTTCTTCCCTAGGCAGGACTGCTCATTGGGATGCCCATTTTAATTCTGAAAAATGTTTCAAGCAGTTATTCTAGAGCTGGGGTTATGGGGTAAGAAGCCTGTTTTACTGCATTTCTTTAGACAGTTTGGGTGAATCTTCCCAATTCTTATGCAATTTCTTCACATTTTAAATTACTTTGAAAAACTTGGCAGTGTTATAATCTTTGAGATTTTCCTATCTCTAATGATGTTAGCATTGATGGATGAAAAATATTAAATAATTTTGAGATATATAATTCTTAGAAATAGTACTAGACTATTTCCTTTTATAATTTGTAACACAGCCAGTAGAACTGTAGGATATTTTGGAAAAAGTCCTAGAAAATGCCTCATTCGTGATAAATAAGCTAGTGGTCGAAGAACGTATCAGAGTTGCTTTTTTCAACTGGATATATGAGTTGATAGGGTAATTTCACATATTATATGCATAGTATCCTGCTCAAGATCATTAAATCATTTGACTGTATATGTTTTCTCTTAGCACTCCTTAGGACATGAAAAGAGATTTTAAGACACCAGAAGAGAAATACATTAGCATAGCTGGGTATTAATCTGGGAATTTCAATAGATGAATGTCATATTTAAAACTTGGCCTCTTTAATTATTTATACGTAATGGATGTCTCGGTTCGTTCAGTAGAAAGTATACTGCTAATTTAAATTCCCATGAATTACCACCTCAAAGTGCACTTAAAAATGTTCTCTGTCCTAAAGCCCCAAATTATGGGAAAGGAGATAAAACAGCTGTTACTGCTGTTGTGTCAGGCAACATTTATTTGGCTAGACAGCTTTTTTTCATACTACTTACAATAATATGTGTTTCAAAAATACAGATTAGACACAGTGATAAATCTGGATCCCTTCAGTGAGCTTGAGTGTCTGCATTCAATTACAGCCTTCTTAAAATACAGTGGTGGATTCCTGCTTGTACCATACTGGCTGAGTCCCAAATTAGTTTAACAATTACTGTCCCCAAAACACCAAGCTTGGTTCAGAGCTGGAATGCGAGACCTCAGAATACTCAACCAGGGTCAACAGATATCTCTTGACACCCACCAAAGGCCTTTGTCTCTTCTCATGTTGCCTTCTTTTTAAAGGTCTCCGTCTATGAGACACTCCGTTTTAACTGACCTTATTTCTTCAATTTGCTTTTATTTTGATGAATGCATGCTGCTGCCTTGCATTGGTCTGTGTGTCTGGAAGAGTGTTTTCTTCATCGTTTTCCCATGAAAGCTCTAAGCAGCTCTGTCCTTTGTCCCCTTTACTTGTTCCTAGTATCAAAATAATCTCCACACTATTAAACTAACTTTCTTTAGTCACCCTAGACTTCTTCCTCTGGTAGAGATGAAAATCTTCAGATATTTTGGAAGTAAGCAATCGGTTCAAATTCAGTATGGTTAGAGACAACTACCAGCCTTTCCTTCCAGACCTTCTCTAGGTCCTCACATGCAGATACTCTAGATATTATACATTGATTCTGTACATAATATATTTCAGATAGGATGTTTTCTGTCTATCTGTGGCTACAACTCTCACATAAACTTTAATTTGGATCTGAACTATAAAATTCCTTTTCTCTGAACTTGGTAGATTCAATATAGATTCAATACTGCTGTTAGCCACTCAGGATGCTGCTGCACCTTTTTTAAATTATCTTCGACATAAGGTGCTAATTTTAAATGTCCTTTTCAGCTTAACCACAGCCTCTTCTCATCTCTCATTTGCTACCAAAATGTCCATTATATTACAAACTATCCATAATGATAGAGTCATGGCCTTTTTTTTTTTTAAGATAACTTCTGCCAAAAATGCTGATCAGTAGTTGTTATTGTTATTTAGTTCTCAGCATCCTTTTGCTTGTGTGTGTCTAGGCATTGGGTTTTTTGCCTGATTTGTTTAGAGTGTAAGATGTTTTTTGCCAGGACACCCTTGTTTTACTCTGTGTTTATAATACAATGTGAGTCTGATCCATGACTAAAGTTCCTACAAGCTATGGTAAAACACGTTGCAACAGATGGGTTTCCTTGACTTAGGTTCTTCAAATACCCTTTTTTTTTGTTTGGTTTGGTTGTTTTTTTTTTTTGTCCCTGCTGTCACTGGTTTTAGAGTAGAGGGATCAGATTCTTTTCTGTGACACCAAATGCTGGTTGACACTAGAGGAATGAACTACTGAAAAATTAAATGTCATAACTAAGTGCTTACCGGAACTGAGATTTCTGAAGCTGTAAACAAAAACAAGGATTACATGAGAAAGAGACGTTTTCTTGGAGATCTATCTCAGCTGATGTTTGACATCTTACTTTTCTTTGGGGGGAGAACAAACAGTAAAATAACACCCATGCCCTCAATCAATTCCCTCTGACTACTCAGGTCTCCAGAATTGAGTAATCTCTTTTGTATATTTCCCACCATTTTTTGTCTTCTTAACTTCTCTCTTTCTATTTTCATTGGAGTTCTTAGGACAAGTTCCAATTTTAACATTGTTTTTCCAACATTATATTTCTCCAATAAATTTCTTCCCTGTGTGTTTCTATAGTCAGACCATTTATTTCAATAGAATATTGAAATTTATTCCAATCTTCCACAGTGAGAAGGTTTTGGAACAGCAGCCATTTAAAATACCCGGGAAAGTAAATATAATCAGGGAACAAATCTAATATGAATATATCTGAAGCTTATAAAGTTGAGATTGATTTGCTCTTTAGTCTAACTACTGCTTCTAACTGCAATATGCATACATGATATTCCCTTTGTTAATTTTTAGCTTTTTGTAGGCACCATAGAGACATTTTTGTGTCTTCTCCAATATTTTTAATAGTTTCCAGTGACTATTCACAGACTAAGCGAGAGCTTCACTTTGAGCCAAATAGTGTCTGCTCTGCTTTCCAACCTATATGTTATTTGCTAGTTATTTGAATGTCATACTTTCTTCTATCCTGTTTTGTCTGCCCTGTCTATATTCTATTCTTATAACCTTCAGAGAATGTTTTTTTGGGCTACATCCAAGGCTGTATTTGTTCAGGTGAACTTCAGGAAATTTCAGGGTAAAATAATCCTTCATTCTAACAGTCCGTGGAGAATTTAAATAGATCAATCAAAATGATGTCAGGTATTACTATCTGGGGTTATAAGTAAACCAATATTTAGGGAGGAATACTGTCTAAACAAACGAATGCCTACGAAGTTAATACTTGGGAAGATCTATGAGCAAGAGGAAAAACCATTGTATCATCTTTTCCATCTCATATATTACTTAATCCAAAGTGTGCTTGTTTGACGTCTCCATTTCCTGTTTGGGTAGCGCATATGTGCTAAGTTCTGGTGATGAGTTATTTGTTTGTGCAGTTGGATTTCAGATAATCAAAACAAAAATTTTTAGAGCTGCACATCAAAGCCAATATCATAATTAGTTAGCATTAAAAATCCTCCACTTCGATAGAAGGAAATAACAAGTTCCTCACACCGATTCCAAGTAAATAAGCATTTCAGATTAAGAAAATGATATGCTATGCTTAGATCTGTCTGTGTCCCAAACCTTGGCCTTTGGGACCAAATCAGAGGTTTTCAGAGTGCAGCTTTTTACCTTCTCGTAAAAATTGCCTGCTCGTGACTGTTTTTCTAATCCCCAGAGTCATTCAGCCCCACAACCTGACACACTGAGCTTGCCACACAAGTTTCTGCATCCAGGGTAGTATGGTAAAAAGTAAGTGTAACAATCTGTGCTGATGACCACACAGCACCTGGTGGGGTGTTGTGGTTTAGGCCAAATTGGCTACTGGGGACCTAGGGGACCCCAGATGGGACCGACAGATACTCCCCCCTACCCTTTTTCAAAGAGAGAGGCAGAGGAGCAAAAAAGAGACCTATGAATTTAGAAGGAACTAAACTACTTTAATGAAATATTAATAATAAAATAAAAAGAAATAATGAAATATATACAAAACCGTATCAAGCTCCCAGGATGACAATCACGACACCAGCTGGCACTGGGGCAGTCCCAGGCTGGACCCAGTGATGGTCGGGAACTGGATTCCGGATCTGCATTCAGGATCGGGATCAAAGGCAGACAAACAGACAGAGTCCTCCTCAGATCTCAGCCATTGAAGATAGAGAGCTGACCCTTTGATCCCTCAACTTTTATACTAAGCATGAGGCAGATGGGATGGAATACCCTGTTGGTCAGTTTTGGGTCACCTGTCCTGTCCGCTCCTCCCCGCAGGTGGGACCCCAATACGCTTTTCCGCTTCCGACCCTCCAACGGGGCAAGTAACAAAGTCATCTGGCCTTGGGTGTTATGGCAATAAGTATAAGCAGGAGCCTCTCTGCATACCATGCCTGGGCATCAGCTATAAACATAGGTCTTATCACTCTGAGAAAGTGAACATTGTCTGCACAATATGCTGTTAATTTCAGTAGTTAGAAGAGGCCCAGCTAAGAAGCGAAGTTGCTGAACAAAATTGGTTCTGTTTTACCTCAAACCAGGACACGAGGTCAGAATATCCAATAGCCCAAACTAAAGTATTCTAAGCCATGGTTGCCCTTTGTATTACATGCAATACTGTAAGTCTGTAATCAGTTTCTTTATCATAGTGTTCTATGGGTTATCATTTTATTACCTGGTGTCATCATTCCTATTAGTAATTACTTTATCCAACTGCCAAGCCTGCACAAAAGCGCTGATAGCGGGACTGTGTAAGTGTTCCTGTGTAACTGTTCCCACTGTGTATTTTTAAACAGCAAACAATTTTTAAGCAATTAATGGAGGAAAAAGAAGAGGCTGCTGCTTCCATTGGATCCACTACCACAGCAACCATCACAATATCGCTCTTTATCCCATCTGTATATTGCAGTGAGGCTTACATGTGATTTGGACACACACGGGTGCCTATGTTTAGAGGCAAACTTCATAAATTATTATAGCAAGGATGTATTAATAATTCTTTCTTAAGAAAGAATTTCTTTGATTTCTTAAAGAATCTTAAAGAATTTCTTTAATTTCTTAAATCTTTTAATTCTAGGTAAGCTTTATTAAATCATTATGCACTTCATCTTTTTAGGAGTTAATAGATGATCAGTGAGAAAACTGATCTTTGCTCCAAGAAAATTTGCAATGCAGGTTTTATACTTTCTGGTTTCATGTTATTGATGGACCATCATGGTTCTAACATCCTTTTGAAACAGCGTGAGGCATTTATCTGTTTGGGAAAACACTCTGATCTGAAAGTAGTAGAGCCATCTATTATGGAGACTAGCTCAAAGTGTACTCAAAAACTGGAATGCAAAAGGTCTTACAGCTTTTTGAAAAATAATATGTATATTACATTAATTTTGTATTATCAGGTAACATTGTAGCCACACTATTTCTGTGGGATCTCTAGGGTTAAAATATTCTTTAAACAGATGTTTATTTTTGGACAGGCCTATTGAGTTGTCTCCTATTGTATGTTAAAGTAGCTGCTCTCAGAGGTCACAGAGAGTTCAGCTGTACAAAGACACCCTTATTTTGTAGAAAATGAATCTTCAGTGTCTTTAATAGGAACAAACAAAAATATCTCTAATAAAACTTTTTTAGAACATTTCATTTGATGACTTGTCCAGAAAGAAAGCGGAAAAGTAGTGTAAGGATACAAGTTTGGACAATAAATAATAAACATGAAAGCATACGCTATTTTCAGTAAGGGTAGATACCTGTGCATGCTTTTAATGTTTCTGCCACGTCATTCTTGTTTATTTGTGTTTGTTTCTTCCTCCTAAACCTACATACTTAGGAAAACATTAACTGGCTTTTGGTTTTCTGAGCAGCAGACACGAATCAAAGAGGCACGGGTGCAGAAACGGGACCCAGCCAGGTGGAGTGTGCCCTTGCAGTTGAAGAGTTTGGAGTCCCAGGCTGTCGGCAGGGCCAGCCTGCATCGATCCCTCTGCACCGTCAGAGTGAAACAGCGCTCTGATAGCTGTGAAAAGAGAACTCCTTACTTTTTCCCAGGAGGAGGACGGCTTTAGCTTGTGGCAAATCAACTTTCGCACTGGTGTAGCAGTTCATTTATGTCTCTGAGATCCCCGGAGTGATTTATTTTATTGACCCACTTAGCGGCTGGTTTTATCTGTTGCAACAGCCAGCTCCAATCTAGCAAGTGAAGCCGATGCTGCGAAGCGCTGTGTGAAGTTAGACACCTGTCATCCACTTGCAACCACCAGCGCATTACGTGAGGGCGCAACAGCGGGGAACAGCACAGGCATGCGGAGGCACGTCCCAGCATAAACCTTAATTTTCTCTGCAGATGCTTTAAATGAGTACCGCTGCTTGCAGACACGTATGTGCTTAGCACACTAGACATCTTAAGACACTTCAAAAAGTCACAAAATTCTTGAAAAGCCTGAGTCACCAGAGTGTTCCATGGAAACTGGAGGAGCGCTAACTGGGGATTTTAAAGGGAGTCTGGTGGGAAATGATGCATTCTGAGGGGGGGAAAGGCTTGAAAATATAAACTTTGCAGACAATTTTTGAGACATTTTCTTGTGATGTAAGTTGTATAAGAGCTGCATTTTTTTTTCAGAAGGTCTAGACTAGGAGGAATGTTTGGAAACGGGGAGGGGGGGGACGGGACTGGTGTATAGCATTCCCACTTTATATTCGGCACGTCCTCCACGGCCAGGTCCAAGGGGGCAGGTTAGTTAGTTGTTTCTATTACAATGATGAGGAGTGAAATAGTTAACACCGGGGCTGACACTGCCGGGCGTGCAGGCCGGTGCCAGCTCTCGGCCGGGTCCCCCCGGAGGAGGCAGGTGAAGGGCCGCTGGTGATGTAAACCGCCAGCATGGCGGGTCCGCGTTTATCCGGGCTGTTTTCCAGAGTCTCTCCCCTTTGGCCAGCGGGCTGGGACAGCCGTGACAGGGACCGGGGGGCACGCCGGGCCGACCGTGGCCCAGGTACCGGCTGCCCGCCCCCGCCGCGGGGCCGGCAGCGGGCCGGACGGGCCCTCCCTGCCTTGGCTGGGCTCCCGCCCGGCCCCGCTGCGGGCGCCCCCTCCCCGCCGGGCACGGCGGTGTGAGGGCGGGGGACGTCAGTGTGAGGGGGCCGGTCCTGGGAAGGGCAGGGCGGCCGCGTCCTGTCCCTCCCCGCCCCTCGGCTCCCTGCCTCCCTCCCTCCCTCCCGCCGGCTGGGGGCGGCCGGGTCGGCGCTCGCCGGGATCCCATTCCTCCTTCCTCGGTGCATGGTCGCGGCGGGAGCGGGGGAGGGCGAGCCCGGCGGGGCGCGGGCCGGAGGCGGCGGGAGCGGAGCCCCAGCGCGGAGGAGCCGCCACTGCCCGGCGGAGGTGAGGAGGAGGAGTTGTGGAGCCGCTGAAGTTGTGGAGGGCGGGAGGGAGAGAGGACGGGAACCGCTGGCCGCGTTTCCATTCATTGCCNGGGGGGGGGGGGGGGCACAAGGCACGGCGCGGAGGTCGCGGCTGGGGACGGGGCTGTGGCGCCGTCGGCGTAAGCGGCGGGGCGGGAGGGCGCCCGCTCGCCCCTTCCCCGCGGCGCGGCGGCGAACCAGGCGGGCGGCAGCGGGACGGCTGGGCTGCCTCCTTCCCTCCCTCCTTCCCTCCCTCCCTCAGCGCGGAGGTGCCACCGAGCAGCGAGCCCCGGCGGGACGCGACTCCCGCCGCCCGGCACCGGGAGGGAGCTGGGTGGCGCAGGGAGGGGTGCCCCGCGCACACGTAGGCAGCACCGAGCGGTGGCGGTTGCCGTGAGGGGGTGTCGGTCGCCGCGGGGCGGGCGGCGGGGCGGGGGGGGGTCCGGCGCTGCCTCNCCGGGGGTTGGGGGGTGTCCCATGGCGGTTTCGTGCAGGACGGGAGCGTGAGGAGGGAGGGAGCGGGAGCGGGGCTGCCCCCAGCCGGGCCTGCGCCCACCGGCCGCAGCACCTGCGGCCTCTCCTGGGGAGGGCGGGCGGGGGGGAGGGAGCCGCTCGTCTCCTCAGCGAACTGCGTGGGGGAGAGAGGGTTCAGCGCTCACCTTGGCGCCTTCCCACCTCCGACGTGTGTTCCTCCTTCCCCTCGCCTTTCCGGGCTCAGTTCTTGAGGGGGGAGTTGAGGGTATTTTGTTTCCTAGGGTCCTTGGGGAAAGGGCAAGAAGTGAATGGCACAAGTTACCAGTGGAGGTTTGTTGGTAGTTTGGGCGTCGCTCCGGAGGAGCTCGGTAACAGACTGCTGAGGTTGGATCCCATAATTCAGAAGCTGCGGGTGCGTTGGAGCAACATCAAGTAAAACAACGCGGGCTGGCAGTGCTGTGTCCGGACAAGTGCGCGCACGGCCAGTACCTGGTGGCAGAGCGGCTGGGTTGCTCCATCCCAGTAAGTCCACACCCAGCCAGAAGTAAGCAGACGAAATGCTGTGAGTGTGTGCATCCTGATGAGAGAGACGTTATTAGGAACAACTTTTTTTTTTTTTTTTTAAAAAAAAAAAAAGAGCTCTGGCAGACCTCATCTAGAAGAAAATATTGTGTATGTTAATTAAAAGGTTTGGCTTTCTTAGGGAAACATTCCTAAGCACCATTACAGGTACCTTAATGAAAATATCTTCTCCGGTCCTGCGCAGTCTCACACCTGCAATGAGCCCTCTTGTTTTCAGGGCATTTGCTTTGGTCACAGAGGCGTTATAAAGCTGTAACTTGTCAAGGCCTAAATATATACTGTGCACAGAGTGGCTTATTAGAAAGTGTCAGTGACACTAAAATCAATGTTCCAATTTATTCTTCTGAATAAAACATGCTAGAAAAATACAATCCCAATTAATCTCTGGCACTTCCTTGAGTATGTTCTCCATGTCCACCCACTGGTGGATATAGACAGATATATGCAGGATATAGACAAACCACCAGTCTGCTCTATTAGGGCGGTTGTTAATGAGTGGGTTTTATCTCAGACATTTTCAGGGAACCATTCCTTGATTGTCATTGCATATGCTAATTGCAGCCACTCCAGCTTTAATCACATTGCTGCTTTCTTGATAAGTTTTCTCTGTCTGGGTCATGGATTGGGTTTAATCAGTACTTAGGAAATTGCCCACTTTATTTTTTTTTTAGTTAATCATCTGTTTTTATTAAGAATTCTGGGAAATGCTTGAGTGATGATGTACCCGCATGTCGGGTAAGTAACCGTAGTATGTCATTTGCTTTTAAGAGTATAAATCACTGGGACTGGATGCAGCATTTCCATATCAGAATGTTATAGTCCCTTTTTTTATCTATTTAATCAAAACTTATTCCTTCATATCTTCTAAGTCGCTCTTGATTGTGCTGGGCTGGTAAGTTTGGATCAGGAATACTGCAGGCAAAGACTGAAAGGAAGCCAGTAATTGGCATGATCCTTTTTCATGTTCTAGCTTGTAGCTGTGAAAATTGCTTGTGGTGTTCTGTAATACAGTCGGACAATGACATACTAAGTGCTATATACTATTGCGTCAGCAGAACCTGGTTGGACCGCAAGCGACCGTATAGCTGGCACCAGGCAAGAAACCCAAGGTTTTGTTTTGTGTACAGTGTAGACATTATTGTTTAAATAGTAATTACATGAAAAAGAGGATTCATTATTTTTCTGAGTGATGTGAAGAACACAATTATTATTCATCACAATTTGTATTTCCAGAAGCTTCTGCTTTGTTAGACATTCAGTACCAGTTGGAGGGTTCCCCAGTAAAAGAGAAGCAGTGGTTGTGATGAGGGGATGTGTTGAACACGGGATGGCAGCTCCTAGCTGATGTAAGATTCCTGGTTATCCAATGTAGGCAACAAACAGTTTCTAGGAATTTCAACCTCAGCATCTTAAAGCCAACTCGTTACAAGAGGAAAAGGAAAAAGTCTTCATGTAGCAATAGCCCCCACTGAAGCAGCTGGGTGTTCCCCCTCGCCATGCAACAGCCCCAGAGCGGTTTGATGAAGCTCGGAGGGGAGGTGAGGCTGGCTGCTCCGCTGTCCCTAACTGTCCTCGCTTCCTGCACACACACGTGCATACATGAACAGGCACATGCACACATGGCTCCTTTTGTTGACTGACTCTTTGCACCATCCAGCCTGCAGGGAGGAGAGCAAAGATCAACTTCTCAACTGCTGGTGGCTGTTGGCAATGAGAGAAGCAGTTTTGTGTCACTATTCCTTCCTTCCCCATGAACAGGGGCTTTCTGTGAATTCCCATTTGCCACTTTCCTCTCTGTTCTCAGTGCCTCCCTTCCCCCACAACAGTTCCCATTTTTCTGCTTTCTGCCTAGGGGATAAATCATTTGGGGTGTCAACATTTTGAACTCACTTAGGAGCAAGGGCAGAGGTGGTGAGCGTCTGGAAGGTGTTACTGAATCTCAGAGCCCTTTCTTTGATGCAGAGACAATCGCTGATGTGATTATAGCTGACAAGTCTGTTAAAACGATGCCAAAGACTTTTGCTTAGATTATTTCTCCCTTCTGGTTTTCCAGCTTTCACAAAAATTGACAGGATTCTCCCAGGTCATGGTGCCTAAAATCTTCACTGGGAATGTGTAACTAACAGGGTGTGTTCTTCCAAAATCATTTTCCTACATACAGATAAACTTGAATTAAGCTGAATGCAGGGCCTTTGTAAACCCTAGATAAAAAACTAGTGTTGTTATCACTTGGCTTTTAAAATTGCTGGGGACCTATGGTCAGATACTCTGAAAGCTGTGTAAAGAACAGTTCTATTACTTTATTTTTAAACAGTATTCTAAGGAAAGCAAATAGTTTCAGTCATTTCCATGTTACGTTACTGAAAGTAGGTAATGCATTTTGGAAAATATTTTACTGCTGATCTGCAGTCTTAAATTTTTTCAATTGTCTGTGTTTCTCCCTACATTCAGACTTTAGCAGGTCAGATGTAAACCATGGATAAGCATTTCAACACCAGTTAATCAGAGAATAATCAATTTTCCTAGAAGTATTTTCCTAGAAGATAATTTTGTGGAAGGTAATTCCAAAGAAAACAAAATCCATAATGAAAAAATAATTAAACTATAAATTTGCTGCAAAAGCAAGCAAATGACTGCAAATAAGCCCAATCTATGTGAGTAAATCAGGAATATATTTGAAATTCTGGACTTGGCAAATACAATTGGGCAATTACCTTTTCCGTGACCGAGCACAAATAAATCACGGTTTAAATGTTGATGGTTGGGGTTTTCTTTGAGGGTTTCTTTGAGGCCCATGGTGAAAGCATGGCAACTAAATGATAAACCATGAAAATGAAATACTATAAAAAGAGGGAAGAAATGTCTTTGGGAAGGCACCATATTGTGTTGCAGCCAGTGAGGGGACTATAGTAAATGAACCCAGACACACAAGGAAGCCTTACTTTAAGCTGGTTTTCAGATCTTTTCATTTTCACCTTTATACAGCTTATGGTGCTCAGAAAGGATTAAAGAAGCAACATTGCTGAAGCAGCTGCGCAGCATCCTTTCTCATTGGTATCAATGCCCCATTTCGAATTACTTTGTGTTAATACTGTCTTGTTATAGAATCATTTAGGTTGGAAAAGACCTTTAAGATCATCTAGTCTAACTGTAAACCTAACACTCCCAAGTCCACCACTACACCATGGCCCTAAGCACCACATCTACACACCTTTTAAATACCTCCAGGAATGGTGACTCAGCCACTTCCCTGGGCAGCCTGTTCCAGTGCTTGACAACCCTTTTGGTGAAGACATTTTTCCTAGTATCCATCCTAAACCTCCCCTGGTGCGACCTGAGGCTGTTTCCTATTGTCCTGTCCCTTCTTACTTGGGAGAAGAGACTGAACCACACCTCGCTACAACCTCCTTTCAGGTAGCTGTAGAGAGCGATAAGGTCTTCCCTGAACCTCCTTTTTTCCAGACTAAACAACCCCAGTTCCCTCAAATGCTCCTCATAAGACTTGTGCTCTAGACCCTTCACCAGTTTTCTTGCTCTTCTTAAAGACTATGTAGGTATTGTTATTTTTATGTTTTATACATGGTATCTAACATCTTATCAATAAAAATATCTTGGATTTGAATTAGCTTTAGAGATCACTAATTGGCCTTCATGCTTGTTGACACCTGACATTGTGCACATTGTGTGTGTTCTCATGCATCGTTTATGACAATTCACCAGTAACCGTACTAAAGCTGGTGCTCTGTTCCTGATGAATAACAGTAAATTTTGTAGATAAAACTGTATAATAGGCTTTAGTAGTACAATTTATGTTTATTTTAAAGTTTGACTGCAGGTTGTTGGCTTTTTCTTCTTGCAGGATTCTTTTTGATCCCAAGTGGGTTCTTCTGTTACAGTGCTGTAGAAAAAAATGTTCTAAGTTTACTGCTAATAGAAATGGTCAATGTGAAAATTGTAGCAATTAACCTGGACTTGGTCTGAACTGAATATTGCATTGGTTTATTAAAGGTCGTATGATTTTTAAACCAGCTTCATTCAAGTAGTATGGCTTCTCAGGGTGGCTGAGACTTTGTGTAGCCATGACAGAGCTTTCTCGGTTCAGCTTCTAGGCATAATCCCTTAAACCTGTTTACAAAGAATCACCTGTGATGTGGGAGGATAAATTCAGTCTCTGTATTTCATCTTCTGTTGAGAATGCAGATAGGGTGCCAGTTGGTGCCATCTGTGTTTATAGATTTTGCAATAGTATTCATCAGGAGATTATCTAAAAGCCAAATCAGTTTACGTAGGTCAGTGAATTGCAGCTTGCAAGGCTTACATCTGGGATCATTGTAAACAGGTTTTTCAGAGTTTTCATTGAACTTTCAGTTGTCAAACTCTGACCTCATCACTAAAGTGCGTGGTGGTGCTAATGCACCGATTTTATATGCTGGCAAACGCATTTGAGAGAAGCTTTATTTTAATGGTTATGTGCTCTTGTTTTGTCTCTTAGCATGTGCATGTTGTTTTGATACATCCTGTACAAACAGCAATTTTGTGGAGGGAAAGCTGTAACAAAAAATATTTTCATATATAGGGGTGGTGATTTTTTTCCTGAAATGCTAAATAGGTGATATATATGCAGTGCTGTAAACATCATAATCTGTCCTGCATTAAAGTACCTGTAAAAGAGAAGGTACTGCAGATAACAGTAAAATTTGTCAAATGTCTGGAGTTTACTAAAGCAAGATTTGTACAGAATTTCTCAAGAGAGTTCTTTATGTATGAAGATAGCAGCATCTTTCTACACAACTATTTAGTACTGTTGAATAGTATGCACTGAATTGTGCTTGTAATATAAACAGTGGAGGGTATCTCATGCAAATACTTTAGTTCACAGCCTTCTAAGGAACAAATTTATTTCACAAAATAAGGCAGTAAGTATACATGGTCATTGTGACAATTTTAGCAAGTGTAACTATTTCAGAATGGACACCTGATAAAACCTGAGCATCATTCTGCACAGGCAAGTATGAATAATTTAAAGTTTACAAGAAAATTTCAAATGTAAGTTCAAGTCTAATTATGGTAACCTATTCTTTTATAGTTTTTACATGTTGAGATTAGTTGCACATATGGTAATTTCAAATTCAGTCATATTTGTGGATTTGTTTCTGTGCTTTTAGAAAATTGTTTTAACTTATGAGTTCAACACAGTGGTGGGCCAAGTTTGGCATGATAATGAATTTACAGTTTTATGCTCAATAGAAAATTTCATGTAATGTTATGTCTCTTCTCTCTTTTTCTGCATTAATTTTTCTCAGGACAGTGATTCTCTGATATGGTTTACTTTTGAAGAGTTAACAAAGGTCTCGTTTTTCTCTCTGCTTTAGGTGTTCTTTAAGCTACTAATAGTATAGTACATGACAGCTAGTGTGCAAGATTTTCCACAGACTGCCCAGCTGATTGCTCTGCTGAGATGCTAGATAATTTAGCAGAGGTAGCCAGTTTGCAGAAATGTGTATGAGGTTTGTGTTGCGCATACATGTTTATTCAGTCATTAGTCATGATCATGACTGCATAAAATCAGTGTAATTACCTTCAACCAATCTTTATATCTAAGTGACCCAGACCACATTCCATGACAGCCCTGACAGCTTGAATTAGAGCTTGCCTTTCATCGCAGCCAAATTTTGAGTACAGAAATATCCAGCCTTTCTTGAGCTTGCTGAGTGCAAGAATGAGACGTGTTAATGTGAAAGAGTGAAAGTCTAGTCTAAAACAGAGCCTTAGGAATGTTCTTATTTATTGGCACTCAACCAGCGCATATCAGCAAAGCTTACCTAGTTTTCCTGTTGCACGTTGCATGATTGCACAGTTGATGTGCACTCTGTTGCTTTCAGGGTGCATCAGCAGGGTTGCACATTCACATATGCACTGTACTCTGCATAGTATGCATCTGCTTCCAAGCCACATTTGAAGACTGTCTGGGGAAGGTCAGAGAATATAAGTCCATGCTTTCAGCATAATTTGTCCAGCTCTTGGCTGCTAGTCTCCCTTTCTTTCTGCAGCCTTCTTGGAGTTGGGCAGGAAAGGGGTCTGGATGAATAGTTTATGTGTGAGCAGCTTGTTTGTAACCTCATTTTTTCCAAGGTAGCCCTGTAACCCTGTGGTGTTTGGGGTTTTTTTGTTAAATCACTGAAAAGAAAAGATTTTGCCTCAGGTCCCAAGGAAATGAGCATAAAAAGACAGGACTGGAAGAGGTCTTATGAAGTCAGGTAGTCCATTCATCTGCCTCAGGTTAGGATCATCCACATCTGTCATCTGTGACTTGTTCTTAAGAAACTCAACAGTCTCCCTTACAGCATCATACCATGAGAAAATTTTCTTTTCACACCTTTCTTGTTGCAGTTTAACGCCATAACTACTCCTCCTGCATCTGTCTTGTAGAAAGCAAATAATTGTTTTTCTTCTTACAACGTGTTTTATCATGTTTCTACTTAACTATCATAGCCTGCTATTTCTTCAGGCTCAATTCTCTGACCTCACAGGTGCCGTTTTCTGTACACCGCTTATTTTTGTTACTTTTCTTTGGGTTGTCTTCCATTACTTCACATCTATTTTGTTCTGTCCAAGTTAAGACTCTATTCCAATTGAAGTTTTAATGATGTTGAATAAAATGGAATGGGGTCCTCTTCGTACTTGCTGATACAATGCATGTCTTCTTTGCAGCATTGTGACTCTTTTTCGTGGTCAGGCAGTGATCCACCAGATCCTCATCCAAGGACACATGTTCTAAGACATTATTCTCATTTCTGCCTAACTGTACCATCTTTCACATGTTCTTACTGAAGATGACACTGTTTTTTCAGGCCATACCTCCATTTTGTCATTTTGAATTCTCATCTTTTCCTCCAATATACATGCTACCTTTTCTAGGTTAACATGGTCTAGTAATAGAATAGCTTACTTTATCATATATGGATCCTGAAAATACTGAGGCAAATATGCTTGGGAAACCTTACCTAAAAAAAGGGAAGTAATTTCTAACTGAGTCTTTTTTTTCTGCTTGTAATGATCCTTTTCAGGGAAGAAAAAGTAGAGGAGAGAGAAAATTTTGATCCTTTTCAGGGAAGAAAAAGTAGAGGAGAGAGAAAATTTTAAGACAAACTGTCTTCCTTGTCATGCAAGTGTTTTAAATTAGCCGTATGTATTGAAGAACCTGTGGAAAGAAAAATTCACCAGACTCCTGTTAGTCCTGTGGACTGGGGAAAGCAATTCATGCCAGTGCTAATGCTCAAGGGAAACCTCCTTTCTCCTCGGGTCTTTCCGTTAGTTTACAGGTGATGGAGGTAAATATTTTCAGAAGAAACTGGTGGCCTCCATCCTTGTCTATTTTTGTAGTATTAATACTAGTTCATTGTATAATCAAAGCCCATTGAAAAATGCACTTTCAGGAGTATTAGCTGTAGTTTACAAGTTTTGTGTGAAATAGGAAAACAGAAAGTTCACACTCTGGCACAATTAAATGTCCATAAAAAGGCAGGTTAAAAAAGAATTTGAGGAATAAGTCGAGGAGCAGGAGGTCTGCTACAGAGGCTGTAGGGCCAACAGATTATTGGAGAATAAAAAGAACATTCAGCGAAGGTGAGGCCATAGTAGAAAGACTTAGTGCATATTTTGCTTTTCTGTTCATGGTTGGAGAAATTGATGGGAGGTTTCTGCACAGGAGTTCTTTTTTATGGGAGACTCATTAGAGGGTCAGTCTCAAATTGAAATCTTGGCAGGAGATAGAGAAGAATTGGCAAAAATGAACAAGAGCAAATTGCTACATTCAGATTCACTCAGGAATGAAATAACTGCTGATTGTGTTGTTAACGGCTGAAAATGGTAAATGCATGGCAGATTTAGTGGGATTCCAAGGGAGATTTGGGAACTACAGAACAGCATGCTGGCCATCTGTAATACATAGGTGTACCAAGGACTAGACATAGTGAACACCTGTATAAATACAACGTAATGGGAACAAGATAACATTATTTTTTGAAGGGGAAATAATGCCTTATCAACGTGGAGGCATATAGATGATGGAAATCAAGTTTTATTTTTAGACTTCTTAGATTTCAGAAAGATTCTTAGGGAAAGCAAGCTGCCATCAGGGGGAAAAGTGGAGCTTCTTAAATGGATAAGAAAGCAGAAAACTGAGGGTAGACGTGAATGGTTTGTTGTCACAATGGAGGGAAGTTACCAGTGGAGGTGCACATGGATGTGTTGTAGTGCCTCTGCTGTTCATTCGTTCATACATAATTCAGACAAAAGGATAGATTATAGAGTTTGAATGTGCTGCTGTGTTATTTGGGGTAGTAAACACCTGTAGAAATACTTTATAAGACCAAGTAACTAGGCAATAAAATAGTATACGAAACTCAGTGTTGAAGAAAAACTGATGATGTATCAGGGGGCAGGGAGAGCAGACCTATATTTGCTTGTAAAGTGATGGGCTGTGAGCTGACTGTTACCTCTTGGATATAAAAAAGACTCTAGATTTGTAATAAATGGTTCTGCAAGTATGTCACAGTCAAAAAAGCAGACTGAGTGTTATAAATCTGGCGGTTTATAATTCTGTCTCAAAGGAATAGGGCACAAATCCACCATTGGTGTTGATGGTGTACCCACATGTTGAGTGTTGCGTGCATTTCTGCACCACCATCTCAAAAAGGATCCATGAGAGCTGGAAAAGACCCAGAGAAGTGCTGCACGGGCAGAGATGCGTAATGCCTTCCATACAAAGAACAGCTAAGTTGACGAGGAAAATAGACAACTGGGGATGTGATGATAATTCTATAAAATCATGAATGGCATGGAGAGGCGGATAGGGATCAGTTGTTCATTGTCTCTCCCAGTACAAGAACTAATGAGCATGGAATTGAAACTAGCAGGTGCTAGGTTCAGGACAACAAAAAGAGGAGTTTTGTTTCACGCACATATCATTAAATTGTGTAACTCCACAGGATGTGGTGGATGCTTAAAATTTATACCGATTCAAAGGGAGACTGGACAAAATGAATGGAAGAAAAAGTCTGTAGAGAATTATTAAATACATAAGCATGACCTCTGGCTTTGCAAGTCCCTGAGCTGCAAATTGTTGGAGACTGGAGAGTATTTGGGGAAAGTATGACTAAATGCTTACACTATTCTTATCCTCTTCCCCAGACATCTGCTTTTGGCTGCTGTTGGAGACGAGGGTACTGGGTAGAAGATTTGACCTGGCATAATTTTAGATTTGTCTTTTTAAATTGTAAAAACTCAAGACACATTTTTTTGTGAGTTAGCAGCTCAGGGTGGCATCTTGCAAATCTTGTACTTTGTAGACCAAAAGCCTCCTATTCATTTTCCTTATAATTTAAGACAGAAGTACATTTTTAACAAAACACAAAAATTACCATGAACATTTGTCTGTCTCCTGTCATTGGCGTCAACTGCAAATTATGTTTCATTTCAGTCATGCTAAACTGCCAGATGAGATAATACATATTGTCTCGTTTAGGGAATCTAAGCAGCTATGTCTGTAATCCTGACTTGGTTTTTCTGATTTATTTTCTCCTATGCATGTGTGAAATTGTATTTAATATGGAAGTTTTTCGTTTCTCTGGCCTTCTCCCTTCTACTAACTGTTACCTGTTGACATGAACACAAAATATGTGAGATTCCCTGCAGAGTTAGAGAAAAGACTGAAAGCTCTTATGCCTCTGATCGGGACAGAGCAGTATAGATGGAGGAGGATGCTGCGTTACTTACTATTCTATAGACACTGATTTACTGGATTGAGGTAGAGTGTTAATTCAATGGTACATCTCTAGGGCACTCGCCAGCAGATCAAAAACGCATAACTACATGATGCAAACATCTCACATAAACATACCTCATTGTCCTATATTGTAACGTTAACCTCGTACTAGTGGGTTTTCTGCTCTTTCAGATATTGTTCGTCTCTCTACAACTCAGACAATGCCAGAGCAGGTATTGTTTGTCCTCCTTCAGCTGGCATGAAGTCAGCATGAATGCAGCATCCTGCGCTCTGGCAAACTTGACAAAAATGTGATTGTGTCCGCACCTGCTCGGGGGTAAATTTATTGAGTGGTGATCATACCAGATGGTAACGTACCAGATGGTAATCTGGCATTAATGAAGACACAGCCATGTGTTGCACGTGCATTCTTTACTTTTTTGTCATGTTTTAATATACTTAACTCACTTTTGCTAGGTTTTCCAAAGTGCCTATGGGGATTAAATTAACAATGTTTTTCACTCCAGACTGTATCTGCAGGCTTCTTCATTCCTTACCACCTAAATGTTCCTCTGTTCTTGTAATACCAAACAAACAATTTTATCCTCCCTTTCTCTGTGGTCTGAGGCATGAAGGAAAGTAACTTTGTCTGGAGGTGGAAAGCCTGTGCAGTGATTATACTGCTATATAGCTTTTTTGTTGTTTTGTTTTGTTTTGTACCAGGTATTAGCCCATTCCATGTTACTTCAGGTTATCCTGTGCTGCTGCAGTGGAGGCTGGGTTAAAAAGGCAAGGATCATGCAGGTATTAGGAAGTTCTTTGCTGAGCTTTTGTAGTCTGTTCCTACATTTGCCGGTGAAATAGATTGATAATATTGAAAATCCATACAGTTTACTTTACGTACCGAAGTGGGCTTTATTGAAGTATGTGGCTTTGGAGGTGGGGAAGGAAAAGCAACGTTGGGTTTGTGTAGGTGAGACTATTGAAGTTTGTTGTAAATAAATGTGAGTGCTGTTTTGTAATTGTTGGGATGTTTGTATATAGTAGCTACTTTGATCTCTGCACACTGAGTGAACATTAATTAATGTTACTACAGCAGAGTTGTTTTGTGACTACCTTAAGAATAAACTGTAGGAAAACCCAGAAGTATTCTCATATTCAAATATCATCATCTGATACCTGCAAATATTTGAACTGATGGTGTATTTGCATATAGCCAATACAGTTCTCTTCTCTGAAGGTTTATGAAAGCTGTGCCAAATGCAATTAGTCATAGTCAGTGGCATCACAGCTGGGTATTTCGGAGTTGATAAAGGAAGGTTAGTTTTCTGTTTAGGTAGGAGAGTCATCCAGCTCTATTGGACTAAAAGATTTCTCCTGTATGGACCGGGGAAGGTTTGGCCATGTCATTGACTGATTATACTGAGAAGTATGTCAGGTAACATGAAGCTACTCTTTAGATATCTATTAGTCTGCCTTTTAGCTGAAGAATACTGCAAAGTTCTTTGCCAGAGAATCAGGGAGTACACCCGAGGGCCTCATACTTTAGATACAATCTGTGAAAACAGTCCAAATAAAATCTTTTTAATGTTTTTTTTTCTCCATTTAATCTTTTGCTGTTGAGTTATAGGGAAAAAGAAATAAAAGAAAACTGGCCCTGTGTCTAGCTATCGGTCGATCGATTGGTCATTGACCTCAGACATGGTATCTATGATAGTGGTTCTTCTTGTAAGTTTTTATGTAACCCAAACATACTTTTTAGGAGAAAACTGTTAAAACACTCTTTTGAGGCTAGATTATAGGAGATCATTAATTGAATGATACTCCAAAGAAGTCTTTACTACCTTCCTTTCCTTCTGCAGTAATCATGGTTAAAATTTAGAGTGTGGTGGTAATAATAGTAAGACATATCTGTCAAAGTTGTCAGACATGATTTTATTCTTCATTCCATATTATACGATATCTGAAGATGTCAGAAGTTGTCTCAAATGCACAAGAAGTTCTAATGTCATGAAAAATAATTTTAATAGCCAATTAATAAATCTTCCATTTGAAGTTTTTCATTCTGAATCCTTATCTATGGCCATAGAATTCTCTGCCAAGGGACAGTCTGCATTTGCAGGCAGAAATGTTTATTGCTTCACTTTCCACTCATGCATGCTTTTGTGACTAAGTAGAATATATTGAGTACATTTTTTGTTTTTTTTTCAGTGAGGATGAAGGGTTCAGATTTGCATCAAACAAGCCAGATAATTTGGAAAACAAATGCGTCCCTTTCCAATGTACTCTCCTCTACTGGAAAGACTGAACAAAGACAAAGACTGATCAAAATCAATGCTGTCATTACTCACTTGTGTTTTTCTGTATCTGATAATGTGAAAGGCTGTTTATAAGCACTGGTTAATTAAAATGCAGTGCATCCATGTCTGTCTGTCTGGGCTGAGGCATCATTCATCAGCTGAGGGGAGCAGTATATGTATAGCCATCTTCAAAAACACACGTAATATAGTCCACATTATCTCTTAAATCCTCAGACTTTATAGCTTATTTCAGGAAGATGTTGGTCTGATAAATGAAGAATGGGCAATTAAAGGCATATTGAATAGCATGGTGAAGCAGTTTGCAATCTAGGGGGAAACAAGATTATCCGATACTTATTTTTAGTGGGGTGACTTAGACCATTATGTGCCCCTCCTCAGTCAAGTTCTCAAAAATAAAAAGCTTATTTCCCCTTGGTTGTTTTTTTTTTTAGAAAGCAGTGTTTTGTTTTTAACATTAGTTTCCCATGGTTTCCTGCAAAGCCTCAGGAGCTGAAAACATCATTATATATCTCCTTATTCAGAAAGGAAGCAGGTACGGTCAAGAGTTTGTTTTTTTCTAAAGGAACTGTAATTGATAACAATAGCTAAAAACATTAAATGAAGTAGTAACAAATAAGCACTGGCTTCACATTCACAGATGTCTAGAAGAGACCTGGGTGCAGGGCGTTGTCCTCGTAAAGAGAAGAACAGGCAGAAGGTTTAAGTGATGGTGCAAGGGTGGACGCAAGGACTCAACAGATGGACTCGGAAATCTGGGCTCCTCTGGGCAAAACCCACCACTCTCTCCTTTCTCCCCAACAGTTTTCTGTGAGCTTCCCTGCTCAGGACAGGGAGTGCTCTGTTGTCTTTGGATCACCATGGAAATATAAATTTTGCTTGTGAGGAGCAAACAATGTACCTCTTAATCTGTGTTTATGTCATTACCAGATGACAGAAGTAGTCTGTCCGGTGGTCTTGCAGTGAAACTAGTGTCCTGTTCAATAAATACGTCCACCTACCGGTTCTGTCTGCTGTTCGCAACTGGCAACTTCCTAAAGTCTCTTTGCTGTATGCTACCATTCTGTTTTTGCATATAACTCTAAATTATTTGATCCTGGATTAGTCCTATGTCCTAGTAGCTCTGAATTTAACTAGTTCAAATTAAAGGTTTCTTTTGTTTTAACACGAGCATGCTGTTACTCCATTAATCGTTGAATGATGTAATAATAGTCTTTGTTTGTGAACTAAGAGAGGAATGAAACTTGCTGCTCAGAATTGTCCTTAATGGGCAGAGGCCAATCCATGTTTTAAGCTTTAAATCTTAGTTTTTCCATGCATACTATATTTTAGGGGGTTTTTTTGTGTGTGTCTTCATGTGACTGAGATAAAGATTTAAAGGGGCAAATGGCTATATATGGCTATAGTCAGCCTAAACCTGTCTATGCAGCAGAAGCTTTATCTTTTTCTTTTTTTTTTTTCTTTTTTCTATGAAGTTCATGTGCTCTCACAGTGGAATAAATGATTCAGTAGTTGGTCCCTCCCCCTGGATTATGGCTCTGCTGAGAGCCAAGTTTTTGAATGGCTCCTATTTAATCTATTTTGTTTTGAAGATAGGGTATTAAAAAGGGCAGACATTCTTTACCTGTCAGCCAGCTGGAGGAGAAGCAACCATTGAATGAAAAATTTCATATTCCTCCTGTAATTTAACATGATCAGGAAGTAGTCAGTTTTCCCTTTCTTTTTGCAGGGAGGTTTGGATGTTTGTAACTTGTAGGCTGGCACAAGTTGATCCGCACCCACTTCTGTGGTCACTGTCTGCGGCTCAGACCACTCTGCAGTTCTGAAAGCTTTTGCATCTTGAATTTTAAAAAAATAAATGAAGCAGTCAATGGAAGACTTTGTCTAAAAATGAATTTGTTTCTCCTGTCATGTTAGAATTACTTGGGGGTGCAAGCCTCTGTAGCTATGCCTGCATTGTCAAATGCCACTGGGATAGCTCGTATTCATTCTGGCAACGGTGCTGGTTCTTGAGGTGCTGGTAACCATTTGCTAAATGTCTCTCTCTGCTTTTCTAGCCATATGTAAATGATCTGAGCATTGCCCTGAGTGGGTTTGTTGCTTCATCATTATTACGTGTGACTTTCTGGAGGGAGTGTGTGGTCCGAGAGACCTCACAGATTTCCTGGATGTGGCCCACACTGTAATTGTGTCTGTTATTTATTATATCCTTTCAGAAACAGAAGATAAACTAGTTTCCCTAATGATCATGTTTTTTCATATGCTTAAATGATTTTCTGCCTTTAGAGGGAAGTTATTTTGGCTCCCTTTCACTTATTTGTCTGTGTGCTAGTGTTTTTACTTAGCTCAGCTGGAAGATTCACCACCTACGCATTGGTTTGTTCCAGCACAAGGTAGATAGTTATTTAAATATGTGAACAGTTAAATTTTTAAACATATGCACTGTCTGGAAAATATTATAAAAGAAAGTGGCTGTGTGTTGCAGTTTTTATGATATTTAATATTTATAATAATGTGATTGCTTGTTACATGGTTAACTTTTGAGATGTATTTTGAGTCTTATGCACGGAGACACAGTCTTAATTTTGTTTGATTGGACATATGAAAAAAGTATTATTTGACCATAATTGACATAATTTCATAAATATTTTCTTAGAATTCACAGTTCACTCTTGTGCAGAACTAATATATTATTTCTCAGGACAGGAAACTGTTTAGAAGATACCAGCAGAGACAGACATCATAGTATCATCCCTCATTCAGCATCAAGCCTCCCAAATTAAGTATCAGCAGGAAAAACACTATATTGAGTTTTATCTTGAAAAATGGTGTTTAATACTGTGCAGCTATGCAGTTTAAACTAAAACGCAAATGGGTCTGAGAAACCTAAAAACTGTACTATTCAAAGAAATGGAAAATACATAAGATCTGAGTTTGAGATAGTAATGAAAAAAGATCAGTTCCAGTTGTCTGCAAAAATATTTTATGGACCAAGAAAGGGGGAAATGAAAAAGTGTTCCCTCCCTGTTCTATAACATGCCTCTCTGGCTTGGAATACATTTACATTTGTTTGAATTGTAGGCAGTTTGAGGTACCTGTTATGAAAAGATGTTGACAGAATCAAAGGAATTAAGACAAAGGTGTCAAAAGGATCAAAGGGTTGGTGGGATGATTTATGAGGAAAACAAAACTACTCTTAATGGCTTTGTTAAACAGTGGTGAAATGAGGTCAAAGAAGCAAGGTGATAATAGGACAAAATGAAGAAAATGTGGGCTGTGTGTTAGTGTTACTTTGTGTATTGAAATAATTTTCTCTGGAACTGTTTCCTGTCAAATACCAAAAATTGCATTAGTCAGATGTGATAAAATTAAATAGGATGCTTTGTTTAGAAAGCAGTGCTGTAACGAGCAGTCTTGCATTGACCTACACTGACCAGACTGTCTGTTCCCTATCTCCAGTTTGTAAGAAAAAAAAAACAAAAAACAACAAAAACCCACGAAACCAAAACCCCTGTTTGTGGGGTTTTTTTGGTTATGTTTTGTTTTTAAACAAACTTCAGCTTCATTAGTGCTAAAGTTCAATGGTTCTTGAAGTTTTGTTAGAAGTTGTGGTAGAAGTATTTGTTGAATATTGACCTTAATGTACAGAACCTGGAGGGTCACCACAATACTTAGATGTGTAGGTTCGTGGTTAACCCTTTCACTCTCTTTCTCTGGGAAACTTTTCCATTTCATGCATTTAAATGGGCATGTTTTCCATGATTTTTCCCCTTTTATGATTTTCTTTTTTATTTTCTGTAATAATGTGGTTGTGCCTGTCATTGCCATCTTCTCTCTTGAGGTCTGTCAGTCATAAGCAGAGAGAGGTCACTGAGCTGGATGAATTGCAAACTGTATGCTGCCTCCATCTCCCTCACTTTTGAGGACTCCACAGTCCCACCAGGCAGCAGGACTGGATACTTGTCCACTGCAGATGCGTGGCCATGTGACCAGAGGACACATGTTGATCACGAAGCCAGAGATCACACCGTACCTGTTACGTTAATTGGGATTTATACATTTTCATTGTATGAGTGTATGTACATATAGTTTTTGATGACTAAATATTTGAGAAGCTATATGTCTTGCAGTAACCAAAAGAGTGGACGCTCCATTTCATCTGACATCCACCAGACATAGCCATACAATTTCTTTGTCTTAGATCAAGCTCATTTGAAGTCATTATTGTCTTAAAAGCACAGCTGAATACTGGGGACTCATATATTTTTGATAGGGATGGTGCAGCTGGTAGGAAAGTCCCCAGTCTTTCATACGTGATGATGTGAAGAGGTGGTTTATAAAACCTTTCATCGGAATCTTTAAATGTAACCAACAGACAATGAAATACATTGAACAAAACAAGCAAATGCAACCCCTGCTTTAAAAAATGGGGAAATGTTGATGCAGGTTTTTTTTTTTTTGAAGAGGACGAACAGCTGAGGTATTTCCATTCCCTTTCCAAAACTTCATAACTAAATCCCTACTTATGAATTAATAAGTACCACTCACAATATACTTTTCAGATAATTCAGGGACCAACCACATCGTAGTCATACATTCTTCTGGTGTTTCCTGAAGAGGTGGGATGTGGCACACTGCCAGGAAGTGTGGTTTATTAAATTAATTATCTATGGTAAATGCAAATTTTAAAGATATGAGGCACTTGCATATGTCTCAATTTTAGACAGCTTTCTGCGATTCTGCTTTTACCTTTAGTTTGTGCATTTATAGTTGATATTTTTAAAAGTTGAATGTTACTAAAAAATGAACGAAATTAGTTCCTAAAAGCAAAATTAGCTTATCCCTTTTTACAGCTATCTTTTCATCGCATTGTTGACTTACGAGGCTTTTTTAATACGAGTGGTTTGAGTGGGTTGATTTTTAAAGAAGCAACCATGTTCTCAACCATCTGTATTCTGGCATGGCTGCTATTGAGGAAAAAATGCTTCTAAGAAACCTCAGTATTCTGAAAAATATCAGACGGGTATTGTTGTGTGATTATTAAAACGTACAGTATCAGTTGGTCTTTTGTTTATAGCTAGGGAATTTTTTTTAACATTATTATTTAAAGCAAATTCTGTAAATATGGAAATGCTTTATTTGGTTTTATTCTGAAACAGGGTCCAATACTATCTTGGTTTTCCTCTGTTTATAAAACAGATGAAGATGCAAAATTAGATTAAAAAGTGGAGTTTCCTTTGGTTTGGCGGGAATAGGGGAGCAGAAATTTGAGCCATCTTGGTTGGGTGGTGTCAGTTTCTAGGTAAAATTTCAAGTATTGATTTCTGTATTGAAAACATGCTTATTAAAGGGAGCCTGTCAGTCTTGTTTCAGCTGAAATGAAGATACTTTCTTCAAAAGGGTGCTTGTTGACTTTAATACCTGCCCCTGCCAGTTCCTCAGAGCCTGTATTTATTATCCCTTTAGTCAATTAATAAAGCTTAAGTTGAGCATTTGAGAAAGAAATGAGTGCACATAATAGTGAAAGGATAGAGATGTTATCCACTTAAGAGATCTATTGCTGTTATCAAGGAAGCACATGCTGACCTACGTGCTGTATACATTAATATATTTTCCATGTGCTTTTCATGTATGTGGTGTACATTCATGTACTCTGAGCATATGGTCTGATTTTGTGGCACTTCTGGTTAGCTTTTCACATCCAGATCTCATTAGACTCCCATACTCAATGAAGAACTCTTGAAATTTTATTGTTTTTTCCATCCCAAAATACAAATTTGCCTTCAGGAGGATGATCGGTGAGCTAGAAATTGTCCTGCTTACATTGGTACTTCTTCTGGATACATCACAGCATTGTTATCCTTTTTTCTAGTGGTTGGTCTGACTTTGATAGAAGAAGAAAGTTCTGAAGCTGTACCTCAGTAGCTTTGGAGAGGAGAGGCTCTTCGTGCGCTACCGAAAGAAGAGGGCACAAAAGCCTCCAAACATTTAATGGCCACTTGCATGCTGAAGCTGGGAGTCATGTTATGTAGGTTGTATTTGCTTTTAATGTCAGAATGGCCAAGGGAAAAGCTTATGTTCATCTTTTGTCTGTTTTAAACCTCTTACTTTTTTGCAGAGCTACCCTGCCTTTCTACTTTAGAGGGTTGTGAAGGGAAGCACTGGACACAGCTTGGGAAATGCTTGATTTTGCTCAGAAGAGGCTGGAATCAATCATGCTGAGCTAGTTGAGGTCAGGATTTCTGAGTACTTGGTGAATAGGAATTTTCCTTTTCCTAATTCTTCCTCTTTCTAAGCCTAATTAGAATCATAGAATTATAGAATGGTTTGGGTTGGAAGGGACCTTGAAGATCATCTAGTTCCAACCCCCCTGCCATGGGCAGGGACACCTCCCACTAGACCAGGTTGCTCAAAGCCCCATCCAGCCTGGCCTTGAACACCTCCAGGGATGGGGCATCCACAGCTTCTCTGGGCAATTTGTTCCAGTGCCTCACCACACTCAGAGTGAAAAAATTTCTTCCTAATATCTATTCTAAATCTACTTTCTTCCACTTTGAGTACATGTATTTATTTATTTATTTAATATAGAATGGAAGACATGAATTCCAATTCTTAAAACATGGTAAGCCTGAGTAATAGTTACACCATGAATTGTCAATGATATACTTTCAGGTGCTTTCAGGAGAACTGTAATTTAGTTAGAGAGAGAGAAAACAGTTTCCATTTGGGGGTTCAAAAAACAAAAAGAAAGGAACCAGAGTATCTTAAATAATGCTGTGAGCATTGTGTCTACTTCTTTTTCTCTTCAGGAGTGATTACTGATTAATGTTGTCTGGAGCTTCTCTTTTTAAGGCAATTACACAGTTCTGAGTTCATGCTGATAAGTGTTTGACGTCTTTTTAAAGTTGTCTCTGAAGCTGACTGGCACTTAAAAGGTGTAATCTTCCATTCCTTTATAAAATTCTGCTTGCTAACTTTATGGGAAAATGTCAGCATCAGTTATAACAGGAAGTGATGCTGGAAACTTTAATAACTAGGTGTAGCTATAGACAGCCTTTAGCTATATATTTGTATTTTAAGTTTATATGAATCTGTTGATCTAAACCGAAAGAAAATGACTTTTTTCTTAAAAGTGTTGAAAGATTAACCATTTGGCAGTGCCAGTAGAGATCTGACTTAAGTTTATAGAGTTATTATGCAGGGTAAGAGGAAATTAATTGAAATGTATGGTTTCCACCCATTAAGGTTATACATGATATATATACGTAGAAACACTTAGATAAAAAGAAACTAGTTATGCATGTGCAGAAATGCAGAATGCAAGCTGGAATGCTAATTAAAAACCCCAATCCAGCATAGCTGATACAGTGACTGTTAAGGCCCCTTTTCAACAGCAATTGCCGGCGTGCCCATTTTCAGTTGTCAAAAAATTGGGGAGGAACATCCAGGCACTTTGTGAATTATTTGAGAGCACAGAATTGCCAGAAGGCCTCTGGGTCCCTAAGTCTGGTCCCCAGCTGTTGAATGCAGCTATACAGTAGATTTCTAGTTTTAAGAGATTTGCAGAATATCTCTTTGCCCATCATGACATGCAACTCAGAACGCTTCCCAGTGCCACCCACTAAACTCTAGATGTCTGTTCATTTCTAGGACACACAGTCCTAGGTTCCAAATATATAAAACCAACATTTTGGTTTTTACACTAATCCTTTGTGTTTTGATTTATTAGGGTGGGATAATAATCCGTGTTCTCCGAACTTAGTCTCATCCTGTTTCACCTCACGGGTGACTTCAGCCTTTACACAGTGAAGAGGAGACAGCTACAAATCTTGTTCGGAAGAAGCCAAGACTCTGCCTATGGGTGTGACTGTCCTGATCAAGGTGTTCAGGGCTGTAGAAGTTGAGTGGATTCTGTCAGGACTGTCGAACAGCAGTATTGATGCATGACTTGATAGGAATGGTGTAACTGTAAATGAGAGTGCAAAACCTGCAAGGATTTTATTAGATAGTGTTGTTCAGTATTTGGAAGAGACACTGCAGCTCTATTCACAGGTTTATAACAAAACAGATTCCAGTCCAGTAATGCCAGCAGTTAAACAGCATCTGTTAAAATTACCAGGGCCAATGAAAGTGCAAAGAAAAGCTGAGTAGTGAGTTCTCTTCTCTGTTAATGCTATTTACAACCCCATCCTCACCCCTTCTCCCCCGAGGGTTTGTTTTTTTTTTTTTTTTTTTTACTTTTGGAGAAGTTTCAGAGACTAGAATATGACATCAGTGTTTTGTCTCTAGTTTATTAGATTACATGTGATGACTTAATGTTGTACTACACGGACTTGTGGGCTGGATCTGGGTTTTGTTACAAGCTGCTGGGGAGGAGAGGTTAGGAAGACAGCTGGATGTATGGATGGGCGGGTGGTCTGTGCTGTCAGCCCTGAACAGTCAGACTGCTGTTGCAGCCAGAGGAGGTAAGAGCAGATTGATGGTTGTGGGCAGTGGTACACCAGAAACGGTCACTGCCTCCTCTCCCACGGCCAGCACCTTCAGCCTGACCCTCTGCATCAGGTTGTGGCAGGTAGCAATATTTTGCTCCTCAAGCAGTGGGTGCTACCTGAAGTCCACACTCTGCCTCCACCAGGAAAAAGGTGCTGGGTGGACTGGATGGAAATGCTGGAAAGCCAGGCTTTAGGATAGGACATTGTGCTGTCTATAATGGGATTGAATTAATAGGTGCTGGAAGAAGTGTATAAAACTAATACTAACTGGTATGGGTTTGTGGAAAATTTATCTAATAAAATCAAGTTGATAATGTTTTTACACGAAGTGACAAGTTCATTTGATGGGTAAAGATCTAATAATCTTAGGTCAAGTATTTAACCTTTCAACACCCATTTTTGTTCACGAAGTAGAACAAAGCAAAATCAAAGGATCAGCTTACACCTGGCTAAATGACAGGTGCCTAATGTTACTGTAAATATGGAGTTGATATTGTTTAGCTGGGTTTGCAGATAAGATGCTGGCTCTTCACTAATCTTTTTATTGGTGACATAAAACAAAAATCGCATTACTCCTGCCAGCCTCCTAAGAGTCACAAAACGAGAGCTTGCAAGGCCTGAAAAGATCCCTGTGGTCAGGCAGCCTGACTTTCTGGGCAATGGAGGTATTAGGACACTTCTGAATTAATTCCCGTTTGAGCTGCAACATAAAAAGAGCATTCTGTGTGAATTTAAAATCAGCAGTGATGGAAAAATCGTTCCTTTCCCTGCCAATGACATACAGCAATTAGTGGAATGACAAATAACAGAAGGAGACAGTGATGTGGATAGGTTGGTAAGCCAGATCTGGTTAATGGCAACTCTGAAGTCAGTCATCCTGATAGGAAACATGAATAACACCCATGGGCATGACCTGTGTGAATCGTGGCAACTCAATACAGGATCACAGCAGATAATAGCTCAACATAAGCTCTCAATGTAGCAGTATGCCCAGAAAGGACTAGTGTGATTCCTGGCTATTAAAAATTAGGTGCTCTGCCTACAAGTAGACAGTACAGAGGTTGTATCATGTATTTGGCACTGGTAGAACTGCTACTGGAATACCCTAGTTATGTCCATGAATCAAAGATGATGTTGAATGTGACCAGAGAAGAGCCAGAGAAAGCTATAGTGGACTGAGAACTGTGCCCTATAGTGTATTTGTTTCGTTAAGGGTGTCAGTCAGAAAGTTACGGGCAATTCTAGAATCAAGATTACCCTTTTTTCCCCCTGAAAAATAAACTGTAATTCAACACTGAATTGTTTCAGGTAAGTCACATGGCTTGAGTTACATAGCAGTCCTTCCTTTCTAGTTCCATAAAGTATGAATCTATTTCACTTGCTGGTCAGAAGATTAGCAGTAATTCTAGCTCTGTGTGTGTTTGCATAGAGGCCGTCTGGCAAAATCATGGCTTTCATATGCCAGATTCTGGACTGATCTGTGCACCATACAGTACTCGTGAACATTGAAGTCCCTTAAGGTGTTGCACTTTGAGAACTCTTAAAAAAGTTCCAGAAAAAAAACCCAAAACCAAAAACAACCCCCAAAACTGTTAGCGATGATTGAAATTGGCTGAGCTGCTTCGCTGCTTTCATGTCAGTCGGGGTAACCAGTGTGTCTCTTGGGTGTGCTCTCTACCCTGGCGAGCTTGTTCTGGGATAGTCCCTCCTGCAGTGCAGTCACCTACATGTAGGTGCAGTATTGCCATGTTTAGTTGGCCTGGTGGACTCTGCTAGTGCTTGCCTTGGCAGCAACCTGTGGCCTACGGTTTCTCCCCCTTACAAGTTTGAATGCTTTTTTGGAAACTTCTCTTTTATGAAATGATACATTCTTGAAGATCTGGATGTAATTGAGAACGTCTGTAAATCCAGATAATTTCTCTAGATATATTACTCTTCAATAATAAACTGTGGCAGCTGGGGGACTGCTTTATTTATACCTGCCATGTCTTATTTCCATTCTGAAACACCAACATGTGTATTTGATTTCTTTAAAAAAAGTTGTCTTCCCAGCTGCAGTACACAACTCCTTCAGGCCAGAAGGAAAGATACCTTTTTTGGAGCTTTTGTCATTGTCATTCCATTGTATGTCTATTATGGGTGCTGGTTTTGGCATGATCTCACTAGCTGAGCACTTGCCATGTCACCAGGGCTCTATTTGATTTTTAAATCTTTTCTGTCCAGCATAACTTCTACTGTTTCACACCCCGCTGTCGTCCTCCCCACCCCCCCACCCCCAAAACCCCACCCAACCCAAAAAAGCAATTAAAATTCTTGTCTTTTTTGCCCTTCCCTGCCAAATCAGGTTTGTTTGAGATCCTCTGCAGTATTCTAAAATAAAAGCAAACCTTGATCTGATGTGCTTTGAAGAAAATGCTGTGCACTGAGTTATGCTGTGAAATAAAACCTTCATAATACATTGATTTAAATATAAACTTCTAGAGACACATCTGGATACTTAGCTTAAAAAATAGATAGTACGATGCTTTATTAGCTGATGTAACTGATTTCAGATGTTAAAAAAGCAGATGAAAAATATGCCTGAGAAATGTAGACTTACCATTATTTTGCAAAAACAATAGTTTGAAAATAGAGTAAAAATACAAAATAAAAGCAAAATGCTAGAAATATCAAACAAGATCTGCTTTTAGTTTATATTATGATTTTTCAATCTGAGTGAGTAATGACAATTTTAACTAATAAGTGAATAATCAGTTGTTTCTAGCAATTAACTGATCTGCCTGCAGGATGATAATTACAATGAGTCATGCACGTAAAAGGAAAATGAATCTTTCTCTCCCTTCAGTCATTTTTCTTCCATAAGTTTGTTTTCAGAATGGCTTGCTTTAAAATTGTGCCAGAAATTGATATACCCATATATTAACTCATAAAAATGCTGGGTACAATTTCAAAGCAACTCCATGTACAAATCCCACATAGAGCTGAAAAATTCAGCACTTGATCCATGATACCTGAGCTCAGACCTTGCAATGTTTGTAGAGTCAGCAGAGAGAACCAGAGATCTTCAAGGGAACAGTGAGGCTTGCAGAATTAGGCCATGAAAAATGTTGCTCATCTCCTGCCTGCCTTTGGAGTGGAGGTACCTGGCTGGTGGATGCTGGTCATCTTTACTGTCTCTGAGGACATATAGGTAAAATATCTGTGCCCTGCCCTGCAGTCCCCTGGCATATTGGTTAAAGAGGTAGCGCCATCACCTCCCTTTGCCTACTAGTTGGGGTGCTTGCATGGAAAATGCATAACCTGTATTCACATCTCTGGGCAGGCTGGGGACCCATGTGTAGTCACTCCTCTGAGTGACATGTTGTCACCACCAGGATACAGAATTGTCCAAAAGGAGAGGAGTTGGAGAACTTCCGCCTCTTATAGAAGCTGAGCCACTCATGCTGAGAATAAGGGAGGCGGGAGGAAAGAGAAAATGGTTGAGGGAACCTTATTTTATGTGTCTTTATCTGGTGCCTGCAGTCAGAAGGGGGGAGTTACTGTTTCTAGTCCCTGTGCATGACTGGTTTTAGGTGACTTCTTAAATATATGAACAATATAAAATGTCCAAAGAGTCTAGGGAGTGTAAAGCATCACATCCATCTCATGATTTAAGCAGAATTTTGGGTTGTTATCTGCGACTGGGTGGTGAAGGCAACTATTGGTACTTCTGGTACAGTTCTGCACGTGAAGAGTGCCCATGTTTTGGCACTGGTGAAAGAAACTCTTCAGGCCAACAAAGAGCCGAGTGCTGAGCTGTCAGTGCTGTGGGGCGGGTGGGCAGGCTGGCTGCTGACCTGTTGTCTTTCTGGACTTGTATTTCAGAAGCTAACTTCCTCTCACTTCTAATTTTAGGTGCCAGCATAAGCAACTTGATGTTAACTTTACACACCTAATTACCAGTTGTGTTTGAAAATTTCCCTCGCGGTATCACCAGAAAAAAGGAATTATGCAGTATTTGTTAGTATATTTTGGAAGTATGTGTCGTGATGTGTCCTTTGTTTATCACCATGAGACATTCCTCAAATTCAAGCCTTGATTATTTCCAAGGAGCTAAAAACCAATGGCTCCAGTAAAAATCAGTGGAAGATGTACTGCATGCTATCCCTGGCTGCTTATAGATCAAAGGGAAGTAATCTTGGTTTTCTTAAACGTGCTAGGATTAAAGGTAAAATTCATCTGTTCCCTAGCATATTCTTTGCTTTTGGTGCTTGCTTAAGTATGTTTACTTGGAGCTGTGCTACTATATGTTAGTTTTTCCAAAGAGGTTGTCAGAAATGGATTTTTTTAAAAAAAGATTTTGTTTTCTAAAATTGGTAATCCTCTCCTGAAGAAATATAAGAAAAGACTGCTCTCTGCTAGTTGAGAAAATCACATTTATCCAGCAATTGACTTCAAATGTTTCACCAGGTAAAATTTTCAGGGATTTTTTTTTTTTTAAGGTAAGATTGTGAAGACTTTAATTGAGAAAATTGGTTTAAATTAGTTTCTCGGATCATAAAGAATCAGAAATAGCATTCAGACCACCAGGTTCCTAGTTGGTAATTAAAGTAAACCTTAAAAAAAGTTACTTCATATGTAAATGTTGCCATTTGCTAGTGGCTATTATATATATTTCCACATCAAAGGAAATGGGCTGCAAATAGTTCTTTTAAGGCTAACTGGCTTATACTTTCTGCAGACTGAAAATGTTAATGTTTAAACGCATGGAATCAAGGGGTTAACTTCTCTTTAAGTGATTATTCAGACTGGTTAAATATTTTGCCCATTAAGAAGCAATAGATTTTATCTGACTCTCTAGAGTGGGGTGGGAATTGTTAAAGCTTGATCATTTATAGGCTACCCTTGCTGTAAGGGGCTAATGTTCATTAATTGAACTCTTGGCTTTAAGAGAACTTTTTCTGAAATACAGTGGGATCTAATTTTATTTCATGTTGTTGCCAGAGAACGGTTGGGATTTTTTGTTAATGTTTTTTTTGTTGTTGTTGTTGGTTTTGTTTTTTTTTCCCAAAATGTTGAAAATACTTTTAAGTTACTGATGCAGTTAACTATGGAGCTATGGCCCATGGAGCTTTGCTTGCTAGAGATGCAGATGACAGATGCACAGATGGAGAAATATATATGTATTGGAAGTGAATTAATTTGATTTAAAACCAGTTCTTTTGTGGATGAGTTTAAAATCTGGAATATCTTGGAGACTTTTTTTGATTTATCCTGCATTTACTGAGAACTGAGCTTCACTGTATTTAGTGTGTAAGTAGTACACTGGCCACATGAGGATTAATTAAAACCGTGGGCCCCGTCATATTTTCTCTGTAACACTATAATGGGAGTTTGACATGGAGAGGAGAGCTAGAAAGGATCAGGTTAAATTGGCATCTGATCTGGAAAAGGAGCAGGTTTTTTTTTGTCCTTCTATAGGAGGCTGGTTGTATCCAGGAATAAAAAAAAAAATGTTTTTGCTGTGGTTGTGTAGGGGCAAAGATGTGGGGCTCTGCTAAAGGCATACAGCATGGCCTTTACTTGAGTGTTTTTTCCCTTTTATTGGGGATGTTGATCATCTCGAAGGAACATAACTGAAGAATGCCTTGTGAACCTGTGAACTAAAAAATCCCACTGTTTCCAGAGGGGTCCAATGCAGGCAGTTTTCAGGATTCTTGATGTAGTCAACAGAGTGCCACGGAACTTCTCCATGATTAGTTGCAGCCAGTGGTTCACTCAAGACATGCACATTGCTGGACTGAATGCTGTTATCCTACTTACGCTATTTTTGTTACATGCCTGTTTTTCTGTGCAGGATCACTTCATAAATTTCTGTTACTCCCAGAATTACAGGAATCTTTATGTCTTTATCTCATCTGTTACAAGAACTAATGTATTTATATTCCCAACTTTCAGTAAATTTCTGATAACTAGGGGCTGTTCTTGAAAGCTTGGAAATTCTTTAAAAAGGGTGGCTGTTTTGTTTGAGGCTTTTTTGGTAAAATCTCCTCCCTCTTAAGAGATGAGCTTGCCAAATCTCTTGCCTGCAAAGAAGGATGCAAATGAAATCTTATCTGAGAAAAGATTTCTTTATCTAGATTGGAACAGGAGGTTCTTCCAGTGTCACAATTTACTTTGTTATCACTTACAAGGATAAAGGTCTGTTTTCCATAATGGCCAGCTCTTGATGTTTCTTATCAGGAGATAATTTAGCTGCAGAGGGTATCCACCCGTGCAGTAGTGAAGCCTGGGTATCAAGTTTACCCTGACATAATTTTGGCACTCTACTTTTAGTAGAAGCATTCATATGGTATGAAGCAAATAATTTTTTGGTGGTTTTTTTTTTTTTTTTTGTCATTTGACCATTGAAGAGCTTCTGCTGATGTTCAAAACAGTGGTAAATGAGCAGATTTTTTTAAGCATTGTCCCTCTAAATTTAAAAATCGAACAACAGAAGTGCTTCATCACTTGGATCACACTTCAGGTGATCAGATATGTGTTCAGATATAGTCAGATAAATTAGTTTGTTAACTGGTGGATAAGTTTAGGCCATTTAAATTCCTCTTCTTTAATTAAGCTTGTAATTCTGAACCGCTACTTAAAATACATGTGGTATTCTAGGAGATCCTGGATGCATAGTGGAAGTGAAAGATGCAGGTTTGTGTTTTGTTGTAACAGTAAGTATCCTAAAAAAGGTAGGTCAATAAATCATTAGCAGTTATTATTGTATACTTTAAGCTTAGTTTTCTCAAACAAATGAAGATAAGTGGCAGGCACTAAGGTATAGTATCACATGGAAGCATTGTATTTTCTAACTAAACTGTGAAACGTGCATTTGTCCCTGAAGTGGGATGATTTTATGCACACGTTTGTAAACTACCCACATTTGTTGTTACTGCACAAAAGCCTGTGAATATGTCTGTGTTAAGATATTTAGGACACATAATGCTAGCATGCCCTCGTTACTTAATTTACAGATGTTTTATTTTAATGAAATAGTGTGCTACAAACTTAACCATTTTTGTGTTACTCAATAAGAAAATGGTTTTGTTTATGTTAGGCTGTTGTGCCCTTCAGTCAGTTAAAACAAAGAAGCAAGCTAATAACAGTTTTAGGTAGGTCCCTCCTAAATCTGAAAGAGTTTCTGTTTATCTTCGACCATGACTGCAGAAACCCTTAGCACAAGCAATTATCAAGGCCGAGTGTTCACTCACTGTGCTGTCCTAATAGAAAGCAGAGATGTTTGGAGTCATCAGAAGAAAAATCAATGTGTGGGCCTGACTCCTCTCAAATGGTACAAGAAAAAATATTACAGATGGGGCAAATTAGAGATGTTTTAAAATCCCAGAGATGGAACAACCTTTTCCAACGGTACTTGAAGAGGGCAGTCTTGAGAGCACCCCGGCGTGTAGATCCCCCAGGCTCCAGTGTGGATGTTCCCCTGCTCCCCGCGGGGTCCTGCCCCCCTCTTCCCCTCTCCCAAACTAACTCAAGAGAAAAAGTACCCAGGATTTTAAAGGTAGTCTCTTGTTAGGAGGGCCTGTTGTGTGCTGGCGTACAGGAGGAAGGAGACGGGACAGAGTGGCCGGGTGCAGGGCAGTGGGAAGGGAGGGCCGGGGAAGAGGAGGAAGGCTGCTGTTGCGTTCCCTTTGGGTGGCAAGAAACCTTCAAATTGCTTCAGCTGATCCTGAAACGGCAGCCCTGGGGTTACTCTCTTCCGCCAGATGCTTTCCTTTTGGGTGCAAAAGGGGCTACTCATCATTTTGATCAAAGGAGGTCAGTGGATATAGCAGACTATAAGATGTATGAGAGTTTTAGGAACAGATCTCAGCCTTGGCTGCCTGCAAAGGCCATGACATGACTGAAATCATGAAACCAGCCTTGCTGTGCTTCAGATCAAAGCTGTGCAATCTGCTCCCCATCTTATTTCTACTTCCAGATAATTGGGGACAAGCACAGCAGGACACTGTCTGTCTGACACATCTAAATAAATTCTTAATGCGGAGATTCCTCTTCAAAGCATTCTCCCATTACCCTCCCCAGCGGTTATGTTTCACAGATGGAAGGAAGCCATTTTGTTTTCACAACTTCTGTTGTTACCGTTTGATTCTCCCCTGGGTATCTCTTTTTCCAGAATTACAGTAGCAGTAGTGTTAGTTTTGGAAAGAGGAAAATAAGCTGGTCTGTTCCTGGAAATCAAAGTATTGCTTTATGCAACAAGGAGAGCTGTGGTGCTGTGGCCCCTGTACGTAGTACCCTGCACTGAGGAGTGACTGGGAGACGTGGCACTGGCCACGCTAAAATGAGCGTTTCCAGGTATATGGCTGTGCCCTGGAAAAACATTAACGGAAGAGGCGGTTGTCGGCAGTGAGGAGTAAGTGGTATCACAGAAACAAAGCCTAGCTCCTCCTGAGACCTATCGAAATATTTGCTGCGTTGCAGAGACATACTCGGTTGTTGAGTTACTTATGCGGTGACTGTGGACGTACCCCTTCCACGCTCTCGTGCTGTGGGGATCGTCCACCATCCACTTTGCATCTGTTGGTGGTAGAGAGCAACTTCTCATTGAAGGCATCTTCTCGATTTGGTTCAGGCGAAGGGCATTCGAGGCTCTGCTCTGTTTACCCACCACTCGCTGAGGTGTCACACTGCTCCTGAGCAGGCGTGTGCTGGTGAGTATGTCAATACTTGTTGTGAAAGCTGCAGTTATTCCTGTCCTGCAGAGTAATTCCCCTGTGCTAAGGGAATCAAAATTTCCTGGGGTTTTGTGAACTATCCACAGACTTCTTGGGTTTACATGAAGGAAGATGGACTGGTGCTTGTGTGATGGTGCCAGCGGGCAGAGCAGCTCTTGCAGTGGGGTGGAAGTATGTAGCACACCATGAGTCCTTCAGTGGTTCCCAGTGACAGGACAAGGGGCAATGGGCACAAGTTGGAACATAGGAAGTTCTGTTCAAATACATGGAAAAACTTCTTTACGGTTAGGGTGACAGAGCACTGGCACAGGCTGCCCAGGGAGGTTGTGGAGTCCCCTTCTCTGGAGATTTTCGAGACCCGCCTGGATGCAGTCCTGAGTAATGTCCTCTAGGCAATCCTGCTTTGGCAGGGGAGTTGGACTAGATGATCTCTAGAGGTCCCTTCCAACGCTGAAAATTCCATGATTACGTGATTCCTGCGGACGGATTTGTCATCAGTGTCTTTGCATCTGGAAGCTGCAAATAATAATTCTGTTCTGCCAGCCAGTGTGTGAGGACACAATGGGAACTGGTGGAGGTTTTTTGCACCACCGTCCCCCGTCCCCCTCCCCCCTTTTTTTTTTAAAGCTGTATTTGGATAATTTTTTTTTTATTTTCCTCATCATTTCAGTGGTCACCCATAATGGAACATAAGATAGCAGTGAGAGAGGGGCCCTAACACTGTTTATACCATTCTGACTGGAGAACTTGTTGCGCTTTGGTTTGC
Source organism: Anarhynchus alexandrinus (assembly GCA_008711295.1). Lineage (NCBI taxonomy): Eukaryota > Metazoa > Chordata > Aves > Charadriiformes > Charadriidae > Anarhynchus > Anarhynchus alexandrinus. The sequence continues at coordinate 4,909,392 of VUYV01000017.1, read as the reverse complement.
TTAACGAAACATGGAGGCTTTGCAAATGCACCATGTTAGAAGGAGTTTTCTGGTTAATAGCAGGCTTCCATCTGGGTTTGTGTGGATTTAAAAGGAGCGTTTGGATGATGTGGTACATTGCTGAGCTAGACTCCAGAAAGACGTCAACAAGTGTTGTACTGGTTTATGTAAAATCCAGCAGTTAAATACCATGTTAAACACGTGAAGCTTAACGACTTTTTGTGAGAATTTTGGGCAAAAGTATGATGATGATATACTGATGATATTAACACATGCAAGAAAAGTATTCTTTGCAAGGATCCCAGCATTAAATGGTTCCTTAAGGTACAAATTTTATTCCAGCCCTGCAGTTTATAGATTGTGACTTCATTCCTCCCGACACTATATTAAAATGTCTTGCTGTATCTGGAGATCTACTGCATCTCCACTGGGATATTTTATTTGAATTTGAGCACTTTCTTAGGAAAAATAAATGTTTCTAAATCATGAAACCATGCCTTGTAACTCTTATGGCCATTCACTCTCTTGTATTAATTTGAATACTGTTCCTCCTTCATTTTAGTGTCAATATTTAGTCCTTTAGGAACTTTCTGCCCTGAACAGTTGTACAACTTGAGTAAGGACCTAGTTGTCTGTCAAGTGTTAGTTCAGTATTGTGCACTTTTCTTTTTCAGTTTTGGTTTTACTGCAGATGTTACCAGTATATCTAATTTTTGTGGGAGCATAGGAGAGGGAGAAAAGCAGAGGTGAAAAATAGCAGACGGAGGAGGGGAATGCTTATTTACAGTGTGCTGTATATCCACACCTGAAGACTATTTCTCTCCTCTGCTTCCTGGAGGCACAGATCCTGTTCTCATGGATCCCTTATATAAGGAAAAAAGGAAAACTAATGTTTACCTGAAATTTTATTTTCTTTAAAGGATAAGGCTGCATCAATTATGTCAGCTTAGTTATCTTGCTAAAAAATGGAAATTGACCTTTCACAGTGTGAATTTGTACTAGGTAGAACATAGCCTGTTCTGCAGAATTAGAAATTAATTGTAATACCCTTAAAATAATCTGCTGTTTAGGAAAGCACCTCTTACTGTATAATACAGTGCTTATGTGGCATGATACAGCTTCACAAAAAGGGGTAATGTACAAGGAAAGTGACCAACTGTATTAACAGATTTGGATAGAAGTGAAAAGCAGATATTTCTGATTTAATTTTCCTTTGTGGCAGGTTTAACTCTTGTTCCATTGCTTAACAGTGAGGAATTGGATTCACTGTTACCTTTTGACTTTTCCAGCTGCACTCTTGGTCGTACTCAATCTATGCAATCCGTGGCTTCAGGCTATTCCAGGCTTCCACACAGATGAGAAAGCAAACAACCCCTCCCATCCAAAACCAAACTAAAATAAAGCCCCTCTAAAAGAGTTTTCCTTGCCTTTTTTCCCCTGCTCTGACATACATACTCTCTCTTGGGATTTGAGATAGTCTTTATTCAAGTTTTGTATACTGTTTCTACCAGCAAACTTTAAAGGACTAAGAGTCAATGCATGACTCACTGTTTTTGCTGGTTAGGTGGGACTGAACTACATCTTTTTGGGATGTCAAAAGAAAATGAATTTGCTTTATAGTTTCAAAAAGGGGAATGATTTTGGTAAGGAGAACTTTACATCCAGAGCTTGGAAAATTTCCTGAAATATTTGGGAGGCACAGATAAATTTTTGAAACAAAACCGTGGAATTCAACGGTTGTATAAAGCATACTTTCCATCAGTAATATGCATATAGTTCCATTTCATCTTTGTCTTCTGAGCATTTTGTACTTGCTCCTTCCCAAGCATCTTTATTTTGTCTGTCTGCCTGGATCATCACCATCATCTTTGTGGTCCTTGAAAAGAGGAAATGCAGGTGATAGCATTCCTGAACAAAAATCATCTTTTACAGTTCTCTCATGTTTGAGATTCTTTCACTTAATTTGGGGTTTGCTTAGTTTTAAACCCCGACATTGACTTCTGAAGGTACTCCAAGGCCTTTATTTTCAGTATGTCCTCAGTTACTAGCAGTCAGACTTTGTTTAGAAGCTTATTCTCAATGAGGCAAATTTTACAGTAGGGCACAGGACACCAGCTCTATCCTGTTGTTTAAAAGGAGCCATTTGTTTACTTCTGAAAAGTGTGGGAACTGTGAAGGAGCCAGTGTTGCAAATTTGCTGTAATCAAAACCCAATGAGACTGATTGCTGGGGAAAAAAAAAACAACTTATACTGCTGAAACAAAAGTTTTACAGATGGGCCTGTTGAGATTATTTTTAGATGTAAATTGGTTGAGGGTTATCAGTAACACTTTTTTACTTGAACTACAACCAACGCTTTGCCATTTTTTTCTGCTTAGACAAAGATTAAATTAGGGTGTCTTATAAATAATTATTTTTCTGTCTAGAACTTCTGTTTTTGAGATCTACGGATATGAAATAAATCATTAAATTAAGGCTGATTTTTTTTCAACAGTAGAGAAGCAATGCAATATGTTGTCTGTTACACAGATTTATGGAGTAGATCATTGGAGGCTGCTGAGCATAGTTCTAGAAGATCGTTATTGGAATACAATCACTGTCTTTGTCAAGCTTTGTGGATTGCCTACTTGTAAAATAAACCCCAACAGTAGAAAAATTGCAGATTAAAGCCTAGTGTACTCTATGCTGCTATGTCTTGAGTTTTGTTGCTTCTGAAATCTGATTTTCCCAAAGCTCTGTAGAGATTACAAGCAGTAAACTGACTATATTTTGGTTGCTATGAACAAATGAGGAATTTGAAAATACAGAAACAAGAAAGCAGCAATTGATCCTGGTGTTCCACAGGAACATCTGTCTGGAGTTTCAAAGGCAGCTAGCTATCAGCTAAGACAGATTTTCTGTCTGGCTGTGTAAGGATTGTGTGAGCTTGTTGTGTCTATATTGAAGCTGCTATTGTTCTCCTGCTGTGAAATGACAGATGGACGTGTCTGTCCTGAGAGATTTGTGACTTTTGGCTGACTTGTGCTTTCCGAATTCATGCATAATAGAGCTTGCTCTAGTCGTTCAAGAGGGAAGAAAAACAAAAATAGAAAAAAACCCAACACAAATGAAACATATGGTGCCAGGCTGTATTGTGAAATCATCAGAAGTTTATTCCTTTCTTCTTTTTGAAGACAGACAGGTTATTTTTCTGAAGAGGAGCTGTCAGCTTCTGGTTTATTTTTGTAAGGATACAACATATCCACTGTATATGTATGTATAGAGTTTCATCTGCCTTAGATAAAACAAGTTACGGTGCTATTCTAGAGAACTCTCATAGCTGACCAGTATTAAAAAAAAAAAGGCGATTGAATTTATTGGCAGGTTGGGAGGGGAAGGTGTATAACTCAGAAATCCATGTTTCATTTTCTAATGACACGAATTAACATGTCCTTAGAAACATGTTAATTATTTCTCTAATGACATGAGTTTGGCGTACTTCATACATAGCATGAATGTGTGTTAATTGGGCTAATGAATATATTTTATGTATATGAAAACCGGGTTTGTCTGACAAAATCTTACTAAAATATTCATCTCTATTCAGCTCAGATAAACGCGAACTAAATGATCCTAGCACTTAGAAAGGAGAAGGAATTGGTACTGGTTTTAGAACACCTATAGGAAAAGTACTACTGAATTCATTGGGATCACCGTTACGAAGTAAAACTAGATGCTGATGCTTACTCTTCAGTTTGCCATTGTTTAGTTCAAACACTGGCATTTTTCTTTCTGTGATGTTTCCTCTGCAAGTTTGTGAATTGTTAAGGTCTACCAAGGCAATCCATTGGTCAAATATGCACCACTGTAATTGTTTAAACTGGGAGTTATAAACCGTCCTTCTAGACTGAAGGATTTGTTTAAACAAAGTGTGTATTTAAGTCCTGTGCAAACAAATACATAATGAGGAGCTATATATTGTAGAAGGGGAAAACATGGAATGGGCTGTGGGTCAAGGCACTTTTTCTTTTCCAGGATGTTTTGTTGTCATGTGAGTAGTAGGTGCATATTTTTAAATTACTAGAAAGATGGCTACTAATTTAGTTACGTATTTGGCTTGCCTTTCCTCATGATATGCTTTAGACAGGTGTGTTACAGCTCATCCCTGTGTTACCTTTAGTTTTGTACAGAATAGTTGAAGGAACTGGACGAGGCAGTGTGACGTTTACCTCAACAGATGGCAAGGAAGCACAGTGGAAACACATCGCTCCAGAACAAAGGATCAGTCAGAGTCAGCCAGTCAGTATGCCTCTCTTTTTCTTAAACTAGAAGGAGACTGCCCAATCTAATTCCTTCAACTGCCATGTTCTGTGAAAAGTGGTTTCTTTCTGCTAGTACATAACTTTCTAAATCAAAAAATCTGTTCAATTCAATCCGATGTATTTGAATTTCAATATAGGTATTATAATCTTGATACTGTTCAGTAAAATTTTGATCGAAATCCCGATGGAAGGATTCCTGCTTACCTAAATTGATGTTTGCCAATGTGGATCGATAATCCTTGCCAGCTGCGCTTCTGAATGACTCTGAGATGCCATGGTAAAGGCATGGTTGATTTCAGCCAAGTTTTGTTGAATGATAAAGTGTAAGTTGTTAGTGCTGGCAAAAAAAACGTTTCAAATTCTGAACTTAATTAATGAAACTTGGACAAGGGATAAGAAATGTGCTGATCCAGTCCTCCCTCATGCATGTATGCTACTGTGGTTCTCTCTAGTATGCTAGTCTTCAGTTCTTCTGACTGGGTTTTTGGTAAGTCTCTTAACTGCTGTAGTGCTCTACTATCTGATGAGATACATCACTGTATTATCAGCATACAGTAGACGTGAGGCCTTCTACTTGCTTAAGTCCCACATACGCACTGAAGACAGCAAACTGAAATAATATAATATCACGGACCTCAAGCTGACCAAACTAAAAGAACAAGTATTTTACTGTGTGGTAGGTTGACCCTGGCTGGATGTCAGGTGCCCACCAAAGCCACTCTATCACTCCTCTCCTCAGCTGGACAGGGGGAGAGAAAATACAATGAAAAGCTCGTGGGTCGAGATAAGAACAGGGAGATCATTCACCAATTACTGTCACAGGCAAAACAGACTTGACTTGGGGAAATTAATTTAATTTATTGCCAGTCAGAATCAGAGTAGGGTAATGAGAAATAAAACCCAATCTTAAAATGCCACTGCCTACCTCTCCCTTCTTCCCAGGCTCAACTTCACTCCTGATTTCTCTGCCTCTTTCCCCCTAGCAGTGCAGGGGGACGGGGAATGCAGGTTGCAGTTAGTTCATAACGTGTCGTCTCTGCCACTCCTTCCTCCTTACACTCTTCCCCTGCTCCAGCATGGAGTCCCTCTTACAGGAGACAGTCCTTCGCAAACTCTTCCAGCGTGGGTCCTTTCCATGGGTGCAGTCCTTCAGGAACAGACTGCTCCAGTGTGAGTCCCCCGTGGGGTCACAAGTCTTGCCAGCAAACCTGCTTCAATGTGGGCTTCTCTTTCCACAGGTTCACAGGTCCTGCCAGGAGCCTGCTCCAACATGGGCTTCCCAAAGGGTGACAACATCCTTTGGGCACGTCCACCTGCTCTGGTGTGGGGTCCTGCACAGGCTTCAGGTGGATATCTGCTCCACTGTGGACCTCCATGGGCTGCAGGGGGACAGCCTGCCTCACCATGTTCTTCACCACGAGCTGCAGGGCAATGTCTGCTCCTGGAGCACCTCTTCCCTCTCCTTCTTCACTGACATGCTGTCTGCAGAGTTGCTTCTCTCACATATTCTCACTCCTCTCTGCTGTTCCACAGCAGGTTTTTTTTTCCCTTGAGTGCGTTATCCCAGAGGTGCTACCACTGTCACTGATTAGCTCAGTTTTGGCCAGTGGCAAGTCCGTCTTGGAGCCAGCTAGCATCTGCTCTGTCAGACATGGGGGAAGCTTCTGGCACCTTCTCACAGAAGCCACTCCTGTAGCCCCCCCGATACCAAAACCTTGCCATGCAAACCCAATGCATATTGATGGATGGGTACTGGTAAAGAGAGTGACTCTACTGTTTTACTTTCTGGGCTACAGGTAGGTTTGAAGCTACAATGCATGTGTTAACCTAACTTAGTGTCTGTAATGGCAGCTAGCATTGGTGGAGAATGGAACCAGAGTACATAAATGCCAGAAATTATCTGTGTTGAGTAAATTGAGGAAATGCTTTTTTTGATCACTGTCTCTGGTTCTTGGTTTTCTTTCACTTTTATTTTTCTTCTATTAAAAAAAAAAATAAAAGAGAGAGAAGTACTTTTTGATGTGCCTGAAAGGCTGAATTAGGTTAGTGTGACCAGTATTTAAATGAGTGGACTTATGATAGGGTTGTTTCTGGCAGTACTGCTGCTTTAGCTGATTAGCGCGTAACAATACATATTAGTGGAGTAATGTCTTCTTCACGTGCTGAATCCAGTGTTCAGCCTACCTTCTAGGTAACCTGACATTTCCATTTACTTCAAGGCACGTACAGAAAAAGAGATTGCCTTCTCGATATTCCTGCTGCATTCTTTGTCTCCTGGCAGGCTGTCAGAATGGCTTGCGTCTCTCCTGTCCCTGACAGGGTGAGCTGCCTCCCAGCCTTGTGAGAATTCCTTAACTACAGGACTTTTTAGGCACTCGCATTTTGGGAAAACTTGGTAGGAAAGAGACGGTGCTGACTGCAATTGAAAGCTAACAGGGGATTTCCGTTAGCACAATAGTCTCCTGCAATAAGGAGTGCCTCAGACTGGAACTATGGAGACACCAGCTTCCTGCGCTTTCCCAGCAGTGCAGCCAATACCCAAGCAGGCCCCTGCTTACCAAATCTGGCCAAAGAGGTTTACTAAGGTGTTCACAAGTGTGCTGTTAAACATCTGTTTAACCAGTCTGTTTTATTGCCCCTGAACAAGCTTTTGAAGGAAGCAATAAGGTTAGTGGCTTAGGCTTTTTTTTTCCTACTATCTTTATTATTTTTTAAGACAATTGACCAAATGATATCCCCTCAGACAGCAAACTAGTGAAATTTTTTTTTAATCTAGATGGCCTGGAATAACCCTTAGTCCATTCTCATAATTTTCCTCTCTGTCTCCTCCAGACACCTCAGCGTACTATTTAAGCTCCTGTGTGATTACCTTGCTCTTCCACTGATTTTGCCTGTGCTCAGGTAAGAACTGGGAGGTTGCTAAACCAAAAAATCAGCATTATCCTTCTCTCTGTCAGGGACCCTTTAGTCTGAATCTTCAGAGAGTCTTTGGGAAGACAGGAGATTGTTTAGAGGACTGGGGAAGGGCAAATGTAAAACTAGACTCCCTGCTTCTTTCTAGATAGATTTTTTTTTTTTTTAAGGCTGCTGGGGAAAATGAAGGGAATTGTAAGCCAGTCAATAAAACCTTAAAGAGGAAGGGAATTATAAGATGGTCAATGAAAACTTAATCCCCACACATTTTTTAACAAGTTATTAAACAGTTGCTTTATAAGCACCTTTGGGATAATAAAATTGATACACAGCCAGTATAGATTTATCAAGATCAAACTGTGGCAGACAATTTTAATTTCCTTCCTTGGTAGTATAGCTAGCCTAGTAGATAAAAGATGAGTGGTAGATGGATGAGGTATCTTGACTTAGTTATATTTTTCGTGCAGTGTCTGCATGTGATTTTGTTGACACTATCTCACATATCGGTCGTAGGAGATGGCTGGGGAACTCCTCATGAAATCGTTATAAAGTGAACACACAAATGGTTAAGAAAAGTTCTCCAAGTGTAGCTGTTAATGGCTCACTGATAACTGAGAGAGCATTTCAGATAGCTCCAGTGTATCTTCTGTTTGGTTTTGTTCTGTATTTTTATTAGGCACTTGGCTAGTAGAGTACAGAGGATGTATTTGTGGACAACAGCAAGCTGGGATGTTGCATTATTAGCCTGTTAAAATTCAAGACAAGTTCAGTGTGATGACAGTAAATGACTTTCAAGCTGTGGTCTGCAGGATGTATGTACTGCACTGGGGCATTCCTCAGATACAGGGTCCACCTGTCCAGTCTTGATTTCCACTGAATTAGAAAAGCTTTCTAAAAGTAGACCAACATTTAACCTCTTTGTAGAATACAGCCTCGGCTTTTAAATCTGATTTTAAATTTGTTTTCCTGTTTGAGAGTTGGCCGTAGATCATGGCTTGTTTCCCAGTAGCAAATGAAATCACACATATGAGAGAGGTGAAATCATTTTTCTCATTTGTAATTTTTATTTCTCACAATAATTATACATGACTCTGTCCAAATCTGTTGTGTCTTATATTATATCATGCTGTTTGCAGAAATGGTGATTAGTGCTGTTTGTGAACTAGGAGGGGAATACGAGTGTAATGTCTGCGTACATTTTGTGCCTGTTTGTCTGCCTTCATCTGGTATTTGGCATGTCTTCCAGTATTTCATGAGAACAGAAGAATAGCCATGTTCTGGTCAGGCCAAGTCTCCATTTAGTTCCATACTCTCTCCAAAGGCACCTAGTAAAGATGCTTGGGGAGAAAAATGTAAGAAATGCATGAAGTATACATAGTGATCCCCATGGTTAGGTCCCTTAATTAGTGGTTTAGGGACCTCCTTAGCTAAAGGTTGCACCCAAACATTTGTGTTTTAAATGACCCAGCAGTGGGTCTGTCTTCAAGAATTTAGTTCTTTTTTGAGTCCATTTGTGCTCTGTGTGCATCCAGTGTCTTGCTGCAATGATTCCGTAACTCAGGTATACATTGTGAAGAAAAAGCATTTGCTCAGTTGTTACAGATCTGCCATTTATTGGGCTGCCCACTAGGTTTTGTTGTTAGAAATGGTTCCTTGTTGACTTTTCCACACATCAGTCATTCTGTCAGCCTCTGTGCTTTTCTCCTTGGTGATTTTTCTTCTTTGCTGAAGACTTCAAGTCATTTTGTTCTTGGAAGGTTTGACAGTGTTATGGTGGAAGAGTCATTCTTGCAACACTGTGAAAGCACCGCCATCTATGTTGTGGCCAAGGCATTAAATTTTACATTGCCGCCAGTAAAGCTGAGTTAAGTTTTCTTTAATTAACCAAGATTCTGTGAAGACTGGTTAATGCCTATGTTCACATGTTCTAGGTTAGATGGCATCTATAAATTAAGGAGGAACCAAATTGTGCTTCTGAAAGCGATGACAACCCCCACAAGTAGTATATTACTGAAGCTCCTCCTTTTGTATGCTGCACATAGTCATTAATGGTGAATACTATTATTTGATTAAAGATATTTCCACAGGCATTTCTGTTACTAAAAGCACTTGTAATAGCTCTATTTTTATGGTTTCTCCTTTTATTTTTATATAAAAATTTGAGAATAATGAAGGCAATCTTATAGCATTTTACTTTGAGAAACATGTTGATGAACAGCTGGCGAGGCTGAGAAACAAGATTTTATGTAAAATTTCAGTTAAATAGGAACATACTTTAGAATTTTAAATAGCAAATATTTGGTTTTAGTTCCAAAGAAAGTCCCTCTGTTTACTTGATCATGAATTGGATCTGAACTGCGACCTGATCTGTTGAGCCTGTAAGTGGGTCCTCTCCAAGTGCCCTACCAGTCCAGTTGTGCCTGGCTCTCTGCCCGTCAGCCAACCATATAGAATCATAGAATGGTTTAGGTTGGAAAGGACCTTGAAGACCATCGAGTTGCAACCCCCCTGCCATAGGCAGGGACAAATGTGCCTGTCTATGGTTTACCAAATGCCCTGTTACTCCCCTTTTGTCTATGCTGCACCGTTATGGCCTTGCACAAAGGAGTGAGGGTATATTTGGCACACAGTAGTGGAAAGGACAGTATGGGTGTAGCGTTGTGGCAGGTTTGGAACATATTGTAGCACTATGTGGTGAGGAGGATTAGGGAGCAGTGGGTAGTGGGAAGGGCTGGGCATTGCAGCACTGCCAAATGCGAGCGTGTTGCATGAGGTTGTGGGGTGGTGGTGGCAGTTCAGCAGAGAGGCTGGTGGGTCATGGTCCGTGTGGCCTGGCAAAGAAAATGTCCGAGTCCTATTCAGTTGTTTACTCCTGTATTACGAGGAAACGGCATCATTCTGTGGTATTAGCTTGCATAGCACATAGCCCTTCCTGCCAGCAAACACCTTTTGTGCAGCCTTGTTACAAGGCATTGTCCTCCCTTAGCTGTGATGTTTCTAGGCTGGGTTCTATAGGTGCTTCTTTCTCTATGTAATTTTTTTGTTCAGTTGATTGATTTCAGCCATGACAGGAAGGCAAACTTCTCAAAGCTAACAGGGTACCTCTATTTTACAAAAATTGGTGGGCAGTTGGAGGAGGGACTGTAAAACATCCTGTCAGAAGTCTTGATCGCTGTGAAGCACAAATCTGACAAAAATAAGCTTCATTAGTAGCAGAGCGCATAGAACTACTTGCTTTAATTAGTTTTCTATAGCTGAGGAATTCTTTACCATATAAGGGTTTATTTCAGATGCAAGTTTTCTATTAGCAGAGAAACGCTATAAATTTTAATTAAAATAATTCAGACTTCACTCCTCCAGAAGTCAATGCAATATCTCTTTTTGGTTTCTGTGATTTCTTCTTATATTGTATTAGGAGCCTTAATGGTTAGAAGGATCGGGTGGATGACTCATCTGTGCTTACTGCTTGCTAGGTTGCATGGAGGGTACTATGCATGTGTAGTTTGCAACCTTACGCTAGAAGTTGCAAGTTTGCGCTAGACTGTGTCATCGTCTACTTCATGTTATTTGGAGCTGCATACCTAGAAGAACTTGGACTGGGGAAAGGAAAGACCCTGCTGGAGAGCAGAATAAAGACCAGGTTGGCAGGCAAAAGGTGGGGCGATATGTGGCCTGTTATGAAATACCAGACTTAAGGGAAAATGTTTTGAGTCTTTCCTCTGCACATTTGTCAATGTTGTTTTGAGTTACAGAAGTCAAAAGCAAACCACAGATTTTGGCAGACAGGCCGATGCTTTCTTAGCCCAGTCATCATAAATGATGACTTAAAATGCTTTTTTAACGTAAATCATTTGTAGTATTATCTAATAACTCACACTATGTTTAAGTTAGATTATTACAATCCCTTGACTCTTCTCTATTTGAAACTATGAAACGTCCCTTTTCTTTAGAAACACAGAATTCTGACAGGCAAGGTTTATAAGCCCAATAGATCAAATTTAGTGTAGTATTAAAACCGCCTTTAAGTATTTTTAGTGTTTTAAAATTAAATTGTTCTATAATAGCCAGTAATAGCATAAAGTTATTCCCACTGACACAGGCAGGAGCAGTTAATTAAACCAGTATTTAGCACTTTTTAAAAATTTACTTAGAATATGTAACATTTTTGTTGTTACTTTAGTGATTTTTTTTCTTTCATAGCCAAGTGATTTCATATTATAATTTTATATTAGCTTTGCTGTTGATAAATACCAGTCAAAGAGCAGTGGTTTGGGTGAGGGGTTCTTTGTAGCCTTTTTTCTAGGCATTGTTCCAAAGTACACAGCTAAAGGGCTTTATATGTTTTGTTTAGAGCAGGGCTTTTAATGCAAAGATCACCACTGAGTCTTTTTGATGCAATTTTGCAAATGCTTGATTCTTGTTCTTTCCTTCAAACTCAACATCACATTTCAGTGGTGGAGTGTGGCTGTTAAAAATACATGTGATTGTCCTGCATACTGTGCTTTAAAGAGGATCAATTCCTTCTGAATATGTGACACTTTTGGACAAGTCTGGTAATGAGAGAAGAGCAGAGGACATGAGAATTAATTGTGTAGAAGGCTCGAGAGATCATCTTGCTGCAATGACTGTGAAACAGAGAGCTTTCTTCGGACTGTTTGGGTAAGGTTGTACCCTGATCTGCTCCTCCGTGCCCATGACTGAAGTTTATGATGCATGGTAGATGCCTCTAGGCAGAGAATGAGTAGCCAGCTTTTCATTAATTTGTAACAGAGAGACTGGTGGGAACGTTGTTCCATGCCGTGGAGAGCTTGTAGTGAATTCCTTCAGCGTTAAGCAAGCTAAAAATAATGCTCTAGAAAATGTATGCTTTAGCCAAACTCTTTGTTTTCTGAACGTGGATTTGAACAGGGGTTAAAACTATGCTATGAAAGTAAAAATAGCAAGAGGTATCCTCCATCTTTTTATTGTAATATTAAAACTATTAAGCTGTTGAATACATTTAAGTAAAGATTTTAAAGTGGTCAGTAATGCTTATATAGGAATGATTTGGGGAATTTGTCTATGTGCAATTTAAAGATTCTGTTAGAAAACTTGTATGGTTTTAAAAGCTCTTTGTATCCTTGTAACTACTTTTATGTCCCCTTCCCACATGTTGACTCTGCGAGGGGACTGGAGTGGATGAGCTAGCCCATCTGTCTGTGAATAGATGAGTTATTGAATCCAGTGGCTCCCAGTAGGCAGAATAATTGCACACTAGATAAAACCAGTTTCCTTAGCTGCTGTTTGGAGGCACAAAGTTTCAAGAAATTTCAATTTCCACAGGAAAGGGAACAAAGATAAGAGCTGTTGGTACAGCCCTTTAAAAACTGTGGTGGAATGGGTCATGGAGGGAGAGCTGCCAGCATGCGGAGTGAGAACAACTGTTGGAGGGAGCAGGGATGATGTAGCTGAGGGGCTAAACACAGCTGAAGGAGGCTGATTGCAAGCCAAAAGGAAGGCTTCCAAAAGCAAGCAGTGACTTCCAAGCAGGGCATCTTGGCTACGCTTTCTTGATCCAGTCCCCAGGTACATTGAAGTACGGGGGGAACCAGAGGCAGCCAGCTGTCTGTGTAGGCTTTAATATTGCTGTGAAAATAGAATGTATTTATATTATTTTTAAAGTAAATTTAAAAGAGGTAGGTCTGTGTGTCTTTTCCTAGTTTCAGAGAGCAAAGATGTTAAGAAGAGGGTAGATTTAGATTAGATATTAGGAAGAAATTTTTCACTCTGAGGGTGGTGAGGCACTGGAACACATGGACGCCCCATCCCTTGAGGTGTTTAAGGCCAGGCTGGATGGGGCTTTGAGCAACCTGGTCTAGTGGGAGGTGTCCCTGTCCATGGCAGGGGGGTTGGAACTCTATGATCTTCAAGGTCCCTTCCAACCCAAACCATTCTATAATTCTCTGTTAAAATGCTGGACGAAGCTGCATAGGTGTGTTTCAGCTACTGCATCTCCTTGAGGAGGAAATGGTCCATGGCAAGGATGTTTAGGGAAAGAAATCTGCCCCCCACGAAGTTTTCACACTTTTGTCACTCAGGAGGGAGGCCTTGCCTGGAGCTCTTTCTTGCAGATAAATGACTGCATTCTTGGGTTTTTTTTTTTTGCAAAGGTAGAAAAAGAATTACTAGAGTAACCTGTTCAGCTGTTCAGCCCTCTTAGTGCAGTGAGGAAAGGGAGGTTGGTCCTGACCTCTTTATTTAGCTCATAGCATGCAAGAAGAGTGTGGAGATCTCATCTCTGTTCCAGAGATTGTTCTTACTGCCTTAAACAGGGAACACTTGCAAACATCTCTGTGGATCTCATCCTGGTTTAAACATTTGGTTTTTGTATTTGTATTAGGGGGGACGGGGGACAGGAAATAGCTGCAGGCTGACCTAGTATCACTAATTTAACCTGGTGTGTGTGTCCCTGAAAGGGTATGCATTAGCTCCAAGTGTGCTGTTTTTAAACCAGTTTTAATTCGCTAGCCTAGCTCCTCAAGGCAAAGTGTACTTTTGAAATCACTGTGGTGGCTGGTTGTGATTGGATTTGGTGGCTGTGGTATAGTTTGTGTGTCTGTGAATTCATTGAAGAAAGAAGATGAAAATACTAGGTGTGAGGTTAAACTGCATAACCCATAAGATTATCTATATGCACATCAGAACATTTCAGCCAGATGGATTTTCGTGATGTGGAGGTCTGTGAATAGAGCTGCTGTCACTCTTGTGGATGAGGGTCTGGCAAACATAACTCTCTAACTTTTTTGGGAGTAATACTCTAGAAATAACAAAGATGCATTTATCAGAAAAACCCTTCCTTAAAATTCAAACAGGAAACAAATGGAAATCCCATTAACATTGTGTTGAACCAGGAAAATACTCTTAATTTACAGATATCCTTTTGACTCAATACAGGAATGTATTTGTTTTGTGAAAGGGGGTAGAATTATTGAACTTAAAAGCTGTATGGGGCAATGTAAACATATTACTTACCCAAAACACTTAAGCGAAGGAAGTGTGCCCTTCATGCTTTCCCTTAGGAATTAATGCTTTGCTTTAAGTGGTAGTAATTTACACAACCTATAAATACAATAAGTAATGTAAACTACAAGGGACTGAAGGTATTTTTTCTTCTTCCTTCCTCTTTTAAGGAGTGTCTTTCATCTCTTTACTGCTCATAGCCTCATTAGGAAAGAGAGCTGTATTCTACTGTATTCAAAAGCACTAGTAGGAGTTTAATGTTTTCTTACGCTTAGGCAATAGCCTTAAATATAATTTCGTACTGTTTATGTTATTGATGGCTTTAAAGTCATACTTGATCACTGCATAAATATGGCATAGAAGATAGCCATGAAATCTTTTTTGTTTGTTTTTTTGCTTTGTTTTTGTTTTGTAGGAATATTAAAAATGTATTTTGGCCTCATGGTTGGACTCACAGGTTTCCTGCGCAAATCTCAAAGTTGTTTTGTGTTTGTGCTGAAAGCATTAAGCATAAATATCATCTTCTGCTGAGTTTTATGGCAAGGGCTTTTGGTTTATAATCTAGACAAAAGCATTCAATTTGTTTTATACTGACATTCACAAAATGGGGAATTAAAGAAAAGGATTGTTGCTCCTCTTTACCTTTATGAGTAACTAAAACATCTCCCACTGCCACTATTTTTTTTCCTTCCCATTTTAGTTTTTCTAATAATTTGTCTAAACACTAATTTAGGACATTTCCACCTTAGATCATTGGTGCCACAAACTGAAAAATACTAGTCCGAAGTTGATGTTTAAAAGAAGTTTTGAACAAGATTGTCCTTCCGTACAGGCAGAAAAATGAAAGCCGCATCCCTAGCAGGCTAAGAGAAGATTCCTGAAGCAATGGAGGTTTTTCATAAAGGTTAAAGGAAAAAAAAAAAAAATGCTGTCTGTGGCCAGACTGTTGGTGTGGAGGTGAGGAGTTGTTTTGCCACAGGGTCTTCAGTACTCCAGCTTAGATTTCACCTGGCTGAAAGGCATTTTTGCCTTTGCATCCAGACAGTTCTTTGCTATCAAGAAGCTTTTTGGCTCGTCCATATAGTGTTGGATCACTGTCCAGGTGTGAAGATCCAGAATAGCTTCCAGGTTAAACGTGTTGTTCTGTGATTACAGAGGATACACTTTTCCTTCATCTTCAAACAGTGCCTGTTGGGCTGTTCATTTTTTTCACTCTTCAGCGGTTTCTTGTCTTGGCATTCAGTTCTTTGAATGTGAGCAGGCATTAAACAAAACTAAAAAGTTCTCAATAACCAGGACTTTGCCTTTCAACCAGTAACACTCTGGTGCTGGAATAAAATCTTTGACCAAAAAAGGCAGACCCAGAGTAGTAGGGTTCTTCAATGTTAATCATTTAATTGTTCAGTGGTAGATAGTTAATAAGATTAGATAAGTTAAAGCTTTAAATGAACTGAAAGAAATTCACTACTAAGAATTTTGACTGCAATGTTATGATAAACCTGAAAGTCAAATACTTATTTTAATGAAGAACCTACTTTTTGTAGCCTGATGTTCAACTGTGGTTTTAACTAAATGTAAATTTCCCAAAAGCTCCACAGAGCTTCCAATTTTGAAGATGCAGAAGGAGAAGGTTTCTGTTTTCCTTGTTTGATAGTGGCAGCTGACTCTGAATTTCATTCTTGCTAGCTGATAATTATAGACAACACATTTTAACAAGCCAAATGTGATATGCATCTTAATATTACTCAATAAAAACACGAAAAAAACAACGAAGTGTGACTAAAGGCTAGGTGAATCTAAGTCTCTGGCCTCACAGGTTCCTGATCGCCGGTCCACATAATCCTTAATATTGTCAGAAGGAGTGACTGAGGCAACCAAACTGACCAGGAAGAAGCTTCCCTGATCAGGCTTTGAAAACTGCATATAAATATTTTTGAAGCTTGGTTGTAGAGTGATCATGGAAACATTATATATTATTTAGGAAGAAAATAATGTTGATGATTAGAGAAAATGAAGTAGCATTTAGTTAATTGATCTTTGATTCTAGTCATTAAAAAAATATTTGTTTCAGGAGCAAGATGCTTTTGATTGACTCTGCGGGAACCATTATGTTAGGCATAAAGGTTTGAGAGCTAAGCTTAATAGTGATATAAGCGGTCATCCAAATATGTTTCTACAGTAGGAATAAAAAATAAGAACTCTTCTTATAGATGTATAGGCTTTTAGAAGTATTTTTAAACTTGAGAACATGCTTTACAGATAACTATACATGTACTATGGCATGTAACCTGATATAAGATATATTAATTTACATTAATATCTTAAAGAAATGTTACAACTGCCTGGAATATACACCCAGAAATTAACAGTATTTCGTATTAGTTTCTGGGGCTCTTTTTGTAATTCAGTTAGATTTTGAGTTAATCATTATGAATCTTTCATTGGTGTACTTACAAGTATACTCTCCCTAAAACCACTGTTAGCATGTGAAGTATTTTTAACAAAAATATACAGTATTCAGAAGACAAAGAAAGGACAGGTACTCTTAATTGGCTGATTTTTTTAAAGTAGCATTTCCTCTAGATGACTTACCATGTGTGGAAACTGGAATACTGTACCTGGATGCACAATTCTGAAGGGCCTTTGCTGAATGAACTTTGTTTCCAGAAAACCAGAAAAAGTTGGAGAAACTTTAGTGTTTATTCTAGTGTATTGGTATCCTTGCTGGGCATTCAGGGATTGTGAAATAATCTATCCTGCCTATGACTTGTGAAGATCCATATTTTCTGTTTCTGATAGTGGAAACTGTCTTCCTGTTATTTGCAAGTCATGTTTCTGATGTCCATCCTCAATGTATCATTATATGTAAATCAAGTGTTTTGTTGTATGATTTTATTTTCTGCTGTGCTTTTGGTTTACAGTCTGTAACCTGTTTCTTGCTTACGTCAAATATTTCTGATGAATCAAAGATTGAAATTTATAAATCCAGACTCTCTGAGATATGTTTTTGACCTTGATTCAGAATTTGGAAGATGAAGACAGATTTTAGGATCTTAACAGTGGGTGCCCTGGGAATTAAAAGGATGTTTAAGATTATTTAAGACCTGATATTATTTAAGACTATAGAAGAATAGCAGTTCTGTTGGCTTTCTGGTGGCTAAAAAAAAGCACTAGAGAAGTAAAAGAAATGCCTTTATTTAGTCATCTTGTTTTTTACTCAGTCAGAGTAGTGGCAAGCACAAAATAGTCCATTCTCAAAAGGCAAACTTAGAATAACTAGCCTTGCTGATGCTTGTTTTATTGGATGGTATGGTAAAAGTGG
The DNA here is from genome assembly GCA_008711295.1 of Anarhynchus alexandrinus. Lineage (NCBI taxonomy): Eukaryota > Metazoa > Chordata > Aves > Charadriiformes > Charadriidae > Anarhynchus > Anarhynchus alexandrinus. The sequence continues at coordinate 4,891,857 of VUYV01000017.1, read as the reverse complement.
AAGTGTTGTTAAGCATTTGACGAGTTCCATAGTACATGTCATAGAATAGGATTTCCTTATGTGTTAAGTATCTGTCTTGTTGTTTAGTTATGAAAAGGGGGATCGGTTCAGCTTTGCACATGTATGGTCCTTTGATCTGAATCCTCCTCTGATTTTTTTTCCTTGTTATCCAGAGTATTGGTGTAGAGTAAGATTAAGTTCCAAGCCAGTGTTCTCCCTCCTGTAAAGTAAAAAACAATCTCTTCTTTCTTGGTTCCTGTTTTATTTTATTTCCTTAATTTGCTGTCTGTTGCTTGGTGTTCATCCTTCCTTATTTCACAGGAGGCATTAAATAGATGTTGTGGTATTTTAAGAAGGTATGAACGGACTCTAATAGGGATTTCTTTTCTGTCTCTGTATGTTAAAATCAATTTGGCAGCTGCATCTTACGGTGCTCTTCCTCCCTCCCCCACTGCTGGAAACATGAGTGGATTAATCTAGCCCCAGATTGCTGTACGGAAACCCTTTGCTCTTAAGTCAAAAAAGTCAGTGCAAGTTTGTGAATCGTTTTATGAAAATACTGGATTGAGTTTCAAGCTTCGAGTCCCTGCTGATACATTAAATTCTTCATGGTATTGGCAGGGAGGAAGCCAGGGACCTTTCTTTAGCTGGATAAATAGGAGAAGTGTCAACTCCAGATGCCTTAAGAGAGACACTCCAGACAAGCTTTTAGTACAATTACAGAAGGACAAAGTGGAAGAGACCCATGGGACTCCTATGTGTATTGAATTTCGTTTAGCCTTTTGGTCACACTAACAGAAAAAAAAACCCTATAGGAGTCTTTAAAGTATATATGTTTGTAGTCTTTTGAGTATAAATATGTGGGTGTTGCTTTTTTCTTTTTTTAAAATGTGTATATACATGCTGTAGTATTTTAGGAAATGGTATTGGCACAGGGTACTTAAGCTAAAAAAATTAGAAATACCTCTTTTCCAGTGCCCATAGCACATGGAAGACAAGTCAAGACATTTGGGAAATGTCCCAACATTTGAAGTAAGCATATTCACTTGGGACTGACACATAACTTGGTAGCACAGACGCTGTGCTTTGGTGCTGTCCTGGCATCAGCAGGGTTGGATGTGCAGGAGGGAGTTTGGTTTGTTCACCTGATCTTTCTCTGCAGACAGTTAATGACTTGTCTAATTTTCCTTTACTGGCAGGGAGCCTTCAGTGATTCTTTACGTGAAATCATTTTAAATGAAAGAATAAATCTTAAAGTCATTATGGTTTGCAGTTTGTTGATGGGTATGGTAATCATGTCTGCATAACCTGCCTACTTTTTATGTATAAATAAGGATATTTGTTGCATTTTAGCCAAGCAATATTGCTTATCCTTTTAACGTTTCAGTGGCTTTAATTCAGATTTGATAGCAACGTTTCTTCCAAAGCATAACGCTGTCTGATGACATGCTCTCCATTGTAAATCTTCCTTCTGTGATATTCTTTAAGTTACATAATGAAATTGAAAATATATAATTATCATATGCATCAGGTCCTATTTGTGCCTTCTGACTTACGGAATTGGTTATCCTATACATTTTAAATGGAAGTCCTAATTAAGTGATGTCAGATAGCAATTTTGCTGAGCAGAATCATTTTAGAATCCAACAGTGTCCTTTGCTGTAGAAGGCAGATTTTTTTTTTCCTTCTCTGTATAGCTTCTTCTTACATTAATTTTAAGCATTCTGTTATTTGAACTTGATTTTTTGCACCTTTTCTCCCTTTTCACTCCAGGAAGTCTCTCTTGTTCTCATTCATGTTCTTTGTCTGTTTCATCCAGGGTGACACAGTGTTTCTGCACTGGCCATGTATGGGACTACCCATGTTTAACCTGGTTTCCACTGTTGCCAGTACCAGCATGGGGGCAGAAATAGAGCCAAAAATAATGACACTTCTCATTTTACAAATAAAGTGGTGTGGTTTGGTTTGGTGTGGTAGGTTTTTGTTTTGGTTGGTTGTTTTTTGGGCTGTTGTTGTTGTTGAGCTTCTGCTGTCATCCATGTTTCTAGTCCTAATGACTGTAGAGAAAAGTTTGAAAACACATCTTATAATGTGAGGTAATCGCATATGTCTGGCATCCGCAGTTTTAAGAAAATACCAAGTATTGGGAAGGTCACCGTAACATTGTAGGAGTTGGCAGCAGTATCTGGTTTCTTTGTGTCATCAGTTTCGTGTGACCGAACTGAAATTTTAGCTTTTCTTTGACACATCCTTATAGATGACTAATTGTTACTTGAAGCTCAGAATTAAGTAAAATAAAATTTAAAAAAAAGTGTCTTTCATCTGCCCTGAGCCCTCCCTGTGAATTTCTTTCTCAATCACTGTAGATAATGTCACTCTTGCACGCGTTATATGTATAGGTCAAACAAAGGTCTGAGGTAATGTCATAAGGCTATAAATAAAATAGTTAACCAGATGTTCATTTAACCCAGTATCTGATAATAGTCAGTGGCTTAAAGTACAGAGAAAATTTACACTGATGCTTTCATAGTCTCCAGTGTTCTGCATCCTGAGGACTTACTGGGTCAAAGGAGGCAGTTATTGCATTTCATGTCTGTGAGTGGATCTTCCCTTCATTAACTTGTCCTATTATTTCTTGAGCAATTGTGGAATTTAGCATTCACAGCACACTGAGGCAGATTTCCTCAGCGTAACTGCATCTCGCGTGGAAAAAGTGCTGTCTTGAATCTTACGTTCTCCAGTATGCTTTGATGCTGTCAGCACTTGCATTAGCAAATACAGTGAAGAGTTGTTATCTATTCTTCCTTTCTGTCCTTATCAACATTTTGTAGAGATCAAAAGAAAGTACATCCTTATCACTTAAATGTGTGATCCCTTCAAAAGATGCTGACTCTCATACTGTAGTAGCCTGGAATGTTCTCTCACAACTGTAGAGCTCCATGACAAAACCGTGTATTTTCTGTGTTGTAGTTCTGTGGGATTTTGCCACTTCTGCCTAATTTTCAGAAGTTACCTGACAGGCCATAAAATGGATTTTGGCTCTCTGGGTAAACTACTGGGACATGAAATGATGACTTTTAGGAAGAAAAGCTGGATTTTGCTTTGCCTTTTTAATTATAGTGGATGACTTCTCAAGTATTTATTAATGATTTCCATCTGAGAGCATGTTATTTTTTTATCTTACTTAGAAAAGAAACAAAAGTATGAAGCAAAAAAAGCTTCTTAGACTCATGGTGTTTTCCCCTTGCACTTTGGGATACTATTACACATGCTTGTGATTATCCACTCTGCAAACAATTGTCAGAAAAATTCATCTGTTTTCCAAGTCCCACAGAAGAACAGATGTGGAATTAAGTTTCAAACAATGTACTCTTAATCACTTACATGTGGACGCGAAACAACTGGAGCTCAGTGGGAACTGATTGGATGCTTTGTTAGTCGAGCATGGAGTGGAGAATTTGCATTTTTCTTATGCTTCATTCTCTGAATGGTCCTTTGAAAACAACACTAATAAATGAAAAAGAAAAGGGGCTGTTTGAGATATTTAACTCTTTCTAGAGCGCCAAAATCTCAGGGGACCCTCTGAATGGAGCTGGGGTATATTATGTGTATGAATATGAAATAGAGATTGTGTATATATGTGTGATTTTCTTCCTTTATTTGAGAGCTCTTTTGATGCTGTAAAGGATATTGGGGAGTAAAGTAGCTGCATATCATCTGTGTGCTTTCAAAAGCGATGATTTAAACCAGCCAGCTCTGCCTGTAAGAGATTTCAAGTCAATGTTCAATTGCTGGAATACCATAAGAAAGCAATTATGTCAGAAAACTTACTCATGTTGTGTTCTAAACCTCAGCCTTCATTGGAAAAATCACTTAAAAAGATAGTCCATAAAACTACTTCAGAAAGCTAGTTTTGGGGGAGAAAAGGTTAGTATTTAGGGACTCTGGAACTTACAGAATTATGATTTTAAATCAGTGCATTGGACAGTCACTCAGACTTAAGGAATTGTTGGATTCTTGTTCTTGGAATGAATTTCTTCATAATTGCTAAGAATTGGAAACAGGAAACAGGGAAACAGGGCTATTGATAATTGTTCCCAGTGTGATTGTCCTCTCTCCTATCTATAGGTCTTGAAAAGTAGTGCCTACTAGTAGGAATATGCATTTTCAGTTGCTGCAGAATTGAAACTGTTGTTAAATGTGTAGCTTACATGTATAAGATTAGTTTCAGTTATTTGATCCAGTGTAGCCTGGAAATAATTTGCCATCCTGAACCTGCAAAAAAAAAAGGGGGGGTGAGGGGGTGGAAGAACCTAACAGATTTGTTGCTTCTTACATTTTCACAAACTTGATTAACCAGACAAGATTATGTCTTGTTTCAGGGTTTATAGTGATCCCTTGAAAGCTTTTAAACCCACTTGGAAGTTTTAAAATTAGCCTTATTGTATTATATTGAAGGGTTAAGAGGACTGTGAACTCAACTGCAGATAGTTTTTCTCTGGAAAATAATGGAGTTGCCCCCAAACTTGAAGTGGGGCTTGAGGAGATTAGCAGTGATGCATTTTCCTTCCTTCCAAGGAGTAGGAACGGGAGTCCTCCATCTCACTGCCATGTTGGCTGTTCCTTATCTTCTCACCTTGCACATTCATCATTATGTTTATTCTGGTAGCAAGCAAATGGCCAATGACAATTAAAATGTTCATTGTTAGTAAAATAGCAAAATACAGTCTTTTGAGAGATGGAGAGAACAGAAGGAACTTTCAGAAATGTTTGTTATGTTTCAGAGAGGTGTTGTCTCTTAGCTTGACTGCTGGAGAGATCTGTAAAGATTATAGCAGAGTTTATATATTTTTAAAAAAAATCTTTCATATGGATTTCCTGAGGCTGTTTTGCTTGTGCTCTGTGAAGTGACCAATTTCTTCCTTTTCTTTGTTTTTGGGGAGGTCTGCTTGACCTTAGTTTTTCATGTTTTGTTTCAAAATAACTTTCTTTCATGGATATTACTTTGTTTATACACTTTGCAAAAGAAAGAAAAGAGATAATAACATTCAAAATAAACATCTTTATACCCCCATGTCTGGTTTTTTAGCCTTTGTCTAGAATGACATAAATGGCTAAGTATTTAATGTTCTTTAAACATGACACCGTGAATGTAGTCGATGTAGATATCTTTTGCACAGTCAGGACTTCTATATGCAGTTGTCTGCTGCCTTTAATAATCAAAAGCATGGGATACAGCCAGTAGTTCTGTATGGGGCTGGTAAAGCTCAAAGGAGAAACTGCATTTTTTACGTTCAATACTTTGCGAGTATTTTAAATGGGCTTAGAATGCATGTCTTATTTTTAACAGTGGGGTTTGGGGTGGCTTTAGATGTTAAATACATGCTTTCTGAGAGGTGATTGGAAGATATGCTAACGTAGTCTAAAAAATTTACAGATCTTTGGATCCTTGTAAGGGAGCTTGTTGCCTTGTTATTGTAGGCAGTCAGGTTGTATGCAATTGCTTTCATTGTGTCATCAGCCTCTGACTTAAAACTAGGAAGGTTTTTTGCCTTTGCTTGTGTTGAGTCTGGCTGACATGGAGTTAATTTCCCCATAGCAGGCCTCATAGTGCTGTTGTGCTTTGTACTGATAGTTAGAAAGGTGTTGATACTCACCAGTGTTTTGGCTGCTACTGACCAGTGCTTGCACAGCATCAAGGCTGCCTCTTACCAGTAGGCTGGAGGTGAGCAAGATATTGGGGGAAATAGCCAGGATAGCTGACCCAAACTGACCGAAGGTATATTCCATACAATATGACCTCTGCTCAGCAATAAAAGCTAAGAGAAAGGAGGAGGAGGAAGTGGCATTCATTACTATGATGTTTGTCTTCTGCAGCAATTGCTACGCATACTGAAGCCCTACTTCCTATGAAGAGGCTGGACATCACCTGCTGATAGGAAGTAGGGAATAAATCTTTTTTTTTTTTTTTTTTTCTTCCACACGTGGCCTTTGCTTTTGCTTTATTAAACTGCCTTTACCTTGACCTATGAGGTTTTATTCTGTTGTATTTTCTCACTGCTCTGTCCTGGTGAGGAGGACAGTGACGGAGCAGCTTGGTGAGCACCTGGTGTCCAGCCAAGGTCAACCCACCACACTGCTTTTTGTTGTTGAAAGGCTGTTGCAGAATCTTGCTCTTTCAGATGGTTTAGAAATCATCTCTCAACTTGCATCTTAAGTGTATTCACTGTCAATTCACAGTTATTTTGTCCCTGCTGCAGTGTTGGCTTTTAATTTAAATATCTTTTCTTTCTTCTTGCTGCTAATAAGCTGCCTACAGTAACTGTAGGAAACAATTATACTTCATTTTTGTCACCATTTTGTTAGGCTAAAGAAGGCAAGACCTAATATCTTTTCTTAGCTCTGTACCCTTGATCAGTACAGTATTCCTTCTGTGTTCCTAATCTAACTTGGGTGTATTCCCCTGCCCCTTGCTTAGGAATAAAAAGAATTCTTTGTAGTGTTCAAAGTAAGACTTCACTGGAGTCTTCAGTAATACTGTCCTCTGGGCTGTTGATAACTTTTTTGATATATCCTAAGATGATACTGGCATTCATCACCCCCACATCTTGTTAGAAGTATTGCCCAGCACGCTTAAGATCAGTTACGAGATGTTTCTGAAGGTCATCCTCTTCTCAAAACAATATATGCATATTAAATAACCATTCTCTAGGAATTCAAGCTACCAATAAACTGGATGGAGAATGCCACCTGAACTGTCAGTAAGATATTTTTTTTTTCTAATTCATTGCTTGAATTTAGAAAAACATTGTTTAATGAGAAAGTACCATGGGTTTTTTTAAAAGTTATAAACTGAGCCCAAGTTAAGTGAACTGATTCATATCACCATCTCAGTTTCTCAACTGGAGACATGGGGAAAGCAAGGAATCTTCCTTCACTCCCACAGTTGTTGATAAAAGTTAATGGAGAAAACATCAAAGAGTTTAAAAAGTTTTTGTATCAAACTTAAAAGTTTGGGTCAGGTAAACACTCTCTCATGAGTTTCAGTAAAGAATTTTGGGTGTGATCTTACAATTATAAGCTTTCTTGCACATTGAATACCTGCCTTTGGGAATGTAAAGATTAATCAGTGATAGAAGATTAAGCAAGCAGGAACCCAAGAATGCATATTCAAGGGAAACATGTCTGACTAAAATTTATATTCAATTATTTGTAGTTAGAATTATACAGGTTGGAAGAAACTGCTGAAGACAATTGTCAGTTTTACTCTGAGCTGAGGAAGAGGGGTAAAAAAAGTCAAGTAGCCTTCTTCCCACCCCCCACCCCACCATTCCTGTTTGAACTGAATCCTTCATGGGTTATTCTGCAAGCCTTTTATTTGAATCTGAAATTGGCCTATGACACTCCAGTTCAGCCTTGCAAATAGCTTTGTATAGGAAATGTTAAAGGTAACAATCAGTGTGTCTTTTTAAAGAATTAATTTGTAATAATCTTGAAAGGGAAAAGAAAAGCAGAAACTGAGATCTCTTTTTGCCTCTAAATCAGGAGACCTTTTCAGATGTGATTCTGCTCTTCGTGGGTACATCTATGTCTGAAGACAATCTTTAACAATCTTCTTGTAGGTAGTAAAAAGAATAGTAGAAATCTAGGAAAATGAAAATGTTACCACTCAGATCTCATAACTTGTCAAGAAGTTATGTCTCAGTTTTACTGAGAAATGTATTTTGAAGAATAATTTAAAGAATTTTTAGAGGAATTTAAAGAGTAATTAGAACTTCATACGAAGTGTGTGCTGTGCCAGTCTTCAAAGAGGATATTGTCGGCTTCAGGAAAAGCTAAGCCCAGATGTTTTATTTCTTGTATTACCAGGACATTTTCTGCAAAGAATATTGTCTCTCTAGCAGTGTTTAAGCAAATTGGCTCCAGAGAAAGCTTAAAATGACAAAAATTAAAAAGGCAAAGGAAAGAGGCTTTGTGGTAAACAAAACCACAGTTAACATATTTCTTAGTTGCTGTTCAATTCCCACCATCCCTGGGGCTAGCCTATTCTTCCATCTGCAAACTGAGTACAATTTTTAACTCTTACCGAGCAGTGGCTAGCTCATTTCACCTTCCTTGGGTTTGCATCAAAGGACCACCTCTGTGGGGCTTGTAAACTCCCGTTGCAAAAGTAGCCTGGATGGACATGGCTCAGGACTTTCAGAGGTCTGTAGAAACTGCAGGATGTTCTCCAGAGCAGGAAAACTGGGCAAGTAACCCTTGAGTAAGGATTTTCATTTCCATATCATGATTTTACTGAAACTCTCAAGGAAGGCACACAGAATGTTGCTCAGGGTCTCATCTTTATTTAATTTTTCTTTGTGTTGGGTTATGGTTTTTGTTCTTTACAAGACTGAAAATCAGTTCTGAGACTCGAGCTGGACAAGAAATGAAACTAAACAAGTTGATATGCTCTGAGCAGTATTTTTAGCTTTGAATTAAGGCCTTGAGTGCATGATAGGCCAATTGGATAGACAATATTCAGACAGACTGTTTTCAGTAGAAGGAACTTTGCTTTGAGGTCAAATTGAATGGCCTAAGCTTTAGATTTTGTCACCTAGCAAAATCATTACATGAATCACTGAAATGTTTCATGATTAAAAAGCAGCTTTTCACTGGTGGAAGGTCACAGGTAGTACCTGTGGGTACTTTAATTTGATAACCTACTTTTTATGTGCATTTTTTTATTGCATCTGTGAAGATGAAAGCTGTGAAGAAGGCATGGAAATTAGTCCAATATAGAATATATGCCTAAGGTAAACAATGTTGTTTTCCTGACATCATATAGGAGTTTGAAACTGTGTTTTTAGGGCTCTCAACAGCTTGTTTGTGTCTTACTAAGTCAGTCCCTAGTTCTGCCTTTGGTTGCTTTGTGAGATATCTTGTCTTAAATGTAAAGGAAGTTGAATGTTAAAACAAGTCTGCTTTTCTTTGGGGGGGAGGTGAGGATTGTGCTTAAGGCATTTTTTTATTTAGGTTGAAACCACAGAACAAACAGGTTCCTAATTCATTCATGGTGCAGGAGTACTGGAAAACACAGGCATTTTATAAGGCAATTTGGACATTTTAATGATTGCTTCATTGATTTGTAATAGCCACAGCTTTGCATCCCTAAGATAATACTCTGACTGTAGCTTTGGCCTGGGAAGGAGGTGTTGGATTCAAAACAAAATAAACCCCACAGCTGCTGGTTTGAAGAGTGTGTGCACGTGTGTGTGTGTCTATGTGAGAGAGAGAGAGATAACATGTCTTCTTTTTCCAGACTATCAGGATGGGAATGCTCTGCAGCTTTCTGCAACAGGCTCAGGCTGTCTACCAATTAAATAAAACAGTGTGTTAATTGCTTATGCCTTAACAAAACTCCACAGTTGCCATCTCCAGGCCTTCAGGAAAAGATAACTGAGCTGTCTCCTTTGGCGTTGTTCTCCTCCACTTCTGCCAGCAGACGGCTTTATTTGTAAACTTATCGTTTTGCAGGCCGCAGTGTGGTAATCTGGGGGCAATGATTCGGATGCTAATAATACTCATCAGAAATTGTTATTTATTAAGTCAGCTGACATTTAGGAAGAAGAATAGCCTGAGCTTGCCAAGTGATTCTAGGCGAGTGCTGAGGAGCATGCTACTGGTTAGAGCATTGAATTAGCAACCCAAGGTCAGGGCCGTCAGGGTCCCTGGGGCACCAGTGGGCTTGGACCTTCCCTGGGTCATGCCCATGCTCCTGCCTGGCGTCCAGGAACCCATTTCAGTCCAGCCTAGGGCTATCAGTCCAACAGTGTTGGAGCTGTGTTACTGGTATGCCTGTTCCAGGCCCAGCTGCCACAGGCGGTTTACCATCCACGCACAGGCAGCAGGTAGGTGAGCGGTGCTGGCCCCGGGGTGAAGCTGCTTTTCTGAGTCACCTCCTGTCTGGTGCCTCTCTGTGGTGGCCAAGCTGCAGCCACCTGGAGCAGCTTTATGGCCAGAGCAGAGCCAAGGAACATTTTTAGAGTGACTGTGTATGTTCTTGCTGGAGATACCACTGCAAAGCTGCTGGGTTTGGCTGCCTTGGGCTGGCAGGGTGGTGGGTTGTATGGAGCAAGACCAGAGCACTGGCTGTGGTGTAACTCATGGTCTTGTCATGGGAGGGTGACTTGCCTTTTTGCTTTGCTGTCCCTGTGACACAGAAATGTGACTCAAGAAGCATGTTGTAAAGTGAGCTTGTTAGGTGCTTTTATGCAGCCTTTAAAGTAAACAATTTATGCCTTTTTGTTCTCATGGGTAACACTAAAGATAAGAGTGAATGTGGGATTCGGCTCTTCACTGATGTTCTGTATTACTAACTTCAAATAAAGTTTTACGCTTAGGTAAAATAAACCCTAGCAGGCAAAACTTATTTTAGAGAATAACTTTGCTGAAAATAAATTTGCGTGTCTTTTGCTTCAGTTAGTAATGATCGACTTGTTAAACAAAGGTGTGGTGGTTTGATTCACGTATCACTCAGGTGCTTATCGTATTAGGTAACAGGCTAAGAGGGATCTTTCATTCACATTGCAAGTCACTTAATGCTTCTGTATTTATCCTGTTTGGTTTTGTGGCAATTGCTAGGATTATAAAAATGTAATATTTGGTTTAAACATTTTAATGATGTGTAAAACTATGCTGTACCTCTTTCTTGGTTAAGGTGGTGCAGTGGGAAAAGAGGCATTAGGAGCAGGGATCAGCAGTGTATTAGAAGTACATCTGGCTTTTATTAGGTGTAAACTTCAGGGCAGGTGCATTTGGATAAAATATTTTTTTGTAGTGAGAATTTTTTTGTTCTCATTGAAATAGCTTGCAAGTGATGTTCCTCTATGTGGTATGCTCTTTTGAATTTGCTTTAAGTTACATACATATAGATATGTAGCATGATCATGTAGATTGAAAAAATGAGGTAGATAATGCAAAAAGCATAACTTATTTTTTTTGTAGGTTTGTGTGAAACAGAGAATAATCAGCCTGAGAAGAAACGTTAAAAAATGTATTGTATATCTCGAGCTGTTAGTTTCCTTTGGTGTTTAGCATTGTAATTAATTTTGAGTTTTTTTTTTTTAACCTGCTAGCAGTGTATCCCTAAAGAAAAGACTTTCCCCTTTTTGTTTTGCTGTTATTTCTGAAGGTAGCCTTAATGACGCCTATGAAATAATATGGTTTTTTTTTTTTAATTTTATACTGTTCTGCATTGATAGCAAAGGACAAAGAAGCCATTGAATGTATTATTTCTATTCATAGTGACATAATTGGTCATACAAACCTTCCTGAAGTAAGTAAATATTTCTTTGATTTGGATACTTGCTGTTATATAATACATGGAAGTATCGCACAGTAGTGTATCTGAAAAAAAAGCTACTTGAAAAGGATGTTTTAAGATACAGCGGATATATCGGTATTCTTTTTTTATTTTATTTTTGCTGGGGAGCCTAAGTATACCCAATTCCTGTTGTGTACAAAGCCAGGGTTTGTGACAAGGGGATGTTATCAAGCCAACTGTGTTCTCTTAACAGTGTCCAGCCTATTTGTGTCTCCTGTTGACTGTAAATAAAAAACTTTAAATCAGTGGCTCTACTTGGTATGGAGACTCTTTCTCCCTGAATTATGCTAAAGCATTTCTCCCTTGCAAATGAGAAAGGAGCTAAAAATGAAGAATGTAATGTTTTCTTCTTTTTTTGGGGTGGGGGTGGGGTGGGGAGGGAGTGTTGATGCAGCCAAATTTACAGCTGGTTGAGTAGAAGGGAAGAAATGGATTTTATGTATTTTTGCCAAACATTGTAGAAATCCATCTGAGCTATTGCAAAATCTGTGAGAAGGAGTGAGAGCATACATGTGTTTTTCTCATTCAGATTTGTTTGGGAGGATTTGGGTTTCATTTTGGCTATCTGCAGCACAAGGAAAGTGCACACTGCCTGTGTGGTGATGGGGCAGTGGAAGGCATGCAGAGTTTCTTGTTAGTTTCATCACAAATGGGGCGGCAAAAAAAAGCCTTTCTCCCCCCTCCCCCCCCCCCCCCCCCCGGTGTTTCTTGTCTGTGGGTGAGGGAGATCATTGCTGTGCCCTTGGCAGGTGGATGGATCTGTGAGAGAGGGCTCTTCTACATCCTCCTTGATGGGGATCCTATCTTACACTGCCTGTACTGCTTCTCTTTCTTTGGGAGCCCAGACTCCAGGCAAGGAAATTTTCCTTAAAAGCACCATGATTTTGCCTTTTTTGTTCATGAAATGTAGTCTCTGTCTCTGCTAACATTGCTATATTTTTATTGTCACGTTAACTTCTTTTGAGACAGAAAAGTTGGAGTAATCACAGCTACTTAGTCCTGTCTGTTGTGTTTTTTTTTCTGGAGGAATATTCTCTGTGCCAGGAATTCAGAGGCCATTTTAAGCTGTGCTTCACTTTCCAGTGCTCCCAATATGCTTTCCTCTTTCCTCGGCAGCATGGTTTGTTAGGAGTTTTGCACCAGTTTTTCTGTTGTTAAATCACCAAAGCCAAATTATCCCTCTTCATTAGAGCCTACTGACTTTCCAACTCACTTTGTTCTTTTATATAAGGTGAGGTTCTTTGTTTATCCTTTCCTGAAGTATGTATAAAAATGCAGAATTTGTTATTATTGTGGGAAATCCTGTAGTTCAGCATCACTGAATCAATCTTACCTTACCTTCATCATCTTATTTTATTACTTTTTGGTATTTGGGATCCAAAACTGGATGTCGTATTCCAGATGTGTAGTCCTCAAGTTCTGGCTAAAGGTGAATATGGCTTATTAGCAGGAGCTTCACCTGTAGGTATTCCCCAGGGTATTCTTGGCCTTCCATGCTGCCAGGGCTAACTGCTGGCTCATGTTTAGGCTGCTCTTTGCCCTGGCCCCCGGCTCCATTTCAGAGACCTGCACCCTGGGTAGTCAGTGCCAGCCTATCCAAGGGATTAGCCCATCTCAGGTACAGGACTTCATGTTTGTCTTTGCTGAATTCCATGAAATATGTGTGTGGGGTAGCAGAAGGGATTTGGAGGTGCATTTCATAAGCTTGTGGGGTGAACATGCTATGTAGTTTAGGTTTTTATTCCAGTGGTTTAGGAACTTTTGGAGTTCTTCCTAAGTCATACCTGATTTTAAAGTGTTGTTATAAATTGGAATACCACATACAAATAATTTTAAATGTATTTTCAAATCTTGGCACACTTCATTAGTAAAATAGAGGAAGAGAAAAAGATGCAATTTTGTGCATACTTAGTGGTTTATGTGTTACTCCTTCACACATGCTTATTTTTCTTAGCTCCTTCTAGGTTGGAGTGATGTCTAGAATATTGTATTTCTAGCAAAGCAGAAGTGTCCTTGTAGTGAAATGTTACTCTTACAAGCAGACTTGTACCATTCCAGCTACCAATACTAATCATAAATATTGTTTTAATGTTTTTGGCTATGTACTTTTCTTACATCTTACGTCAATTATTTCTCTAGGTATTGCTAGTTGTCTGAAGTGTTTGACCTAGACCTAAGGACTTGGAACAGTGGTAAGTAAATTAAATTCAGATTCTATTATCTGGTATTTTCACATGCAGTCTGACTCTGAAGTGTGACTGGGTTTTGAGGGATGGAAGATGTGCAGTAGGTTATGCCTTTTGAATATTTTCTTCTGAGCACCAAGTTCTTGTTCAGAGCATTCATCTGACTTTTTAAAGCAGAGATTTAAGAAGAGGAGGTAGTCTCTGACTGCTTTATATAAGTGAAACCTTCTTCCGGTCACCACTTTGACTTAGAAAATACTGAACTTAAAGTATTTCAAGCTGAATAGTTCAATCTATACTTGTTGAAGCAGTGACATACACTGTGACCTATTGTATTAAATGAATGATGCCTGAAACCAGACTTCTCAGAATCACACCAGTGTATACATTAAAGAATTATAAAATCAGATACTGTTCTAGAATACATGCAAGCCTAAGGTAAGTTAATAAATTACTGCAAGCTGAAGTTTTTCTTTCTTTAAACCCTCAAGCTTATGTCTATGGTTCTTAACTCCCCCGCTGCAAACTGTGGTGTCCTTTGTAAAGATAGATCATTTTGTTGATCCCCTATGCCCTGCTCATTGCTGATTCTTTGCATCCTATATGCCAATTATGTACTTGTGTCTAGAGAAGAATGCAGGAAGGATCTAAGGAAGAACTTTAAAAATTTCAAATACTTTTAAAAGTGAGGTTTGTTTATTAATATGTTTATAAATGTATTATTTGCACTTCCCTGGCTGTACGTGTAGGCTGGCAACGAGAGCCCCACAAATACAGAGATAAACTCACCAACTGTTAATTGTACTTGATAGTAGTAGCAGTAGTAATAATAGTAATAACTTTCTACTACTAGTACTAGTAATAACTACTGCTTTCAAAAAGCAACTGTGTTTTCTTGCCAAAAGATAGTTATTTGGAATAATGTAATACTTCTATTTCTCTGGTTTCCATAGCAGAGCCGGTTTATGTGAAATATTTTGTATTTATGGAATCTTGTTTGATTTCAGTGCTGTTGGCAGAAAATGTAAGGTTTTAGCACCCATGTGTTTGGTTGCATGTACTGTGGACTTTGGTGACCAAGAACCAAATGCAATACAGTGAAAATTTCTTGCCTTGTTTTCGTCTTCTTTTTTGCTTTAATGACTGCTGAAAATTATGTTTCTGTAGTTTTTAATTTTTACAAATACCATTTAGTTAAAACTTTGAAGGAATTTATCTGTTTAAAACATTTACCTTCATGTAGTTCTGTATTTACTATCTCCTTTCTATTTCTGCTTGAATTTTACCAAGAAAAGCAAATAAGTGAATTTTAAGTGAATTTGTCAGTTAATTTTGGATAGTTCCTTTTTGCCTACTGTTTATCTGTCCCCGTTCCCCCACCCTCCAACCTCTGACAATTCTCAGGTCTAAACTGCTGTATTCATGATGTTATCGGTGCACAAGTGGAATGAGTTGATAGTTCCCGTGCGCTTTCCATCCAACTTATTCCTCCTTCTTGGTAAGAGTGAAACTTGTTCTTTCCTACTTCTATAAGTGTTTGCCATGGCAGTCAAGACTCCGCAAAAATAAGTGGTACGTTTTCAGGTATTTCAGATATTTATTCAGGTTCATTTAGTTCTCTAGAATAAATGTTACAGGTGCTTGTCCACTTTGAATGTGTTCAGTTATCTAGGCTATTTTTCGTCACGGTGGATACCAGAAAGACCCAAACAACATTCAAGTTCCCGTAGAAAAATCCATCTTTTGTCCTTGCCCTTAAGTGTAGACCTAATAGGAGCCACGTTAAATTTCAGGATTGTGAAGAACTGCACAAGAAGGAATTCAAACTACACACTACTACTACTCATCAACCAGTATTGTCCTTGCTGAGGTATCTACACATATAAGGATTTATGTGGCTTAATTTACCTATGTGCCAGTGTGACACATTCATTCATGGTCTGTGTAATTTAAGGGTTCCAGAACACACAAATGTGCCACTACATTGAAATAGATGTGTAAGGCCAACAGGTACCACTCCAGTGCATGTATTATGTGATCCTGCAAAAAGCTGAAACTATTGTAAAGTTTCTTTATAAGCTTACAATGGACAATTCTGGTCTGTGCCTTTTCACGTGTAGGATCTGATAATACCGTATGCCTGGTGTTCAGAAGTCACTTGTCCCAAAAATTCTGAAAATAAAAACTATCCTTCTGTCAGGCTAAACATACCTATTTTTTACGGGAAATTTAAAGAAAACATATCAGTGTTTTTAAAAGTAACTCTAAAACTTGCTTATGACTGCTGCTTGTTGGTGACTCAAGTGTGTTTAAAAGTAGTCTTATAAACAACTTAATAATTCATGTGAAGCAACTTCTAGTTTTTTGCTGATATTTAATTGCATGACTTCAAACTGAAATAATTTCCTTCTTTACAGAGTGCTGATACATGTTATTTTCCAATTAATATGGTGGCTGTTCTGGTGGGATGCTCTGATACAAGGCCCTAATTCACTAGAGAATCAGAAGATATGCATAAGGGCTATTGAAATCTGGTTAAAATGCTATTTGTTTAGAAACTAAAGAGGTGCTCAAGAGTTTTGTTGAACAGGGAAAAAGCTGAAGCACCAGCTTTTGCTGAACTGGAGCCTTGCTCATATTAGAAATTATGGTGAGATACCATACCAAACTTTCACAGCAGTTGCTAGGGCTGACAACTGAACTGTGTGCTGCATGGTACTCTGTCTGACGTTGGTACATAATAGACAGTTTATATATGTTTATCTAACAACGAATATAGGTATTCATTTTTTGAAGTTTGATGCTCTTTAAAAAGCTGCTAGTTAAGAATCAAAGAGACTTCTTATTAATTTAAAATTGCTTCTTGTGTAGTGTTACAGATAATAGGACCTATTTTATAGTAATGTGCCTCGGACCAGTTTAGAGGGCCGCCCTATAATGCTTAGCAACATAACAAAAACACTAGCACATGCGTTAAGAATGTGAAGCTAACTTAAACAATGACTTGAGCAACTGTCAGCAGCAGTAGATGGGAAGCCAATGTAGAGGGTTAAGTATAGTGGTGATGGTAAAATTGCTCAGTTAATAAGATTAATTCTGTGGAGATCTAATATGTTGAAAGTAAATTGAAAATATAACTTTCCCTTCATAATGAAATATGTAAATAATATAGTTTCTCTCCAGATGTGCCAATGAGCACAGCAAAGGCCTAGTTGTCTGAGTTATCTTCTCAGGCATTGCATAAGTTGTCTTGGGGAAACATTTGAAAATAGGTAAGCACTTAATTACATAAGAATCTTCAATTCAGTTGTAATAAAATAATTAATAAAATTTTAACTGGAAGTAAGAAATAAACAACTGAGATAAAAATTTAAAGGATAAAATTACCTTCTGAGAGGCTCCTAATGAAATTGGTATTTTGTTTACTTTTTCCTCTTCTTTTTCTCCCCAAGGTTACAATTCAATTATAAGAGCATTCACATACTTGCTGACTTCTATGTATGTTCTTTTTGTTGCAATATGAGTAGGATACAGGCTTATAATGCCTTTCTGACAAACATGAAAGATAGACTCTGAAACTGTATTAGGCAACAAAGCACCAGTTATTATATGTAAAATTAAAATAATATTAATCAAGAATTGACTGCTTAGTGCAGAGTGATTGCTGCTCCAGTGAGGTGCCTCAGCAAAGGTCAGATGCTGCGATAGATGTCGGTGTTGGGCAAGTCTGGAAGGCAGCAGGTGTTTAATGTCATTGGAGAATGTTAGCTTGGGGACTCTGATGGTTGACAGTAAGACTAGTCCCTGAAGATTTGGAGGTTTGATCCCCTCTTGTAGCATCTGAAGTTTCACCAGCCACTTACAAGTATTTTTGCCACAGATTGATACAGAGGTGCAGTTCTTGAACCATGAACTTTTGGCATCCCAGCTACTCTGGAACCTGCCAGCTGATATGACAAATATTCTTCTGTGTTACATGAAGATAACTGTTTTCACCAGCCAGTCTGGTTCCTTTTCAGGTAATGATACTTAACCTAGCTTTCCTGCATAAGGTCCTGATTGGCACTGGAGGATGAGGGTTGTGCTTCTGGCCTTTGGAACAACTGAGAGAAACCAAGGTGAAGGAAAGCAAGCAGAGTGTCTTTCTGAAGGTCTTTCCTCATGTTATGATAACCTGCAGAGAAAGGAAAGATGTGTTTTTCTCAGGGTGTTCTAGCTGTCATCTTACGTATGTGCTGAACTTTGCTTCACGACAGAGCTTTGTGATTTCAGGAATTATGTTCTAGGTTTTTGATGAAGTCCTGCCGTATCTTAAGCCCAAAATAGAAAAATTGGTACTAGTTTTGATGTGACTAAAAGGTCCCTGTGTGTTAATCCCATGTCGTTCACAGAAGAATACAGATGGGGACAGGGAGTTGATCTTTGGGTTTTATGTTTGGTTTGGGATATATGGTTTTGTTTATATGAGTACAGTTTGCCTTTTCTTTTTTACTCCTTCTTTGGAGAACTTTAAGGTGATTTTAAAGCATTAATCTAAAGTTACACCGCACTTCCATTTAATAGAAAGAAAAATAGCAGTGGACATTTTTTCACTTTCTTTCCTTTTGTCTGTCATCAGAGGGGAAAGAGGATGAGTTACCAAGTCAGGAATATATTAAGGTTTGAAGTTCTTTCCTTGGGAAGGCAGTGGGAACTTTCAGATGCTGTAAACCACATCGAACTGATAATTTGCTTATGGAGCAACAAATACAATGGCTAATTTTAATTTTGTTATTTCTGGAACGTAGTGCAGTTTTTGACATGGAGATGCCATGCCACAGGCAATGAGTAAATAGCAATTGTAGCCACAAGAAGGAGTGTGGCATAGTGGATAGAGCTGCCTGTCCTGACTCTTGCATTCGATTTTTGCCTATGTTATTAACCTGCTAAGTGATATTAGGAAAGTTAATTCATTTGTTACTGTTTAGATTGCAAGGCCTTCTGTCCAGATACTGCACTGCCGTTCATCTCACTGTGCTTTGGTGCCTTTGGGGTCCTACCGTTGCTATAGCATTACTATTTTCACTTGCAGAGTTTCTTTCATGCTGTAAATTTAACTCTTGGGGACTCATTGTGTGCTGTGGAATCCTGAAGACATTTGAATATTCATTCTGCAAGAAGAAAGCTAGTAGTACTATTCAGAGCATGGTTTAATGTTGCATTTGGTCTTGTGCAACTGCAGGCTAATGCCAAAAGGGGCAGCCTGTTCTTCCCCTCTATCACATCAGCCCCCAGCCCCAAGGTGAGTTCAAGGTAAGCAGCTAAGTCAATAAAAAAAACTAACTGCCTAGGAAGGAAAACTACATCAGATAACTATGCTGGCCTGGCTTGTCCTGTAGCTGAGAAATTAGTAGATGTAACACAAGGGACAAAGCAGCTGGAAGTAGGTGGGGAGAGTAGTACTGTTTCTTTCAGCAGCAGGTAATAAATACACCAGATGAGACATAGCATGAAAACCTGGGCTTATTAAGAGCTGTGTTTTACAACCAGATTTTGAACATAGCAGAAGAATGGCTTCCAATGCATGTGACAGCTCAACTTCAATTCTGCTGATGTTAGTTGATACTGTTGCTTATTCCCTGGAAGTATTTTTTTTTATAATATAGTTTTATAATTGGTTTTCCTGAAGTAGCAATCATCTTTGTAATCCACATTACAATTTCAAGGGATGTTTCTGATGCCTGAATATAACTTTGATTGTATTTAGTTTTAATTTAAATTGAAGTCCACTTAATCTGGCAAATTGAGCTGACAGAAGTTGCTCTTGATGTGATATATTCTGCAGAGCTTGTATTCATGATTTTCCCTTTAAACTCTGTCAAGAAACTTCGTTCTTGTTTGAAAATGACTTCTGTAATTGGAGTTGACTCTTTGAAGGGCACTTTTCACCCACTGCCGTTTCTCTTAATGTATGCACCAGATCAGATTGGTTTCTTTGATATTACTTTGTGAGCCTCACGCAATAAGATCTTGTGTTGAAGACCTGTCTTTTCTTCCCCACTCGCCCTAAGCGTCCATGAAATAAGAGGGGTTAGCAGGACAGAGGAAGAGAGAAGTGAAATATTAAAATGATTTTGGAAAACGTAGTGACTAACTTTAGGAGCTTTTACACGCAGCCCACACATGCTAGCGAGGATGTGAATATTTCCTGTCAATTGCATTCATGGGTGAGGTTGCTGAGTAAATTCAGCTAAGCAAGGGGAACAGTTCAGCTGCTCAAAAACCAAACATGCCTCTGAGAACGCTGCAGCCCAACAGGGACCCCGGCTCGGAAGCTGTCTCTATGACTGACCTAGCCAATGATGTTGCTGAAACTTCACATCTGTTATTTCTTACTGCCCACTTTTCTGGCAACAGCCAATCTTCATTTTTTCCATTATAGGCAGTTGCTGGAACTAAAAAGAGCTTGAGCTCATTTTCAGATGTGCTAAATAGGCTATGTTTTACCTTTCTTTTTTCCCCCCTTTTTTTCTACCACATACTACAGCACACTGACTTATTTCAAAAGTGCAGGATCTGTGAGTTGCGCACTCTAGATGTGTCTGAAGCTAAGCAGATGTGTTAGCCTGTGCATGCAAATAATTTCTTAGAAATGGGACCGTCGTAAAGTCTGGTAAAAGAGATATATTCTTAAAAAGAAGCTGTCTGTGAAAGAAGAAATCTATATAGAAGAGAAGGACTTATTGTCAGGAATCATCATCATTATCGTTGAAACCTGCTTTCTACCCTGTGATTAAGGTTACCTACTCAGAAAGTAGAGCAGTGCACAGAGCTCAATGGTGGAGCCAAGTACTTTGTGTCCAAGTAGAACTGAACTGTTTGAAAGAAGTAGTTTCTTTTTCATTTCTTGAGGCTGACTTACCCTTTTTCTCTATGTCCCACAGAGGAATTCTTCTGTTATATCCTTTTGGACCGCTCTAGCTTAAGCTATTGGAGCTGTTAGATTACTTTCCAAAGCTATTAAAAGGAGGGAGGTGTTAGGGCCTCTAAGCAAGCTTGCAAGTAACCTGTTGATGGCTGTTCAAACCCATATGTCTAAATACATTGTGGAATTGAAGCATAAGAAAACAGTATGTATTTTTTTCCCCAATAATTTATTCAGGCAGACCATGGAAAAAGCATTCAATGAGAGTTACAAACTGAGAACTGGGCTGCCTGGTGAGCAAATGTTACTAGCTGAACTTTTTATGAATACCAGGGAACCACCAAAATCCCTACTTCACTGATTTTTAAAACACCATGAGGTCAATAGAGATGTTACTTAATCAAGGACATCTACTGATATATGTAGTCAGGAATCCCTGACACTCGAGTCCTGTGGTCTGATCATGCCGCGGCAGTTCTGCATAGGGGCAGTCCTTCCCTTAACCTGGTATTCACATCACAAGGTAATGGGGAAGGACTTATGACAAATAGTAAACAACAGTGAGAGAATATTACTGACTTTCAGGGCAATGGAATAAATGGGAGGAATGGATGGGAGGAGGTAAGGTAATGTATCTGACCCGAAGGTGAATGTCTTCTTATGCTATCCTATACCTCCTAAAATGCTTCAACATGCCCATGAAAAATGGCTTCAAAATTAGTATCTTATTGTTCTGAAATAGTACAGTGGTATTCTGGTGAAATATAGTTAATATTTCTGATAAAATTGGATACTGCTGTAATTGAAAAAAATTGCTATACCAAATGTAGGCTGATTATTTTCTTTCATTTTGCAGTTTTTATATCACTTTTTATCTTCCCACCCCCACCCCAAGCAAAATATCTTGTCTAGTTGGTAGAATGTCACACTTGTCCTTTACTGGATCTTTTTTAAATCCACCTCTTAGACAAATAACACAGGAAGATAAATATTTTTATAAATATTCTTTTGGGGGTAAAATTTAATGCAGTAGAAAATGAAAACGTTTATAGTCTCTAAAGATTGGTAGATTTTATTAAATGAGGAAAAAATCCTTCCTTGCAGATAATTATTTTTTTCGTGTATTGGAAAAGTTGACGCTGAGAAGAACAAAAAGAAATTCTGTACTAGGGAGGTTGAAAACATCCCTTGAAATTCAACTAGTTTTCCAGATTGCGTTGAGCATATTTCTCTCTGGAAATTGGATACCATTCATATCCCTCCCTGAAACTGTCCAGTACATTAGGAGTGTGATAATAAAGTACTCCTGCATGCACATATGTCAAGACAACATTATATTTAATGCAATTAAAGCATTTTCTGGGACGGCCTCCCTGGCATCTTACCAGTCCATCCTCTGAGAGCTGGTTATCAAGCTGGTTTTCTTTGTTACTGAATTTTTTTTGATGACTGTTTTCCTGACAACTGGAGGGACTCCACCTCAGAGGTATTGCTATCATACTAGTGCTTGTAAAATATAGAGGGGATGCCACTTAGTCTACACGTGCAATATCTACGTAAATCAAAAGAGAATTGACCAAATGCCATGACTCGTGCTTGGAAGGTTCTTATCCCATTTATTTTTACTACTTTTAATCACCAGTCTGTGTGTTAAGTTCCTTCTTATTAAAGGAAATCAGTGAACAGTAATAGCAGATTTGAGTTTGTGCTACATTTCAGCAAATGATTTCAAAAATTCATCACCTGTTTTAGGATGGTACGCAGCTAACAGCAGTGAGATGGGAATTAGGATTAGCAGTGCAAAATCATAATTTTTAACATGTTTTGTGACAGTCTGAAAGATTGCTATGTTGTTCTAGGTCTGGATGTAGCTTGTTTGCATTCATGTCTGTCCTGTATTCTGACACTCTGGCACTGGTCTGCGTTCACTGCTGTGCCTCTAGCAGCTCACCTGTCACTCTTATTAATGAACCACTGTGAATATATATACTGTGCCAGTGCGGAAGGTGTTCATGGTGAATCAAGATCTTTCTCTGTTCAATCTTGGCTGCGCTATGGAAGAGTTCACTCTAGGCAGAGCGGAAATGAAAGTGAGGTAAATAAGTAAATAAAAACTCAGTGGAAATAGAGTAACTTCTGAAAGCATTGAAGTTACTAGAGATGGTCAGCCTTATTAACCTGAAATGATGTAAAATGACATTTCATGAGTTGATAGTGTAGCAAGACTATAACTTAAAAGCTGTTTCTGAGCCCAAAGATGTGAATAGATCCTTGGTGCTGTTTTCCAGTGTTCCTGGAGGCACAGCTCAGAATTTCATACCTACGGAAAGCCTGTCAGGAGTCTTGGTTGTTTCCAGGTATTTGAGTAGCCTTAAAAGAAACCTGGTTACATTGGCACACTGTTATTAATTTTACCTGTTGGAGCATCAAATAGCTCTACGTACTGTGAGCAACTTTCTAATGCTGACTGAGTTTGATTCAGAATGATTATAAAGTGTAATTAAGATATGTTTGAAGTGTTTTGCAGTCATCGGAGAAAAGGAATTATTTAACTGATGAATTCTTGGCTGACGTTATGGAATGTAGTAATAGGTGTCCATAATTGTGATGGTCTAAGGAACTATTCAGAAATGAAAAAACCAAAAAAATGAGGGGAATTTCAGACATATAGGCCTTCTTTAATGATACTCAGGAAAAGGAGCAAGTTTCTGCATTTACTTATGAGTACCAAAGTCTCAACTTATCTCCTGGAAACATATCTGTTTTAAAAGTTGACTTTGTGGAATTTCACAAAGGTTGGTGAAAATTAAGAGGCACAGATTAAGTAAGGGATGAATAGCAAACAAAGCAGTTAAAAAAAATAAGCCAGTGGCTAGAGAGTTCCTAACGAAACAAAGGTTGAAAGCTATTAATTCCCTGGCTCCCCTAAGGTAAATAACACTTCTTGTTCCTCCCACACCCTAAGATGTGAGCTAGTAAACTCTCAGGTGTCCAAGTGTGAGGTGCATAATCTTTTAGAGTATTGCAAGAGCTTCTTAGGAATTTCCAAGGGTCATGGTGGTGTCACCTCAGCACAGCATTGTGCCCAGCTGCTTAGGTAGCATAATACTGGTGTAGAAAGCATAGAAGAGAGCACAGAGCAGAAATACTGCAAAAAGTGTTTCATTAAGTCATTTTAAATTGTAGTTTAGACTGTAGAAAGGATGAGAAATTAGCTGTATGAGACATTAATCTGGCACACAGGAAGAAAACTGCAAGGCTTGCTTGCTTTCTCAGGCTGTGCGATGTTCAGGCTTAGAGAACTACAGAAGTTATGACAAAGGGTTAGTTCCTCTCCTTATGCTGGATGCTGATGATACAGAAGATATTACAGCTCCTGCTCTGCAAACCCTTATGCACATCATTTAGGTGTATGAGAATTCCTTCTGAAGGTGAGAATCTCCTGTGACTGCAGAGAGACAGAAGTCTGTGGAAATGGGACCAGGACCGATACTGAGCTGGGTATTGCTTTGTTCCATTTTCAGGTGGTCTTCTGGAAAAAAAAAAAGAAAGTTACTTCTAATTTAAATCCACTGAAGTATTTTGCATAGGTAAAGAGCTGAGTTTGCTCAGCTGTTGCAATACTTCCCTTTTTGTAAAAATATTTTGAATCTAAACAGGGACTTTGTAGTTTTTTTCCTTGTTAATACAGTCCAACTAAATATTGCCAACTTTGTAATGTACAATACAAAAATTCTGTTTTCACTTTGAATGAGTGATTCACTCTGTATTTGCCGTGATGGTAGTCATAATAATAATAATAATAATTGTTAAATTTGCTGACTACAAAAATTCTGAAGCCTTTGCCCCCTCCTTATGATTGCTGTTATGACAGAGCAACTGATAAGGATAAGGGCTTTGAGCTCAGCCCAGTTGCTGAGGCCATCAGCTTCATTTATGACTTGTTCTCACAGCTTAATAACTGTATTTTGGTGAGAGCCTTTGAGTCAAATGCAGTCCATTTGTTCTGCTAACAGCCCAGCTGTGGATACGGAAAATCCCCTTTCCCTGTTGCTTCTTGCAACAACAGGTTTAATTGTTACAAGGCTCACAGGACCAATTAGATTAACAGATGTTAAAGGGAGCCAGTTTCAGGTCTTGGTAGGAAGCAATAATTTGAGAAGACTTGTGTAAGGGCTTGCTGACACCTAGGTGATAAGTGTCTGGCTTTGAGGATGTGGGTGCCATGAAAATTGCATCACTTTTCTCCCCTGTTTTCTGAGGCCAGATGGGGATATTTGTAAGAATAGCAGGTTGGGCACAATCTTACTTATTTTAGCAAATAACAGCATGCTGTAGAAGCTCATTCTTGGTTTTGTGTTTCCTTTAGTGCCTTCAGCTCTGTGGAACCCTTAAATTCATGCTTGCTTGAATCTGTCTTGTGGAGACGGTTTACTTTGGGGTCTTTTTGGTTTTCTTATTATATGACAAGTTAGTTAAAATGTGGAACGTCATCAAAATTTGATGTGACACAGATCTGCTAGTTCATCTACTTAATCCATTGCTGAAGCAGAATTGCTTACTGCTGGATGCAAGCTGAGAGAAAGTTTTAGTACTTTCAGTGTTGGAAATGAGGACAGGAGAAGCTTTTTTCTTTTCTTGTTCCTCTACTGATTTAAACTGTTTTGGTCATTGATGGAATAGCAGTATATGCTTCAGACAATGGTTAGGATTTACAGAGGTTTATGTGAACATTGAAAGGCAGTTTGTTTGTGGCAGTTGCTTTTCAAAAACTTAGTAACAGTTTTGAGGATATTCAGAGGAGCTGAATTGTATAATGTGTAAGTATGTTTGTATTGCAAGCACTGGTATTCTTTCCCTCTCCCCTTCCTATTTAGATAATATTGATTCTTACATGGCCACTTGCATCTTCAATAGCATTTGAATGGTCTTGAAATCATACAACAGAATTAACAGGTTTTTAGCAAGAGAGGCCTGGCCAATGTTGTTTTCTTACTGATACTACTTATTAAATATATTTGATTGATAGAAGAAAAAAAAAGGTAAAAAATTTAGCTTGCAGTTTTTTCACTTGTTCCAGCTTATTTGTGGGTGGAATGTCATACCATTACTATCGTAAGTTGTCTAGTAAGTAAATACTTATTTTTCTCTGAAAGAAAAAAAAAGGGAGTTCTCTCATTAGTGAAAGTACACAACAAAAAAGACATGCTGGAATTCATGTGTGTGGATCTTAGTGCACAGTCACTAAGAAATTATCATTAACAGATGAAAAGTACTTTTGTAATAATCTCTTGTTTTTTGTGCAACAATATTTGATAGCCAGTAGTCTGACATGTGACCAGGGGTGTCACCTGCATGCTTCACGTCTTGATGCATATATGTAAAAAGACAGATTCCTTACCCCCTCACCACGGTAGCAAAATTGTAAAATGCAATTATGGGCACCACTGCTGAGGCTCCTAAATGTATGACTCAAGGAAAACACCAGATATGACTCATGATAAAATCACAAGAGCTGGAAATCATCTAAGCTCCCTTAGTTTCGATTCGTATCGGCTGTAGTTGCACATTTCTTTACAGGATCATGCTTGTAGATTCACCTAGCAGTATATTTTTGTGGTGTTATCCATGCTAATAAAAAGGAAATTAATATCACCGGGAACTGTGCAGTGGTATTTCGATGATGGAACTTTGTGTTCTGTGCCAGGTGATGAAATGACAAGTATTGGTTTAAGTAATTATACCCATTGTTCACTAAAGGACAGTATAAGTTTGACTTCATATCGGTTAAACATAAGATATTAAATAATGTGACACAGATCTTTACAGTTTGATTCATTGGAAGCTAGTGTATGGTAAAATACCATGTATTTTATAAAAGGATCACTTTCCAAAAGAGGTCCATAAAACTGGGCTTTCGATATTATTTCCATTCTTGTCCACAAGAAACCAGAGTTGGACTAGCAGAAAATGGGTTAATTTTCCACTTGAGTTTAAACTGTAAATCAATTCCATGTTCTTGGGGGTGTGTGTGTGTGTGTGTGTTAGTCCTGTTTCCTAACTGGCAAAGGGTGCAATGATGCAGCGTCTATTGTATTGTAAGGGTCCATCAATTTGCAGCATGCCTAAATCAGTAAGAGTTATATGAAGTTATGTCTTTAGTCAGATTTTCCAACCAGGGTGGCCTAATCCACACAGGTTTTTAAGGCATTTTTAAAATGTTGGCTGTGTTCAAACTTGGAATAATCAGCACAACTGTAAGAGTCGTTTACATGATCCACCTGGATTTAATGCTTGAAGCGTGAAACAGCTGTGGCTTTTTCAAGAGCTATTCCTATGACATTTATCTCCGTATCTGTAGCAATGCTGGTACACCTCTGTCCAGAGTCCACCGAAGGTAGGTGAAAATCTCCAGTTGGTTTCAGTGGGCAGTGACTACACCCTTAACAATGGTGTATGTTGAAACACACCTCATCCTAAAAGGCTCTTCTAGAACTTCACAGAATCTGGCATGTTATTTTGAAAAGCCTGCAAAAAAGTTGTTACTAGAACATTATTAAGTAGTTTTATTTCTTTCACGTCGTTGTATTTGAGGCATTTTTTTCACCTCTAGAGTCTATAAATCACAGGGTTAAAAGACGCCCAGAGAGAAATGTAGCAAATACTAGCCTCAGATGTTTTATAAGTCTTGGAGCAGAAGAGAGCAGAGGTAGAAAACAGAAGATAAAACATCGGACCTTTTGTCATTGCCCTCATTATTTTTGGAACAAAAGCAGTGTTCTTCTTTGGGAGATAAGCGTATTTAGATGGAAAAATCTGTTGAACTGTGAACTGCTCCAATTCTCCTGCTTTTTAATTTCTAAATAGTTTTGGGTAGTTTACTGCTTACAATTTGTTTAAATTCTGTGATTTCAGGAAGAAGAAAAAGACCTAGTTAGACTCAAATCTATCTCTAAAAGCCTTAACAGTCTGATGTTTCTATGGCATAGTCTAGAACAAAGTCTGTTGAGTAAAACATTTAGCATTTGATCTAAATTTATGATAACAGAATAGATGGTTTTGCCATGGAAAAGTTATTTGAACAGTGATGGAATGGAGTTGGTTCGGTGTTTGCTGAAGTGTGATGAAGTACATACTGTAATAAAGAACATATTATTTTAATTAAATGGATGCACAAGTCTTTGTGATCTTATTATTCTGATCGTCTTTTGATAAAGGTCTAGACTGAGTTTTCCAGTTGCTAAAGCATTTCGCTGACTTGTGCATGATGGCTTACAGTTGCACAATAAGAGTTGATGGCAGCTATGCTGATTAACATACTGCCTTTATAATTTTAACAAAGTAAGAGGCATTGTCCCAGATCATTATCATCATCTTTAATTCTCAAATGTTAGCATTAGTGTTATCTAGTACTACTGTTAGCTGTAGCTGGACAGAATTGCCTGCTTGTTCCTTTTAAAAGGTAAATTGAATTGTGCCCCTTTTTTCAAAGGGGGAACTGAGCTTTTGGTACAGAGGAATCCTCAGTAGGTGACTTGTCCTTTGTAAAGTACAAAAGGCTAAGGGGAACTATGGTTTTGCAGAAGGAAGAAAGAAAAACTTGGGACTCTAAATCACACAGACATTTTGGAAATTGTGTGCAGCATATTGAATACTACTGAATCAAGAGCAGATTTCAGCCTTTGCTGAGTGGAAAGCCTTCCTGCAGCTTTTTTTTTTTTTCAGAGAAAAGCATTCAGTGTTGCTTAACTTCTGGTTCTTTTCAGCCATGGTAGGAATCTCCTCTGGAGTTTACAGTGTTGTAGAAACTATAAATTATGTAGCTTCTGTCAGTGTAGTATTCTAGTACAGTATTTTGTTTACCCGTAGCTGCCACCTTTGAAATGCAGAGTTGCCTCATGCAGTTCTTTGTTGTTCTGTTATAAGCTGACATTTACATGTTACAAAAAATAATTAGTATTCAAAAATTAATTTTAGGTCTGAGGGACAATATGTAATTCTCTAAAAAGAGACTGTGACTTTAGCAAGAGCAACAAGTTTTATTCTGTGGTGGTGTAGGACTGGAGAGGGGACAGTGAAGCTTGATCTGTAGGTTAAAAGAGGTTCTTCCTGAAAGTGAGTGATGGGTTTGTTGTTTTTTCTTATCCCAGGATTAAAAAAAAAACCCATTCATTGCAGAGTCTATTGTCTCAGGTTTTAAGTCTTACTGCTATCCCCCTCACATTTTAAAGATTACTTTTAGCTCAAAAAGTGAAGGAAAATAGAGAGGTGCTGGGCAGATGGGAGGCTGATGGATAAGCTCCTATAGCAGTGGTTTGAATGTTGGTCAATAGCAAGTACATGATGCTTGTTTGAAAAGGATATAAGGCCAAGACTGTTTTGAAACGTGGTTTCATCGAATCAATTTCTATCTTGTGTGAAGTATTCTCCAGAATAGTTTGCAATTGTTTCAACTTGCCATTTACCTGCTGATGCTGGCTGATACCAAGCTGATGAAGAATTTTCCATGAACTTTCTTAAAACCTGAAACTTTATAAAATCAGTATTTTTCATAGGTGTGTACTACAGACTTTGACAAGAATGGAATTGCTGGTGCAAACAAGAATCAGATTTGTTTGCTCTGAAACAGCCAACAGGGAAGTAGCTGGTCCCCATTTCAGCTGAAAGCCCTGAATTGTGCCCTCATTCTAACTGATATTAGCTGAAGATCTTGGAAGTCTTGTCTGTGTTTGAAGTGACTATTCTTAACTCTTGTGGTGCTGGTTCTTAGAGGAAAGTTTGAATGATTTCTGTCCCCCACACAGGCTTTTAGCTGTAGTGCATAAGGGTTTTTTTGTTTTGTTTTATCTTATATATTTTGGGGTTGAGCTTTTTTGGTTTTGGGTGGGTTTTGTTGGTTTTTTATTTATATACAAAGCAGAATTCAAAATTTTTATGCAGGAAGGGAGACACAAATATTGTCAGATAAAAATATATTGAATGCTAATGTTAAAAATTGCTAGAAATACTTTCAAAAAACCTTCCTGCTATGTTGGTTAGAAAATTGGGTCATCTGTGTGCTTCATTACAGTGGTTTGATTTATATTGCCTAATTGCAGCTAGATTTCCGGGGCTTTAAAAATGTTCATTCCGTTAGGAAAAGCAGTAGTTCTTTGTTTAAAGAAGAAGAAAAATTTCTGGCAGGAGGCAAGGAAGGCTGTAAATGCTGCCTACATGGGACCTGTTTTGTGCATGTACATCTTCATAAAATTGCCACTGAAAAATAAATGCCTGTATGCATACTCAGAAGCCATTGTTGTGGGTTGCTCGCTGGAAGCAATTTTTGTCCTTGAATAAAACACAGTAATCACCAATGCTGGGTTCTTCAGTACAATCTATTTTGGTTTATTTTATTTTTTTAAATAATAGGGTGGCTGCATTCATTCTTCCAGAGAAATGGGAGAATATTTGATGAATTTGATAAAGGGACTTGGCAGGGTTTCATTTTATAATAAAACATGATTTGAAAGTTTGGATATGTGAATCATGTATCTTAGTTTCTCTTCTGGTTTCAAAGGACTTCTTTGGAAAATAAAGCAGATGCCTTTGCTCGAGGGCAGTGTAGGATAGGATGGCCAAAAAAAGGTTGGTCAATTCTACGTTGGGTGAATTATCATTAAATTTTAGTGTTTTGAGTTCTGTATCTCATTTTGTGCTGTGAGACTTATGGATAACGTCTCTGAGGTGATGGGCATTAATGTCAGCCTTAGCTCCCCATTTTGGCATGCTGGTAGCATGTGAACAGAGTGTTTGGCAATAGGAGGTGGCAGTGCAGCCCGGTGGCTTGACTACTGCTGGTGAGCATCAAGGGCTGTCTCTGGTACATGGAAGTGGTGATTTATGATATGGGGTCTTCTGTGACACTTTTATTGGGTATGCTGTTGTTGTGCGTGTTTCTGTTAGGGCAGCAAATCCATGGTGGTGTGCACAATTCCTCTGCAGATATCAGAGGTTGCAGGGAAAAAATTGTGAGGAAAGAGAAATTTTTAGATCATCTCACTTCTGTAAACTTCCCGGTTGTTTGTATTAAATTTGGAGGAGACATCTGGAAACTCTGGCTCCAAGAATGTTAAAACTCAGCAGGCAGCTATTAGTAAACGTACAGAGGGGAACATCTGCAGCAACCACAGGATGGCTTTCTGTGCCTCTCCTCGAGACCTAGCTTCTATGACAACTTCACTTACAAGCTA
Source organism: Anarhynchus alexandrinus (assembly GCA_008711295.1). Lineage (NCBI taxonomy): Eukaryota > Metazoa > Chordata > Aves > Charadriiformes > Charadriidae > Anarhynchus > Anarhynchus alexandrinus. Next base: position 4,861,173 of record VUYV01000017.1, on the reverse strand, counting down.
TCTGTTAAGACTTTGATGTAGAAGAGAAGAAAAGCAGATGTAAGATATGATCCTTCTGAGTTGCTAGTGGGTATTACAAAGCACCAGAGATACAAGTGGCTTAGCAGCTGTTTCCAGTTAGCCATGACTTCTTGTGTAAGTTGGTGGTGATGCTTTAATCCAGGGAGGGAAGAGTATGGGTTACTCTTCTGCTAATACGATGTAAATATTTGTGCAGAAGAAAAACAATTATGCAGAGCATTATTCTATGAGATTGTAGCTCCCGAACATAGAATCACAATGGTTACCTTTTTCTAAAAAATAAAATTTGAAAATTTGTTTTTGTGAGGTTAGGTGGTTACGTCTCACATATACATGAGCTATCTGCATGATCTTTTTCCAGGCCATTAAGATCTTCATATTTAATTATTTCATTCACTTGCATGCTTTCTGGTTTTGCCATGCTTTCTTCCATCTTCAGATAAAGCATAGCACATTTTCTCAATTTGTTTTGTCTTCCTCATCAGTTTGTCATCATTTTCCTTTGTTCTTCCAACACCAGCCAAACTGGAGACATTTGCTTCTTTTATCCATAGCTAAATGCTATGGATCTCAACAGTGAAGGGGAAGAACGACAAACAGGACAGGCAGGCTGAGTGACAGGGTGAGTTTCTGCAGTTGCTCCAGCCTGAGAGCGCTCATGCAATGAGTTTTGCGAAAGATCAGGTCAGCTAGCAGCAGCAGAGCTATTGTTTGGAGGAAGAGGTACATGATCACAAAGAAAAGGACACCTTTGCTTAGAGATTGAAAAAAGTTTATCACAGGTTTTCTAAAGGTTGATGCAGGATCTTTTTGAGAGAGGAGATCTTGCAGTGGAAGTTTGTTTCTTCCTAAGGATATGTTACAGAGATGTGTTGATAGGCAGATACTTTGAGTATCTGTGAGACAAAGTGTTAAGAGCATCCACTGGCAAAACTTTAACTGTTTGTCTTGTCTTGCTACCATTGGGGTTCAGTGGTCCGTGTTATGATTACATGGGTAGACCAAGATCAAATAAACCCCTACAGAACTGTATGATGACTTGTATAGTCTGTTTTTTAAGTGGCTGTGAACTGGATCTGCATTATTCTACTTTATCTTTAAAATGTTCTCATTCAAGCTATTGAAGGAGGCAATTTAAAGTTTTGATGACCATGTCAAAGTTCTTCCTATTCTCAGAACTCAGTTCTTGGCTTTAAATGCAACTTTCAACAACTTGCAAAACAGCATAAGGGAAATTTAAATTAACCTTGCATACTTCCTACTTAAAACAGAAATCTGACTTCAGGCATCAGCTTTTTGTGTAAGGAATTATATTTGACTTGCCAAAAGATAGTCTTAAAAGATAGAAAGTTTTCTCTTGCTCTTAGGATAATACTGACAACATTCATAAATGGAGAGCCTGTAGATTGCACTTTGTGGGGGACAGGTGAATGACAGGTAAGTGAAAGTATCCCTCTTTTTCTCTTTCCCAAATACTATAGCTCTATAGAAAGAAGCTATTTAGACAGAAATTGAAATGTGTAGATTAAAATGACAATGCAACAGAACAGGAAGGTCAATTCAACCAACACCGAAGGCACCTAAGGAGCTTAATTATTTTATTTTTTTTTTCTCCAGAAGGACAGGTACCAAGAAAGAAGTGAATTAATGTTGAGCTATAAAGGCCATAAAAAGATTATTTTCACTTCACATTAAAAATAACATGTCTAATAGCTGAATACAACCTACTATACTAGAGAATAAATTTTATTCAAACTACTGTACATATTCTTCATATGTCGCTTTCTTTTAACTCTGTGAGATTACAGAGGATATATTCTCTATATGTTCTAATGAAAGTGTGCAAGGAGTGCAGTACCTCTTGACTGAATTGGGTGCATTTTGAATACTCTTTTCAAATTTGTTTCAAACATTTTTCAGGACTAGCTGATGGCTGCAGTCAATGAATAATGGGTTGTTTTCAGCTTTGTGAATGGTGTTTTTCAGAATGCGGACGTTGGAAGCATTGAAATTCAATTTGGAAGGACTCGTAGCAAGAAGAGTTATCTCAAAAGGGTTTTCNTTTTTTTTTTTTTTTTTGAAGTAGCCCACTATAATCTTTAATCCTGCAAAACAGAGATTCATTGCTATAGACACAAAAACTAGGCACATTTGTATGCTTATTATGAGAGTAAGGAGAATTAAAAAAGAAGTATATTCTTATAGGCTGCTATGTGAATGAAGTTGGCTTTACAGAAGAGAAAGCAAGGGAAGCTGTTGTACTTCTCCTGTTACTGCCAGAGGCCTCTGTTAAGGAGAATGAGGTGAATGGCTGAGAAAATATCCCAAATACACTGTGTAAAGCTTCACTTTCACATAGGATTTTACTCACTTTGGGCATGCTAACCTATTAACCTGGGACTTTCAGCATCAAATGGCCACTTAAGCCACCTCAGAGTACTTCCTGTGTTGTCATATACTATGCACAAAGATCACTTCTTGCCAATTAGCTCTACCCTGAACAAACGCCTTTATTACCTTCAAGGTTTTTATGCAAATTTAATTCTTCGGCCTGTATTACACGGGAAAAGGCTGACTTCTGTATTTTGCCTGGGTGACTGAAATAGGATTTGTTTTAGAGGACTTCTTAACAAGTGGCTTAAATAAGAGAGTGTTCCATCAATAATTGTGTTTTTTTCCTTTTTGGCATTGTTTTTTCAATCTCTGTGGCTAAATCAGTGCTAAAAGCTTTTACAAAATCTGCCTGGCAGTATAATTTATGATTAGACCTGAGAGGTGAAGGCTAACTCAGCAGTGTGTTTCACATAAGCAAGTGCTTAGAGTTGTGAGTTGGAAAGACAACTTCTCTGGCACAGAGGCAATTTATGGCACTTTAAAAGCCTAGAGAAACCGAGACAATACCAAAACCAATATCAAAGGCTGGAATATTTCATGCTCTGGCTTGAAATTTAATTGTTTTGGGGCTTTTTTTGTTCTCACATGTCAAGTTAGCAGCAAAAGCTGCAGCCTTTCATTTAGCTACATTTTGAGTTAATTTGACAATCTTTTTTTAACGCCTCTAAATCCAACTTCCTGAAAAGAAACGCTTGCTTTTGGACCGTCTGAACTCTTGTAGGAACAGAAGCGACTTTTTTGTCTTAGCAGCATGGTGCAATGAGGGGGTCAAACCTAAGTCCACCTCAGATTTTCTCTTATAGCTTTGAAATCTAAAAAATTGCTGATGTGCTCCTCCCTATAAAATATTCTGGGAAGTGGATTGAACAAGTTAAATCCTACCTCTGCTGGAATGGAGAGTAAACTCTTACACATCTTTCAAGTCTATATTCAGTATTGTTAGATCAGGGTTAAAACCTTCTTTGTCAGTAATGAGTACATTCAGGTCCCCCATGAAGAACAGGAATACAGCTGGTTGTCTTATGGTCCTGGGCAGCCTCGGGAGAAAAATGGACTATAAGGAACGTTCTGCTAAATTTCCATGTTCTCCTCTCTCTGACCTCAAATTTCTTTGTTGAAATACGTTGTTGGGGGGTTAATTTCTTAGGCTTTCTATTTTTCAATCAAACCTTCTGGGCATCTGGCTTAGAATTTGGTAGGGCTTCCAAACTATTCATGAAATTTTTTCATGTTAGCAAAATCTTGTCATGACAAAATGCATGTGCTAATAAGCAATTAATGCCGAAAATAAATGGCAGTTGAGTTTGAATAGGTCATTACATGAATTAGAACCATGTGACAAACACGTGTATTTTGGCCAAATAGACAGTGAAATCTCTACTTCAGACTCTTGTCCCTTCACTTCCCCATCAAATGCTTCCACTAGACTTCATTTATTTCTCAGCTCACATTAAAACAATGGTTTTTTTTGTGTTGAAAATAATTGGGAAACTGACTCCAAATATTTTAACCAACAGATTAATGGGTAATAGCTTTGTTTCAAATAGATTTTTATTCTCTGTTTCACAGCTGAGTCCATAAATAAACTTGCATGATCTGCAATTTAATCAAGCTTACTCTTTCCCCCAGCACCCGCAGGAACTGCCAGTGATGCAAACATTTGGGAATTCTAATTGTATATACAGTGTTACCTAAATCCTTTCATCTCTCTCAGAGAAATTCTTTCCTGTCTGTTATCTGAAAACCAAATTACTTCAGTTAGTATCAGCTCTTCCTGAAGGGAAAAAGGAAAATGTGATTTTTATTCTTTTTTTTAAATACAAGTTTACTAATGCTCTTATTATTTGCTGGAAGCTAAGTCTTGTTGCTTTCTTTACCCTGTGCAGTTACAGACACTTACAGATGTACTTTATTTTTCTTTATGATATACATTTGCAACATTTATTAATATTTTTAATTACATATTTATTGCAGTTGGAACTTTCAGATGTAGGTGTTCATATTGATTCTTTAAAACTCTGAGAGGACAGAGTTTTGCATTTAGGATTAGTATACACAACTCACATGACTGAGAGTAAAGGTATTTGCAATTATGTATGTAGTAATAAAAGCACTCGGCACTTGACAGTCTAGAAAGAGATGGAGGTTGTCAACAAGTATATTTTACCTTCCAAGAGCCCAGAGAAGCCTCCAACAGAGTCCTCCTCTCATTAATCCCATGTCAGGATTTAGTGTCTGATGTTCTGGTTTCAAAATGCTGTGCCCCCAGAAAGCATCCTGCAATAAAATTAATGTCTTGAAGATAAGAACAACAGGCTGAAACAAAGTTGATTGCTGGAACTGGATGACTAAACCAACTGGAAGCTCATTCTTTGAGAGCTTGCTTGGACAGTGTGTGCATATTTAGGTTTTTTGTTGTTTTTTTTTTTTAATGTGCACGTGTAGCTGCAATTTCTAACTGTTGAGCTCCCTTGAGGAAATGAGCTTTGAGACAGGACTTGGAGGATAGTCATAGTAGATGAGGTCAGGAATAGAGTTTGGGCCAAATAGGCCCTGAATGCACCATAAGAAGAATGTGATGCAAGAATCTTTCATTCTTGCTGCAGAGCCCTCGGTGTGTGTGGGTTTTTTTGTTGCTTTTCCTTTTTTCCCCAGTGCACAAGTCTAATCTTTCAGCTGGTGTGATGAATGGTGCTAGCCTGTAGCTGGGGAGCGGTGTGGCAATCCCTTCCCAGCTCCAGGACACTTCATGCTGCAGATCTGTGCTTCAGACCCAGCTCTGTCTGGGAGGATCGTGGAGGGGGAAAAGGCCACAGCCAGATCTGTATGTCTGTGAAATAAGGATTGAACTGCAGGGAACCATTTGGGAAGCCAAGTTGTGTGTGTCTTTCTGCATGCTCCAGGATGGTCAGTAGCTTCACGTTTACAATTAGCATCCTTGCACTGAGCCTGTGACATCGGGGAATCTTACATCCCCGGGTCTCGCCCAGCACCAGGGTTCTCCAATGAGTGTCTTGGGACTGGTGAGACCACGAGGCTTCTGGTGTGCCAGCATCAGAGTCACTGGCTGTGGTCACAGCAGACGTCTTGCTCAGTGTCAGAGCCAAACAAAAGCTGGGCTGTTTGGTCTGGAGCCAGAGGCGCTGCTTCTCTGAGCACCGCGCTGCTGTTATTTTTAAATGCAAGCATTACAACTGGGATCTGGATCACTGACCCCTTTTTTGAGATGGGTTTAAATGTATATTTTTGCAAAAATTGTCAGGGGTTGAGGTGGGGTCAGCAGGCTGTTGTCTAGGAATAATTGGTAGAAAGAAAACTCTTCAAAACTTTGTCAGGAGTGTAGTGTCTGAATACGAGTTCAGTTGTAATGTGGGTAAAGGAGGAAGAACTTTTTAATGAAAACAGAGGGATTATTTTTCCAGTTTTAATCTTGAAGTAGGCGGGGTGCCCACTGGGTACAATTGGACTAGTGTGTCTGAACCACAGAAAAATAAGAGAGACTAAATAAAACTATATTGTGTTTAAACAGCATAGATATGAGATAAACAAAAAAGCTGAGCTCTTTGTGTGGAATATACTGCACACCAGCCTGTGAGTCACTGAAACATTGCTGAAGTGAAATAATTTCAGCGCATGACTCCAGAGTTGTGACTGTGAACAAAGAAATATCAATAGTTTTGTCATGTTTTCTAGAAGAAGCTTCTGTTTCTAAGGGCCCTAATCAGTGGGGAGGTTTAAGCAATTGTTGTGAAACATCATTGTCTATAAACAGAGATAATGACTTAGCTTTAGGTAAGCTGACTGCGTTCTTGCTTCTAAAGCTTTGATATGTCGCACTGTAATTTTTGTAATAAATATCCTTCAACTTCTGATGCTGAAGGCCATTATCTGAAAAGAAGGGGGAGGTCTTGCTCTCCTTCCCACCCACTCCCTGTTGTGTGGTCCTGCCCCCTTCCCACTGCCAGCTGGGGTGCTTCTCATATTCACTGGGAGCCAGTTCAGCTTGCTTACGAAGGAGATGCCTCTGTGGTTGCTTCCAGGGTTTTCTTTCCTCCCCTTCTCTTCTGGGTTAACTTCTTGTTGGGTTGGTGGATTCAGTGACCCCATGGAGGGATCCAGTGGCCACCAGAATGGTTGAGGGAAGTGGAAGGAAAATGTTCCTGGGAATAGGAAGGAAAAAGTGAGGTTTAGCCTCCAAGGAGTCCCTGCTAGGCTGGCTCAGCTATAGCATCTGACTTCGCTCTTCACAATAGTGCATGTGGACATTTTAAAGTAGCATTGCAGATGCAGAATGAGGGAGCTTTAAGAATGCTGCCATGCAGAGTTTTAGAAGGTAAGGAAATGCTGGATTTGAGGTTGCTTGTGCAAAATAAGTTCTGTACACTTCTAGGTGCTTTTCACTTCTTATGACTAACACCCAGTCGCTCTCCCTGAGTAGGCTGGTTGGGGTACCCCCAGGGCAGACCCTATCTGTTTCTTCATCAGTGTGTCCTGTCTCCCTGATCCAGATTCTATGTATTCTTCCAGCTCACTTCATTCCTTCAGCCCACCCAGTCTCCAGCCATGGTGTGGTTGTTTTTATTGTTTGTGTGTGTTTGTTTGGTGGGTTGTTTTTTTGGGTTTAGTTTTTAAAGCTCTTTCACTGTTTCCTTCCAAAGCAGCCCCCTAGCCTGGCCCTCTGCAGAGCCCAGTCACTGGCAGGAGAGAGAAAAGCACGCCCTGTCTTCAGCTCTGATTCCAGCTCTGGTCTGTCATGGTGCACAGCTGATTGAAATCACATTTTGTCCCCCAGGGATGGTGACTCCACTCTGCTGTTCTGGTCAGGACTCCAGCTTGAGGGAAAGGTGTGCAAAGTGAGGATGCACTCTATGGAGGTTTGAGTCGCTCGACAAACTTAGGAAAGGCTTACAACTGCCAAGTCAAGGTAGATGTGCACCCCTCAATGTCACATACCAGTGGATAGAATAGAAGATTTTATCCCCTATTACAAATGTTACTTCTCTATCAAGCTAACAGGCATTTGAAATCTGTCAGGAATGCCTTTCCTTCTTGAAGAAAAGGTCACCAGAAGCTTTTAATGCTGAAAAATGTAGCTTCATTTTCTAAAACATCTGAACCGTTTGGCTGAAACTTGTGCAAGAAAATTCAGCCTCAGGCAGGCATCTGGTGTGGAAAGTTTCAGCCCAAACTGCTATTTTGGCAAAATTGTAAGCAATGAAAATGTGTTTTAAGAGTGGAAAGTGTTGAATAATCTTTGTACTAAGGCAGAACTTACATTTTGGTGGATAAAGGGAACCTGTGCTGGAGTTTTAGGCTGAACTGCAGTCCCCCTTCCTGTAAAGGGAAGCCCTTACCCAACTTGAAATGCTCCAACAAACAGCTATGTCAGTTGAACTTTTTTCTTACACTTACGTAGTTACTTTCTGCAGCCTTACCTGTTACCAGGTGAAATGTGGAGAAGCTCTGTGCTGGTATAACTAAAACTTCAGGAAGAATATCCTTGGGTTGTGATGGCATACAAAGCTTTTCTTGCAGATTCCCATAGCATGCTGCTAATGCCACCAGGAAGCCACACAGCAGATTGTGTTATGAGATTCAGTTTTATAATTAGTTCTGGACTGTTCTGAGCATGTGTATCACCTGGGCTGGAAATTACTGCAAAACCCCATGGGTGTCTTGCATCTGCATCCCAGTGGAGGTGTTCTAGAAACACAGCGACTGCCCTGCACATCCTGTTTTGATTTGGTTGATTTATTGTCCTGTAGTTTATAGACTGGCCACGTGAAGGGCATGAATCTCGAGTTTGACTGATTGTACCATAAAAGAAAGCTCTTTTCAGATCACCCTGAAATTCTTACTGCACTTCTGTCCAGCCATGCAAGCTTAACTCCAGTCACAGCTGCTTTTGTAGCTCTTGCTGAAACTTGAAACTGGGAGAAAGGTAGAGAAAGTCAGGATGCAGATATTTGAATGTTAACACAGGATTTTTTCTGTTCCATTCTGTTTTCTTATGGCTCTATTCAGCAGTGCAGTTGTTTTTTCCAGGTACCCTAATTAGCTTGTGTCTTATATTTAAGGACAAAATTGTTTGTTGGATAAAACATCCATGTATGAAGGGTGTATGCACTGTTTGTGAACCCTGTTTCTAGGAATCCAGTTGTATTCCTTACCTCAGTTAATGCCATATTATAGACTTACTCTTACATATGAATTAAGGCTCCTTGGATCTTCTGTCATATGTCACATTTTTAAGATCTCTGTCCATTGTTGTTGCCGTCCTCTAGTCTCTTGTCTACTTCTTAAGCTAAAGTGTAATGCAAAAAGCTGGGTGCATTGGAAATGTATGGAATCACTTCCTTCTGTGTTCTGGTAAGAGTGACGACACATCCTTGAATTAGAAGTTTTTAGTTTTGCTTTGTCATCTTGTCATACTTTTGACTTCTACTCAGTTGTGACCCATTTTGAAGTTGGATCCTTTTCTGTAATACTGCTACCTGTTCTTCACTCTGTATTTATAGATCTGATTTCTCTTTCCTGCTACTTGCCCTCATTGAATGTTGTCTTTTTTGATTTCATGCTATTTTATGTTGTATTTTCAAGAAGTAACTGAGTAGTGTTCTGTGTTACCACTATTTCCAGATTCCTGCATGCTTCAATTATTTTTAAATATGAAAACAAACCTTCATTCATCACCTCCTTATGACTGAGAAGGGGAGAATGGGACAATTTTGAAGTAGGACTCGTTCTGGTCCCTTCATCACACCTTTCCCCCCCACTTTACCAGAAACATTCCAGATCTGTCTGTCTGTAATTTTCTGGACATCTGAGCAAACACATACCTTCTTGAGGTACAGCAAAATATTATCTGCTTCCCATATACCGTTTCTGGCTGATAAAGCAGCAAAGCTGTTCCAAAATGCATCAGTATTCTATTACTACACTTTTCCTTTTCCTCATTTAATCTCATTGGTATCAGCTAATTCATAGTCCTTGATATGTAAAAAGGCTTCAAGTTCATGGTATTTATGTTATGTAATTGCTATAGGCAGGTCGAGTTACTGACTTATTTCAATGAGATGCCTCTTGAATTCCTCTACTTAAGATCATGTCTGCCTTACAGTGAGAGAGAGTTTGTAAGGGTTACCTTTGATTTAATCAGTTTTAGCTTACTGTATTTTTTTCGTTGTCTTTTCAGATGCGCCTGTTTCTTTGAAATGCAGTATTGGAAAGCCCCTAATTGTACCTTCTGATAGCTGCTTGGTGGACTTAGTGTTAACCACTGTCTCAGCTCATAATATTGCAACACAGCATAAGAATTTGTTGACATAGGTAGTCTTCTAGCATTAGAGTGCATATGGGCAATGTGAATATAATGTAAGCATCAGTTTTAATTGTGAAGAGGAAAAACAAGCATCCTTGTTTTTTTGAGAGGGCTGGTGCTCAGCCTTGTTGTGTTCAAAACATTAAAGTCAGGATGTGACAGACACAGAGTGATACACTCGCACTCAATTAAATTTCTCCATTACCTGTTTTCTTTAAGAAGCTGTTTCCCAGTGATTTCATGATACATGTTTATTCTTCTGAACTTTTAAAAGGTCACTCATCATTTCAAGGGCTCTCTCAGATGATTAGTAATCAGAGTCTTACTTCCTGAATACCAGCCGATCTAACTGAAAACATAGTAACTGAGTCAGTTTGTTGTTTTGTTTCTAAGATTACAGTTGTAATGCTCAAAAGAAGCTTGTATTCCTGTGATCAAATAGCAAGGCAAGCCTTATGGAAACGATGAGTTCATAAACTGTTGGCGATGAAGTTAGAATTTTTAAATGATACTGAGCATTTCTAAGTATATCCTATGAAATCTTTTGGCTCAGGAAAAAAAAAAGTCTATGCAAACATACTTGCTGTTTCAAAAGTTGTGCTGTAGTTGAGAAGTCTAATATATCTACAGCCTTGATGTTGTGTATTAGTTTCTTCTGGGAACCGAATTCAAACAATGTCACTAACCAAAGTGATTTGTGTTTTAATATTCTGGTGGGTACATGAAAGCATTTTACCAGCTGGAAGATCAGTGTCATAGTCTGTATTTGTTTTGTGCTTTAAGCCACAATTTTATTTTAACTAGGAGCTAAATAATATTATGCATGACAAGTTACTACAGAATGTATCTAGCAAATCTTTTCAAAATAAAACAAAACAAAACACACACACCCCCATCACTCCTCCCCAGTAAGCATTGCCTGGATTTTGTTGTTGGAATCAAATGGGCTTCAGTTTCTTGCTTTTGTGGCTGGGGGGAAAAAAGTGGGTAGGGCATGTTCTCTATTTTCTCTGTTTTTTTATGGTGCATCGGTTTGACAGCATGCATAACAGTTTATCAGTATTGGAATAACACTTACCTCCCTGAGACACTGTGGTGGAGCATGACTTTGAATTAATTTAGATGTTTATGTAGTAGTATTGTCAAACTTAAAAATCTGCTCTATGCTAATGCTTAATTTTATCAAGTTAAATATAATTCTTTTTACAAAAGATATGTTCTTTATATACTACCATACTTAATCAATTGAGTTTACAGTATAGTTTTAAAATCTTGTAAGGTGCAGCAATGGAAGTGTTGCAGTATCGCCTGTTTTCCACTATGGATGCAAATACAGCTTATGTCTACAAAGGCAGGGAGGGAAAAAAGACAAATAGAGGTTTTCTGTGTTAATTGTTTCCATGCCTCATTTGTCTTACAAAGGCATTGCTTGTTCTTGAGTGATTAACTACCACCTAAGTACAGTACCAACAAACTTAAACTAATGCTTTTTTCTCAGCTATCTCAGAAAGCAGAAGAGAAAATGGATAAGTCATCCTTGTTTTTCTCAGTATGGTGCTGCTAAACAGTTATTTCTGAACAGTTTCAAAACCAAGCTTAAGATATTTCCTGCCTTCTAAGCAATTTTTGTATTTGCTCATCATGATCATAAGGGCATGACTCTGCAATGTGATGTGAAATTTCTATGAATCCTAGCAGCTGTATTGAACTCTTGAATCCTTTGCTCCCACAGTTATGAGTTTCAATGGTAGCCTACCCTTAGGAAACTAGTTTTCTTGGAGTCTGATAAAGAGATGTATCCAGTTTTAGCATAACTCGAGTTGTCTTCAACTAAAAGCATTCTTCTGTGCATGTCTTCCAAGTGTTTTCAGGAGACAAAATATAGTTTAAATTGCATGGAGGGATAACTGCCTGCTTGCCCTAAGACTCATCTTGATCTTTTCCTCCCAAACAAATAGTAGTTTAAGCTTTGGATTTTAGCCTGTCATTCTAAAGGAACAACTGTGACAAGGTTAGACTTATTTCCATAATCTCATGTTCTTCATGGGCTTAACGTAATTGCTTACAAGAGTTCATAGGTGTCTTGGTTCTTGGTCTTAGTTGAGGCTGGGTTGATTTACTTATTTATTTATTTATTGCCCCCTGCACTACATTCTTCACTATTGAAAGGTTACTGCTACGTTTGACAAATTTCAGTCTTCTGTATTAAACTTCTTTTTACAAATTCCCCAAGAATTTTCAAAGGTTAAGCCATCACTGACCATTCTTTTGTACACATTTCAATTATCTGCTGTTCTTTTACAGCTTCTTATAAAATTCAGTATCATGTTTCCTAGGTCATCATTTAATGTTTGTATTATAAGACTACTGGTTATGTCATTTTTTGTACTGGTGAGTGGTATAAAAGCATCTGCAGCTCAGAGGCACCTGGAGCAAGGACGCCTTGTGTCAAACCTGCCCCAGGTCAGGCAGAGCTTATTTTTCTCCAGTGTTGTCAAGAAGCCATGGTGCTGCTGAGCTGCCCTACTGGGTTTCCTTGGAGAGTGGCACAGGCTTTCTGAGTTGCCCTTCAGCAGGCTCTTGGAACAAGAACGAGTTGCATCAGTCCCCACACAGGTGCAACTGAATGTCCATCATTTCTATTGTTCCTCTTCATATTTTAGCACACTCTCATTGTCTTTGAGTACAGTAGTAGTGTATTGATCTTCTCTGAGGTGTGCAGCTTTCCTGCGCGGGTTATTGTAACAGCCTGTGTTTGCATTCCCAAAGCGTGCTTTGTTCCACCATGCTCTTCCTCTCACCAGCTGATTCCTATTTCTTTATTTTCTTTTTAACCATATTTGCATAAAGACATGGATGTTTTACTGTTACTTTCCTTCCTCACCAACTCACAACTGCTCCAGATTTATTTTTAGTATGTCACCTTATCTCTTCCTTGCATTTGCTTGTGGTTTAAGAACTTTCTGCGTATTGTTTCTTTTTATAGCTTCCTGTAAAAAAAAAAAAAGACTTAAACATAAATATGGGTTTGAAAACAAGGGAGAGGATTGTTTTACTAGGTATAACTGTGACCAGCATGTTAGTTTTACATTTCAGACACACACACCTAATCTAACCAAATCTGTCATGTTTGTTTGGGGTTTTTTTCTACAAACCAACCAATTTGCCAAGTACCTTTTTATACAATCTTACTGTAACAGCTCATAAAGAAACAAAAACCTGGTACACAAAAGTTTTTCCACATTTGGGGAAAGGAGCTAGATCCATTCTTGTTCTTCTTGCAGCATAGTTCATTGCAGTTTCAACTGCTTTTAAGCCCTCGTGCATAAAAGACAGTGTCTGTGGAATAACAAAGAGAATCCGGGCTGCACACGTGCTGCCGGCAGTATTTGGCTCCAACATATGGCAATTGAGTGCAATGTTGCTGCACAGCTACGCTGCTGCACAGTTCCCGCTGTTTCTTATTTCAACCTGCAGTTGGGAGACAAGGTACTGAGCATGTCGTGGGTAAACACTCTTCAAAAACTGTTCAAAATGCTTTAGAGTTTTTCTGATAGTTTTATGCTCACCCCTGTGAAGTGAATACTCATGTTCTTCTTTTATAACTGTGTATTTTGAAAAAGCATTCAAGATTTCAGTACAGCTGCTAGGACTCATAGAAATTTTACATCACACTGCAGAGTCATGCCCTTATGATCATGGTGAGCAAATACAAAAATTGCTTAGAAGGCAGGAAATATCTTAAGCTTGGTTTTGAAACTGTTCAGAAATAACTGTTTAGCAGCACCATACTGAGAAAAACAAGGATGACTTGTCCATCTAATATCTTCTGCCTTTTATATTCCCTTCTCTGAATAGGATAGCAGATATTGATTGTAGCAAAAAAGGAACAAAGTAGTTCTTTTCTTTCGTGGGAAAAACGTGCCTTAAACAAATGTGAGTGTTGTAGTCAGTGACACACACCTTGAACATGGAGGAGTACAATTGCCATTCATCTCCTGCAGCAGTCTTTGTAGGTCTCTTCCAGTCCAGCAAAGATAAGTCTGTGAATTGTGGTATAAGCTAAGCTATGTTTTCTGGTCCTCTATCCAGGGCTGCTCAGGCAGCATCCTAAAACAGTGCTGCAAAAGGCTCTATACCAAAGCAGGCATCACCACCAGCAGCAATGAAGCCAGTGGCAACAGCTCCACTGCCAAAGCCTGGTATGTGGTAAGTTTTTCAAAATGCAGAGGTGAGCAATTGAGATGGATCTCAGCCCTACAAGGGCAGAACCACCAGTAAGGGCACAGAGCAACAACTTGCAGCTGGGAGAGGACAGCCTGCTGCTGAGAGGCTGCCGCAGCACCACCAAGACCCCTGACCTATCTGTGCACATGTACCAGCCAGCCTCTGGGCACATCCCCAGGAGCATCTGCTTTAAGAGTCTCTCATCTCTGTCTTCCAACAAAGCCCTCTTTCTAGGAGAGCGACAAAAGAATCTAGGTTTTGCAACAGCAATGATGTCATTTGAAGTCACTTGGTATTTTCACAGCTTCAATTTAGATGAGATCATTATCCAAATGATGAATCAGTCCAGTTAAATTTTTTGGCGTGTGCTGGCTGTGTTCCAAATAGACTAAGCTCCACCAGAAGTCTTTGAGAGCTGCTACTCTGTTACTCCTGTGCCATCTTGACAGCTCAGACAAAAGTGATTCCAGGCACAAGAACTCAAATGGTTAGTTCAACCTGTTTGGTTTTCTTTTTTAATTTGGAAGGCTCTGTTTTACCCTAGTGCAGAAGTATAGTGTACACCAACCAGTGTATTTTTGGAATTTATCCTATGCGAAATGCTAAACTGATCTGTCAACTCTTATTGTAGACAATGAATTAAAGTTTGAAAGAAAAACAATACCCCAAAAGAAATAACCCCTTTCTTTTTTTAAAGATGGTATTCACTGAACACTAATTAATTAATTTTATGTCCAATTTCATGTAGAATTGTAGAACAGTCATATAGATAAGAAAGGGGAGCCTGCTGTGCCATTTTGGTGCAATAGGTGCCAAACTGAAGATCTCCTGAGTGTGTTGCAGACACTCTTCATCCAACAGTGCTTGGAGACTGGCAGGGTACTGGATGTGCGTGCAAGCTGCTTTGTTTCCATTTTGATTTATTCAATGGATTGTTGAATCTGTAACAGTTTTTTTTTTTTCTTAATGCTTTAAGATTATGATAATTTTTGAAGTTCAGCTTTTTATATAGGTATTTTTACTGGTTAACTCTAAATAAAATAAGAACTCTGGTGTCCCGTAGTCTTTTCTCTGCTATAACAAAAGATAGATAAATCTCCTGATTCTCCTGATTCAACTTTTATGCAGGAAGAATGGAAAGTTGTTTTGTAAGGAGAGAAGGTTTCCAAGCTTTTTGTACTATGTATAGACAGGATAAAACTTTAACTGTGTCTAATAGCAAGATTTTATGCATTATCAGAGATCTGATGCTTAATAATGGGTAACAGTCATCGGAAAGCATTTCAGTACATTAAGCAATGCTTCGTTAAAAACAAAACCAAAGCCTCCTGGCAAAGGAAACTAGCTGCAGAGATTATAGTGTTGGCCTTTTGCTCTCTACCTGCATGCTTTTGTCCTCTCCATTTTTAGGTAGTCTGTTTAGATTTTTTCTTTCTTTTCTCTCCCTTGATGCTTTGGGCCAATCTTATAACTGAAGTACACAACAGTGAGAGAACATAGGGCTAAGCATCTTGAAAAAAAAAAAAAAAAAACAACAGAAAAAATACTGGTTTGCTCAGTGTATTCCATTCTAGGCCAAATGGTTTTGATTATTTGAGTGCTTTTTCTGAACTATTAATTCTACAATCTTAGTATCACCACATAGACAAAGACTGGCAGAAAATCTCTACCTGAGGTAGAGATAAATGTGCAGCTACATGAACTAGGAAGTTTGTTCCAGAGCATAACTGAGATATGTATTTGAGGAAAATACTGTGAACGGGAATATATGCAAATGGTGGCATTGTGCACACAGCTTAAGCTGTGACACTGAACGACCTTTGTGGATTTGTGAGATAAGATTCTGAGTAAAATTCTGATAAATGTTTAAGCAGATGCCTGGTCTGCATGACCATATTTTCTTTCCATTTTATAAATGCTGTTAATGGTTTATTCAGATCTGCTTAATTTTGTCCCTGATGAAATGAAGTTGTTTTCTAGGAGGGCATTTATTAGGACATGGAAGATAAAATTTATAATTTGCAACCATATATTTTAAAGAACCAACTAATGCTAATAATTGCTATTATCAATTTACAAAATGCAGTGCACTCTTTAGAATAGTTTTGAAACAGCAAGTTGCATGATGGACAGTTAATGAAACTGTTTCTTGTACTGTGTGTGTGCACTGTACTTTTAATTTTGCACTGAAGTTCTATATTGATACAGAGCTTGAAATGCAACAAGGAGATCTAATAGGTAATCTTATATTTAAAGATCATTTTCTGAATCCAATTAAAAGTTTGAAACTTACAGAATAGACAGATTTTCTTAAAGCTGGTAGTATATAGGGACTATTTGTTAGTAATAGATGTCTATCTGGGCACTGGGACATCTTCAAATAGGCAGGTTTGATTTTGGTTTATTTGCATTTCCCAAGGGGAAGATATAATCAAGAACTCCCCACTTTTTGCAATAGTACAATCAGATGCTACATTTACACTAGTTTGTAGACTGCATTTACTTTCAAAAGGATTAATGTCAGTGAAAGCTTTAAAAAGAAAACTCACCAACCCAATACGTATAAAGGCTGTCTGTCCTGAAGTAAGTCCACGTTCTATAACCTTGTGGGACATGTTGAATATCTGCTATTGTCCTATAGCTTTGTTCTCGTCAATAAGGTATGCATGTGGGCAGAATCGTCCCCTATATGTGTTATGACTGAAGTTGTTTTCTTCTCTGAAGTACAAGTAGAGAAGGCTAGTCATAGAGGTAAGTTTGTTTCTTTGCAGGTGAATTTGTATTTCCTGATCTGACGGACAAGCTGTTGTGGCATGTTGCTATGCAAATTACCTATTTCAGCAGTGAATACTTCAGGAAAAAATTACAGTTTAATAACAAAACTGTTTCTCAGTGACCAGGAAAACCAAAGTTGCTGTTGGAGGTACGATCATTTCATTTGGTGTCATTTGTCCATGGTCATATTTAGTGGAGAAGTAGGAGTACCTTTGTGGGCAGTGTGTCAAGCCTGGAGACTCAAAGTGGTAAAGGAATAGTTGAGATTTGTGTTTGAAGGATGACAAGAAAAGTGGCTGGCACAGTGCATGACACTGAGGAGTATATTAAACACCCAAATTTTTAGGGTTTGTAATGACAGCATTCAGGTTCAGTTCCCAGTGTTGCTACAGACTTTGTTACATGACTGAGAAACATCTCATCTGGAAAACTCAGATGGTTAACAATGCCTTCTTCCTTTCATTTTTCCTATGTGTCTAGGTGGCAGGAAGGTGTGGCAGTACCATACCTATGTGCACATCCCCACACAGGTCTAGTTTTAGTTTGCTCCATTAAGTGCTGGTGTGACACAAACCACAGGACATGGGTGGCAGAGAGATGATAGAGCATTTTCAGAGAAAGTTAAGCTAAGAAAGATGCAGATGTTTTTTCCCTTTTCAGCTTTTAGAAATTTTTTATTAGTTATTCATTTTCACAGTTGTATACATTTTAATGACAGAAAAAGACCATTATCAATACCTAGTCTAGCAAGTCAAAATGCATATAACACACCAGAATTTTGTACATGGCTCAGCTTGTAGAAGTATGTCCAATCTTGGCTTCAGAATTGAATCCAGTTGCTAAAGTAGATCATCTGTTTCTTTTTGTTTCTTGCTCTAAAATGGGGGTTCCAGAATTTGAATTATTAGTCTAGATTTTTCCTAGCTCTTTGCAGTGAGCTTCCATTTTAAAATGTAGAGGTCCCAACTGAACACAGCATTCCTGTAATAATTAATTAATGAAATATGTAGTATCAGCAACATCTCATTTCAGTTCTTTCTCTTGGCTGTGGTTAAATGGTTAGCCATTAATAACGGTTAAAGCTCACACTCAGTAGATGTTCGCAGAGATATTGTGTGTCTGTGTTTCTCCTAGTACATTGCCTTTTTCCAGACTAGAAAAAAGGATTTTCATGCACTTTTTTCAAATACTGGTTCTCCTCAGCTCCACTACAATGCAAAGTCAGTGTTTGCTCAATAAAGGTGTTCCTGTCATGTACACAAGTTTGTTTGCGTTACTGTGCTGAGCTGGTCGTCTGTATTGATTATTTTTGAAGGATGTTTCACTTTCAGTTTGAACTAAGAGGCACATAAATGAATACATACATTTTGAAGCACGATAGGTTCTCCATCTCATGTGTCACTGGTATCATAGCCAGGTAGTTTGCTGGTAGTTTGGGGAACAGTCGATACCTGTGAGGTGACTTGCTAACTGGTGGCTTTCAGGAGGGACTGACGTAGAGGATTGTTTACAGGCATATGCAGTGAGTAACAGTGCAAATATCTTTGGGTCCTTCCTGTTCACAAAGGCAGTCCTTGGGTCTACAGCCTTACGTCTTGTCTCCGCAGCAGAATGACCCATCCTGGGCTGTTCAGACTGACTGGAGATCCATAACCTCTGTGGTCCCTCTGCTAATGCTGACACAACTGTGAAAGGAGATACAGCAACAGTTTCCTTTTGAGAATTAACTGAAGTGGTGTTTCCTTCATACAAGGAACCAAGGCTGTTTGCAGGGGTATCTGCTTTGTCTGAAGGCAAATGAGGGGCCCAATATGGTGTCCTATGTTGGCCTAACTTCAACAGGCATCTCCAGTAGGTGCCTTTTTCTTAAGCTTGCTTGTCCAAAACAGCTTGTCTTCCCTTCAGTTAGAGAGACTGTTCCGTCCTAAACAGTCCTTGCATCTTTGATCTGCTGTGTTTGCGAGGCTTTTCCTGTCTTAGTATTGTCTTTTTAGTAAGCAATTCTCCAGAGTTTGCTGAGAAGTGGCATAACTGAGTCATTCTTTCCTTTCCTGCCTGTTTTTCTCACCAGCTTCATATTAAACCATAACCAATATATTAGTATAATAAATATCTTAATACAATATTCATAAATTATTAAGAGTAGTTCCAAATCTGTCATGATGAACTCATGGGAGTGAATTGCTTTTTACAGCAAGCACAGATTCCAAGATTTTTTGGGCTGATGCTCTAGCTTATGCACACACTATTAACTATTTAAACAGCCAAAGCCTAACTTCCTTTTAAGGTAAAAATCCTTAGTGTAAAAATAGCAAGGATTTGTTTGCTACCAAATATTAGTAGTACTTTCCTTCTGACTTCCCATTTTCCTCCTAATCACCCTGTCTCCTGAGCCAAAGTCCTTTAGAAGCTGTAGTTAAGAGTTGTTGGCAAGAAGTAATTGCAACACAATGAGTATTTGAGTCTGCTTGACAGATGTGATATTGTAGGTAACCAAGAAAGGGGGCTTCAGATGAGACTCTTGAAGATTGAGACTTCAGTGAGTTAGTGAGGAATCAAAGTAGGAAAGGAAACTCACGATTCCACTCCCAGTTGGTAAATTCCTGAGCAGTTAGGCTATCACTAATTGTAGCCAAGATTGCTCCCTTAGTGATGATTTTTGATGTGATGTGTAATTTTCTCTTGAGATAGCAACAATAGAAATACTACACATTAGCTTTCTTAGCCTCATAGGTTTTAATAAATTTTGGAATTGCAAAAGATCTTGAGTAAGTTTTCAAAACACAACATAATGGCTGCAGGTTTAAGGAATTTTATAAGTCAATAAATACAGAGCAATGGAACAAATCTGCTTGAGAATTTGCGGTTCAGAGGAGATGCTGGAAATCCAAGTTAGCTTGATCTCTTCTTAGTGGGGGGGCAATAAGCAAAGTTTTGTCTGGATGAGGGAAGAGGGAAATGAATCCTGTGTTTAAACTTCCCCTGCAGTTGGTCTGAAAATTTGGAAACTTTCATTCTTCTAGTGATTTTTCAGTGATGTATTGGCCCCATTAAAGTCAGTGGGAGTTTTGCCACGGCTTTTAATGAGGTCAGAAAGAGAATAGTACATTTCAACTGCCTTTTTTTAAAGTTGGAAATAAGTTTTATGTTCTTTTCTTTCACAGTGATGTATTCTAGAAACAAATCCACCTGTAATTAGATGGCATTCTCCATAGCATGATAGGAAAAAGCCCGCTTGCAAGATGGGATAAAATAACCATCTCACGCTGCATCAGGAGAACAGTCACTGTCAGTGGGGTTTTTTGTCATTTATTTATTATTTTTTTTAACCTGTTGCAGTATGTAGAATTTGGGCACATGAGAGAGAGTTTAATTTAAACATTTTACATCTACAAGCTATGTCTTTGTAGGAAAAGGCTGAAGTAAACAGGGCATAATTCAAATCAAAGGCAAGTAAACAGGGATTTGATTAGAATACTTCAGTGAGTTTTAACTATTTTGCAAAATATTTTAGTTATATTTCACATCTTACATTGTGCCAACAGGAACAAGACATGATGCATTCTAAGTCTACATTCCTTCTGTTACCAGTGAAATGCATCTGTCTATGAACAGAGTATGGCATGTTTTCAACAGCCTGTCACAATAACGCACTCATTAATATGCTTGTGCAGGTTTAGAACAGTTAAATATTTATGAGATATGCAAATGTTAGCTCTCCTTTAATTCACAAGTGACGACTAATCAAAGCTTTGCTTTCTGTTCTTCAAGTAAAAAGCTCTGCTTTGGAATGTTGTTTTAGTAGGCAATAATTTGATGAAAATATGAAGGTGGATGGAGGGGGAGGGAATCCTTTGCTTATTCTCAGCTGTTTGTCTGAAGCTGTGCAACCCCTTCAGCTTTAAAACACCTTCTCCTGTTTTGTTATCTGGTGCTGAATATTTTTGATGACTTTGAAATGTGTTGCATTTAAAAACAAAACAAAGACACACTGAAGTATCCAAGTGTCCTTCCCTCTTCTTGGTCCAGGTGCTTCCCGTGGTGAGTATGCACTGCTTACCAGAAGGCAGTGCCAGCAGAGCTCCTTGTGGTCTTCAGAGAAAGCTTACTCCAAACCTTTTGGGACAACTTGTCTTTCCTTAAGTACTAATCCTTGTCCCAGTTCTCTTGTGACAGGGGAATGTGATGAACATACCTTTTCTTACATTTGCAAGTCACCTCTTAAGTGTGGAGATAGAAATGCAGAGGTGCATCTTTAGCAAGGCAGGTTGATGTTCACAGTGTTATCTCCTGAGAAATGCTGCTTGGTGTCTGGTCCACTGCTTTGAAGACTGAGTGGAAGTCGTCAGGAGTCTGCCCTCTCTTCCTGGGCAGCAGCTCCTGGAAGAATGAACCTCCTGTGAAGGGACCAAGTGGGAGAAGTTTATTTACTCACATTTTATCACTCACCCAGAAAATGAATAATCTCTAATGCTCATCCCACATTGTCTAAGTGTTGTCCCTACTACCTCTGTGGTTTGGTGGCTGCCTCACTCTGCCAGGCAGGGTGAGCTCAGAGTTGACTAGCTTGGTTGTCCAGCAACACCTAAGAATGGAAGATGCATAAAACAGGAGCTCATGTCGACCTGGGTGGGGGTCACCTTGAGGTAATTGAGTCTTAGTGTGTGAGCCTCTTTCTGTTTGTTTTAAATAGTGAGCCTGCAAACATCAACATAAATAGGAGCCACTTCCACTCTCATAGTTCAAAGCATTTTCACAGTGTTTATAACTGCTAACGAACAATGTTTCAGAGAAGGCAGAACCCAGGCTTCCGAGATTTGCACATTTTGGGTTATGAGATGCTCAAGCTTATGTATTGTAAACAAGGTTTAGAAACTCCTCCACGTAGTTGTGCTTTGGACTGTAGCAAGCTTTAGAAGAAAATGTCTAATTGTGCCTGGATTTATTTTATAAATTGGGACCGTTTCAGCAGTCTGTGTGGCCTTCCATTCAGCTGTTTGTTTAAGCCAAGCCAAAAGCCACTTATCTAAAGATGATTTATTCTCACTCTTGAGCTGACGGAACTGGGCTGGGAAGGGTGAAAGCTGAATTGTAGGGTTTAGTCTAAGCCCCCGTCCTTGGTCGAACCATAGAGGGAGCATGAAGGACTGGCCATAACATTGTAATCAAAGGTACTTGCGGGTCTCTTGCACATTGCTTGTAGGACACCTTTTTAAAATAAACAGCTGTGGTATGTGATTGACTCAGATTTGAACTTTGCAGCTGTTCCTTCCTATCTGCCTGGTATGCCAAAGCAAAACCCTGCAGCTCAACATCTCTAAAATCAAAACCCTAATTCAAATTTTATAATTTGGATCAGCTTCTGACTTTCTGGTTTTGGCAGTGTAAGCGTAATGGAGGCAAGCGTGTTTCTTTATCTAGTTCAGAAAAATAGATGTTATTTATTTACTTAGCATATAGTAATGTTGTGTAGGAAAAGGCAACAGCTGAATAGTCTTAGCTAGAGATGTGAAAGTATAAATTGACACAGAGTATCTGGCTGTCAAAATTGCATCTAAAGAGGAAGAAAGTTTTAGTGATATTTTAAGATGGTTTGTTTTGTTAGATTGAAACAACCAAAAGATTTTTGCATTCAAGAACTCAGTTTTGCTCTCTCTGGATGCTGTGAGAATCTGATGTTGTCACTGACATCGTTTCGCTGTGTTAGACTTCACTTAATGCAGAGCCTGACCATCAACATGGTTCGGGGAGCAGTCTAAATGAGGCTGAAGGTGTAGTTTTGACCTGTGCAAGAGCTGTGCTGTCCAGCCAAGGTGGGGCTGTGTGGTTGTGTGGGACAGCGCTGCCAAGACCCTTGCGCTGGAGAGCTGCTGTGGTGTGCAGCTCATGCTGGTGCTTGCTGTGTGGGCTGGTTTCCCTCCTGGGGCACCTACTTCCCCAGCGCAGATAGCCTCCTTCCACACCTGTGCAATTGAGTGCAATAATAAAAATAGGGGGAGGCCCAAATGACTAAGGGATAAGCCTACTTTTTGTAGTCTCCTTCCTCAACAAGAATAAATTTGAATGAGTTAATACCAAAGGGGTTAAAGAACTGTTGTATATTTTGAATTTGGGCTGTCAAAGCAAATATTTTGACAGTCGGTCAGAAGTGGCTATTGAGTGGCGTGCTGTGAAGAACATACAGTTCTGTCATGGAAAAAACTTGTCAAGGGATGGGAAACTGAGAGGATGAATAAACAGCCAGTTTTGAGACTCACAAGGGACTAGCTCGAGTTTTTGTTGAGCAAAAATGGAAGAAGAGGGGTGAGCAGAGTGCTGGAGGGAAGCTTTACGAAGTGCAATTATTTAGCTGGATTTAGATGGAAAGGCTTTGCTGTTTGGCACAAATCCCCTGTTGGAGCTGCATGAGAATTGGTTAGGTTCCTTTGGAAACTCAAGGTGGGGTGTGTTGGAAGGAAGAGATTAACTACACAAGTGTGACTGAACTGTAACTTATCTCCAGTACCTTATCTGCAATCTTTCCTTTCAAAGTCCCACAAAGAAGAAAGGCACCTGCCCCTTCTCTGGACTACACACCATCCTAATTTATATGTTTCTGTCTGTCTGTTCACACAAAGGAGTTGTAGGTGAGTGTCGCTCCCATTCCAGGGCATCATTAGTTCAAGAATAAATTTATGCAGAAGTTCTCCCATGAATAAAGGTGCATTGCTCTGGAGATACATTTTGTACCCAAATAAAATACTCATTACCTGGGAAAAGCCAAATTGTGTAGGTTTCATTGGAAAGCAAAGTATATTCTGTTGAACTGTAGTTATCAATGACATTTACTAACTTTTAGGTGATGTAAAGTTTCCCTCTATTGCAAAATGGGGAAGTATACGTTCCAGAGAAGTCCTGAGATGTGGCACAACCTCCATACCATCTTTAGACAAGCTATTTTGCTTATGCAGTGACTTCTGGAGATACCATGTTTTAAAATGTTACTGCAATTTATTCTTGCACTTACATTTCAAATGGAAAAGAACCCCATGGTTTGGTCTTTTCTGCTGATTTTAATATAGCATCCCACGTTTGTTATCAGTGCCATGGTTTTATGGCTGTCAGTGATACTCTGGAATTTCCACCTACTTAAGTAAATATGAACTTTGTTCTCGTCTGTGTTCAAGAAACAGTATTTTAGAATCAGAATGGTTTAGGTTGGAAGGGACCTTAAAGATCATCTAGCTCCAACCCCCCTGCCGTAGGCAGGGACACCTCCCCCCCTAGACCAGGTTGCTTAAAGCTCCATCCAGCCTGGCCTTGAACACCTCCAGGGATTTTATGTTCAGTAGGTACAGGATAAGCAGTAACAGTTATGACTGAGTGTTCAACTCTTAATGTCCCTTGCACCTCAATTAAAATCCAGGAATTAGAAAGATGAGTTCACATGGGTGCGGTGCTTACAGAGAAATAGAGATTCTAGAGCTTTTTGGAACTTCTCTTAAGAAATAAAGACATTTTCTATAAAATTCTCTTTAATTGTGCAGATGACATCAGAAGAATGTAGATTTGTAGTGGACATTTCCTACATTCCAGTTGTTACTTGAAGTGGAAATACTGAGGGAATTAGCTTTTTTTTGGCAGGCTTTACACTTCAGCTCTTAGTTATTATAAAGGGTGTATTCGAGTCATCAGTATGTCAGATTGCTTGAAAACTTCATGCTTTCCCCTCAAAAATGGAAAATGAGCTGAACTGTTATCTCAGTATGGCTAAAAGCACATCTAAATATCTTTTGCCTTTTTTTAAGGCAATGCCATAACATCAAACTAAGGGAGACAAAATTCAATTGTTGGCACAGCAGCTTAAGTCCACGTATCTGCTAGTACCAGAGCAGCCTGCAGATCTAGACAAGGAAGAGAAAAGCATATAAAATCTTGTGGATGATTCACTACGACTAATATAGGATGGAGTAGAAATTGCTGGATGAAATTCTGAATGTGTTGAAGTTGTGGGTGTGTGTTTTGGTTTGCATTCAGTGGGACTAAGATTCAACCACTGGGCTTGAAACTCCTAAGAAATGAAATACCAAGCCCATGACAAAGCTGAAAAAAAATGGGGATGTCTGTTTTTCTGGCATCTGCTGATCCCTTTGTGTTTGGCAGCAGTGCAGCAGTGAGCTCCAGATCTGCTTCTCAACTCTCTTGCCTCCAGTTCAATGTCGGTATTTTGTTTTTTGTGAGGAAAACTTGGAAGTGCTATGTTCTCATCACGGAGGGGGTAACGTGAGGGCATTTCCTGCCCCCCCTCCTTGCCCCCCTTGCTTTCAGGCGACACAGTTTCAGTTCAAGCACAGAGGCGTGTGCGGTGACCCGTTTGTTATTTTGAGGCCAGTATTTGGATATGAGCTGGAAGTGTAGTGATCTCTGATTGCCTCTTGCACTAAGATAAGTGTAACTCTGGGAATGTCATCAGCTACTGTTGAAGACAGTACTGGGGAACATTTTGCTGCAGCCTCAGCGTGCACAGGACTGTGGAAGAGGGGAGTTGAGAGGAGTCAAGAAGCTCAGGGCTGACTGGCAACCCCTCTCACCGGGGCTCTTGGCCACTTGGCAGCCACTGGGGCATTTTTCCACAGATTCCTGTTTACAGTGGTGTAAGTCAGTGGAGGCTGCCAGTGTTGGCATCAGTTGAAGGTGAGGTGTGTGACATACCTGCAGGCAGATTGCTTTTCTGAAACACCGGTATAAAGCTGGATACAGAACCTGGGAAAGCACCACTCCTGCAAAACCCAGGCTTCAAAAGGACGGGCTGTGTCACCACATTGTAGGGCGGGTTCTCCTCCTGTTCTCCTCCTCTCTACGCCAGGGTTGGCTCAGCTGCAGTCGAAGTCCAGAGGGTTGGAACAAGGTTCCTTCATTGCCCCTTGCACCCAGGTGCCTGTGGAATGTGGAGCTGTGCCCGGCTTCCATTCTGAAGGCACGCTGTGCTGCCTCCCCAAACTGAAGGCAAGAGCTGCACGTCTGTGAAACTGCTTAAACGTGTATGAACATTTTGCTGGGTAACTGCCAGCAACCTTGGTAATTTCGACCAGAGAAGACGATGGGGGCGTGGTGGTAGGAGTGGGTGGGACTGTTGGGTGTTACTGAGACCTTTGCTTGCAAAGTGCTTGACAAACACCCGTAATGGGATGGGGTAGAGCAAATACTGTAAGTACGGCCGGGCAGCGGGAGATTAATCACTCCTCTGGGACAAACCCAGGAGGTTTCCAGCAGGCTCTGTTTGATGAGCCCTTGTTAGAGCTTTTGCATGTTAATGTGGATCTCTGTGAGATCTTGGCTCGATGTGGGAGTGGAGACGAAGACTTTTTTCCACTGCTGATGTGTTGTCTCTTTTTTCTTGTAGGTGTGTGATGTCAAACAGTGGGCAGTCCTTGCGGCCTCCCCCGCCAGCCTGCAGCGTCATGTGCCAGTATGAATATTAAGAAAGAAAAGCGTACTTCAGAGTTCAGCATCCCAGAAAGAAAAAAGGAGGAACTAAACGGAGAGAACAAATGACTGCACTGCTTGCAAAACTTGGGGCCGTTCACTTTTTCTCCTAAGAAATTTCATCTTGGCCATTGTGAGAGAGCTGAAAGAGCAGTCAGACCAGCCACAGTGATTTTCTTAGGGTCCTTTTTTTTCTTAATTTCATTTTTCCCCTTCGTGCCTGGATTTTAAGACTGTCAGCTGCGCTGATCACAAGCATCGGACATCAATATGTGTCATGTCATTGTAACGTGTCGGTCGATGCTATGGACTCTCCTGAGTATTGTGGTGGCTTTCGCAGAGCTCATCGCTTTCATGAGTGCAGACTGGCTGATTGGCAAAGCAAAGCCTTCAAGTTCTGAGGATGTGGACAACAGAACGGGGGGGTCGCAGGAGCCTTACCATCCGACGCTGGGCATCTACGGGCGCTGCACCAGAATCTCCCACATGCAGCTTTCTAGACGAGACACGCTTTGTGGTCCTTACGCCGAAAACTTCAGTGAGATTGCCAGTGGGTTCTGGCAGGCAACCGCTATTTTCCTAGCCGTGGGAATCATGATTCTCTGTGCCGTGGCGTTTGTGTCTGTCTTTACTATGTGTGTGCAGAGTATTATGAAGAAAAGCATTTTTAATGTCTGTGGGCTGCTACAAGGGATTGCAGGTACGTGTACTTTGAGAGCAACTAAAGATTTTAATTTTGGGGCCATTCAGCTGAAGAAATTTAGTGATTCTGTCCTGTCTACAAACAGGCTGCATTAGGCAGACCCAAAGTGGTTCTATATACTGGTGTTTATTCAAACACGACTGAAATTTATAGCTACACAGCATGTAATACATTGACATTGGCAGCAGAATTTCAGCCTGATGCGTGCCAAAATGAACTGACCAGTGTTCCTTTTGTTTGCTGTTCAGTTTTTTCCCTCTGTTTGAATTCCTTTCAGTAACAAAAACTTCTCTCCTTTGTTACCAGCAGAGAGCAAAGTTAATACTCACGTTAAGGCAGTCTATCTCCCCCTCGCTACTTTAGTAATTTTTTGTGGACTGAAGGCAGTTCTCTCAGTGTCTCAGAGGCTCCATGACTGCAATGAGAGCAAATACCACCCCAGGGATAAGAACAGCCTGCAGTTGCACACCCAGGTCTCCAGTGTTTCATGCTAAGCAGCCTCCTTCAAGGCTGTGAGCTTGACAAGCGATACCTTATGATAAACCCTTCCTTTAGCCAGCTTATTGTTCAGCTGCAGTTACACAGCCCAGTGATCTTATCTTTTCACTGTCCAAGTATCAGCTGTGCTTTTCCTGAAAGGATGAATAGGTTCTAGAGATTTGGTGTTCCTGCTTAAACCCATTGATTTTACAGAGATTAAATGACTGTTAGTAAACTGACACTGGACAGCCCGAGTTAGAAGAGTATTTGGCTTTCTGTACTTGCCAGCGAGCCGTGCGGAGAACCTGTCCCATACGCAGTTTTCAACTTTTGTGCTCTGTGTGTATGGTTGTCTGGAGGAGGTTGTCTGGTCTTCTGCCCTACCTCTGGCAGCCCTCAGAGACCTGTGAGGAGGGAGGGAATGAGCAGGGCCACCTTCTCTTTCCCTCTTGGTGGTGCTCTTGAGCAGATGTTTCCAATTCATAAAATGGTTTCATTACAACAAAAATAATGGGTTTTAACTTGTATGCTCAAAATGTGAATCGGGCTTCTCCCCTCCTCACCTCCACTGAGGTGGCCAAACATGTCTGTGGCAGCTGTACCTAGACCGGAGTTGTAATGATAGGTGTTCAAACATTTATGAAGCTGGTTTGCTTTGTTGAGACCTAAATTAATCTCATTCTAAACACACATGGGGAAATAGGGAAAAACTGAATTTGGTGCATGCTGCAGCCCTCCAGAGCCAGCGGTACAGGCCAGGGACCAGCTGACGCTGGCTCCTGAAGCACTAGCATGGTGGCTCTCACTGTCCTCCACTTCATGCGTCCTCAGTGTAAAAGTATACTACTTATTTCACGTCACCCACAATATAAGGTTTGTGCTTCTGGGGCAGAATTAGATCCCTGAGTTGGCTCAAGATGCTTCTGTTCACATGATGGCATACAATTAGCACATGAATTTCCTTTAGGTAAAAATTACAGGTTTTTCTGTAGTCTCTTCTGGTTTACAGAATTTGTCAGAACCAGTGCGACAAGGAAGCAGCTCTGCAGTGCAGATTAAGCCAGGGGAAGGTTTTCGGTTTTGCTTTCTTACCCTGTACTTCAGAAGTAATCCATGGAACCTGTTTTTCAGGAGATGACATTACTTCTTTTCTGTTAGAGGCGTACTTGTATGGGAGAGATTGGTTAGCAGCACAAGCAGAAGTTTGGCATATCAGACTTGGGCCTGTCGAAAAGATAACTTTACTTACAACTGCAATACCGTCTCAAAATATCTAGTCTAACATCAAGATCAGCAGGAAGTGCGTTCTTGTAGATTAGTATTCTGTTGTAGACACCATGTATTTGTGAGAAAATACGTGCAAAGACAGTCTTACGTTTTACTATCAAACCCGCTGTTCCTGTAATGGGACTTCTAGCTTCAAGAATTGAACAGTACAGTCAACAAAGCATTTCTTACATGTTAGGGGATAGATGAGTCGTTTTTGAGCTGTACTGAGGATAGAAGCACTTCCCTTCTTACAATTCAGATAAATGACACAGCATGAAACCGGGTAACAGAAGGGTCATGTTACTGAAACTGTTGCTATGAGAAGTACGCCTGCCAGTATTTGCAGCCAGGCGTCTTGTGGCTAGCAACTCGTTTTCTCAAGATTAGTTTTATTGGGTCCACTGCTACTTTTGTGCCAGTAGCATTACAGCATCTGCTTACTTAGTTGAAATTATTTTCCTTATGACTTATCACAGCTGTTAATTTCAACTTTCTCAGTTCCTGAGTTTTGGAAAATGCTTAAGCAAGTTGTTCAAGGACAGTTGTCGGCATTGTTAATCCATACAGGGATTATAATAGATAGACTAATGCCCTGACCAGAGAACAAGATATAACCCTGCCTTAATCATCTTAAGCGTAAGATCATTCTTTCAAATGTGAACAATTATGTTTGTAATAAGCGTAGGAGAAGAATTCACAAAATCATTTTGTTTATCAGCCTATATCAGTCCAATATTTGCAAGTATGTCAAACATCTAATTTTCAAAGATGAGATGCACCCATGGTAGAGTCATCTACAGGAACTCAGGATCTTGCAGGCTTAATCTTATTTAAAATCTCTATATCTTTGCAGTGGAGATTTAATATAATTAAAAACATACAACAAGTTCATTTATTCCTGGAATTCATCATGAAAAAACAATAACAGACACCGGATATATCTTTTCAGTATAGTAACATTGGTTGTGACCTGGATGATGCCTACGGTGAAATTACAGAACAGAAAGCAACATCTCTTCTGTTATGGCCCTTGGACAAATGTGCAAACTCTCATTTAGGTCAATGGGAAGGAGCCATACACATATCTGGTCCATAGAGGGTTTTTTTTTTGTAGCAGAAAATTAGAAATACAAAACCATAAAGGAAGAAAATATGGCTCTTGTTTAAACTCTTGTGATTCCTTTGTTATAGAGCAAGACCTTCTACCGCTTATTTTTGGACTGCAGTGCCTTTCATTCTGGAGCTGTAGAAACAGTAATCAGTGGCCCTGTTTTTGGAGATGTTTGAGGATCGTTTCATCTGGAAAAGCATCTTTTCTCTGCAGTAGAGAGTGCAAAGAATGGAGCTGTGTAATTAAATAGATAATTACTACCCAGCAGCAAGAAGACCAGGCAGACTTTCATTTAAATGTCTTTTTGGGAAAAGTATTCTATTTTTACAGTCTGTGAATCACTTGAAATGCAGAGGCTAGAAGAGGCAGCATGTTATTATATGGTAGCTGATAAGAACCAATTGCAGGTACATTTTCACAGTAATCATATAGTTATAGGAAGTAAATAATTGGTGATCTCCTATTGACATATATCTTGGTATGCACATAGGATAGTTGCATATGTGTTTACAAGCCTTATTTGGCCTTATAAGGGTACTTCACTTTGGTGCTAAGTAATATAATCTAAAGATAACCCAGACAGAGCCTAAAACAGATTGGGTTTCCGTCTCTGACAGTTTCCTTTATGAAGTTCATCATCAACAACTTTTCTTGGCTTTTTTTTTTTAACCTCTAAGGGTACAGCTGGGCAGAGCTGGTCCCCGGCGTCGTGGCTGGGTGGACATGGCCCCTTGCCCACAGCCGGCGGCTGCCTGACTTGCTGGTGAGCCACAACCTGCCAGTGACACCCTGACAGCATGTCGGAAGCTAAATTAGCAGCACGTATGTTATCTCAACCACAGAAGTCGAGCAGGCCCCTGTGTTTCCTTGTGGGGAGCTATGCCATCATGTGCCTGGGAAGGCTTTCAGGAGAGCGGAGGGGAAAGGTGGCTGGGTTTGAGAGTTCAGAGTCTGTTACTCTGGCTTTGCCGTGCTGGAGTGGGGCTGCATTGCCAGGCAGGTTGACTGAAAGGGGATAAAATAGTTCCTCTTCTCTAAAGTCTTTCCAGAGCGCTGATGGCTTCATCTTGGGAAGCCTCTTGTACGTCACTCCCTTCTCACCACTTTCTCTGTTCACGATCCACTGTCTCCTAGCTCAAACTGGGCTTGACTAAACGGGTTACTGACAGATGCATGAAAAATTAAAAAAGCATGTAAAAATTGGGTTGCATCAGTCAGGAGAGCAGCTGCGTCCCAGCCGCGCACTGAGGGGTGTCCCCGGTTTGGTCAGGTGAACGCATGGCTGCATATTGCTGTCACGTGGCTTAGCAGGCTGAGCCGCTGGCAGTTATGCCTTTGATAGACATACATCCAAGCTGATGAAGCAGAGGTTTGTGTCTTCACAGGCTGCTGCAGGTGGGCAGGGAGCATAAGCTCCCCCTGGCCACTTTGTCAGAGTCTGCCTGCTTGGGCGCAGATACTGCAGGTTTGGGCTTCCCTCCCTCACCCCAGCAGTTTCTTCTCCAGAATTGCTGGGGGATGACTCGGCTTCTTTCTTTCCAGGGTCCTACTTTAGTATTCTCTCATCACCCAACACTGAGGTTTCCTCAACGTTTCACCCTACTTTGTTCCTGCGCAGCACTTCCTTTTGTACCCCTGCTTTGTTCTGGGAGGCTGTTTTTTTACCCTGGTGCTTGTCCTGCTCAGTCCCAAGCAGTGAAGTCTCTTCCACAGTATTTTCTCTTTTCAGGTATCTGACAAGCTCTCCTGCATTCATTCTTCTGTCCTTTCCATGATTTCTTATTTTTTCCCTTTTATTACTGTTCATATCTTCTCCTGTTTCCTGCTGTGGTATCTTGGGGGTTCCTCCATCAGAAACTACCGCAGTACCTGGGCAATAGTTCAGTTCCAGGAGTATAGCTTTACCCTCAAATGCAAGAAAACTTCTCCACAATTTTCTAAAATTAAGAGGTGAAAGCCAGTTTGAAGCCAGCTGTGTCTCTGCTGCTGGAAGAGTTTGTTTTACATCTCTTGCACTGAGAAATAGTTCAGCGTGTTACACTTAGTGGCCATCTTTTCCATTTGGAAGGCTGGGTGATTAGGAAGATGGCCTGAGCAGAGTGTGATGGGAACCATCTGAAGGGGAAGAGGATCTGGAGCTGCTTGTGGGGGAGTATGAAGTAGGATCCGGCTGTGCTGGGTGGGCTCGTGGTGCATGGGGCCGTGCGGCTGCGTGCTCCTGGCTGCTGGAAGGTAAGGAGGCCGTTGGGAGTTGCGGAGGAGGAAGCTGAGGAGGAGGCGGGAGGTCGGCCAGGACTTTTCTCAGAGAGGGGAGAAAACGCAGGAGGAGAAGCAAGCTGCTGTGGAGGGGGCATGAGTCTGCTAGAGCTCTTTGATGCTCAAAGCGTGACACGAAAGGTTATGATTGTTGCAGAGTAGTTTAGAATATTTGGTTGTAGGCAACAGCACACTGTAAAAAAAAAAGCATTATTTTGCCTGAGAAAGGGCCAAACTGGCAAGCAAGGAAGAAAGCACCTTGTGAGCTCACGTTGCTGCCTGCAGGCGACGGAAGCTGTTGCTCGGCCGGGGAGCCCAGGCAGTAGGAGAGCAGAGCAAGAGTGGTTTTGCCCTCGAAGGCAAGGAAGCTTCTTGTTTGTCTTTCTAAAATGCAGAGCATGCATTTTTCAAAAAGTATATTTCCTCTTGGATTCAGCTCAGAGTTTTTCTTTTCTGATGCAAGAATTCTGAATTGTTGGGGGGGGAAGAAAGAGAAAAGGGGGGGGGTGGGGGAGGGGGATTTATAATGGAAATCCTGACAGTCTGAACTGCTTTTGCTGTCTGCGGTATAGTGCTTCCTGTAACCTATATGGCCAAATGCCAGCACGACATCTAATACACACTTGGCTGCTGAAAGTTCAAGCAAAGGGGACTGCCGTGTTGGAATATGCCAGGGAAGGAAAATTGAGTTCAAGTGCTAAATTGCTGTTGAGCCTGAGGGAGAGTATTAGTAACTTCAAAGAAATAAAGTGAAGATTTCAGTTTTTTGTTAGATTTGGTGGTCGGCTCATCTCCTGTGCAACCAAGGGTGGGCATGTGGGAACCAGAAGACACCCAGCAGATTGTAAATAGAGTAGAAAAATAAACAAAAAATACAGGTTTTCAGTGATCAAGTTTGGCAGCTGGTTCTCTCAGCAAGCATAAATCTCTTCCATCAAACAGTGCTTAGTGTGAGACTCACGATACACACGGAGAAATGTTTTACTGTGGCACATGTGCACACCGGGGTCCCTTACCTCTGCTGGTGTAGGTGAGATGCTGAGAACTTCCTTACACCCCTACCCTGGCGAGGTGAGGTAAGAGAGCACTGGCTGCCTCCCGAGAGGCCAGGGGATAGTGGGAAGGTAGACGGGCTCCCTTTTCCTCGGATTTTTTCTTCCAGGCCTCAGAGCCAAGACTGATGCTGCTGTTTGTATACAGGATGCAAACACTAGGAGAATATTTAAAGTCAACAAGTGCTGTGTTTTCACTCAAATGCAAGAAAAAAGATGAAAGTGGCTTTTTCAAGACCAGGGGCTAATTTGTGCTTAGCTCCTGTCTTCAGTGTGCCTGGTGTGGTGGTGAAGGAAATTGGTGGTTTTGAGTTTTGCTTCCTTCCCCCATGCAGATGGCCTGCACTCTGCTGCTGTACGACCCATGAAGCCTCCCAAAATTCTCCCCCTCCTGCATCCCCCTTCCCCTTTTTCTTCTTGCTACGCCTTAGTTCCTCTGCAGTTCCTTCCCCCCAAGCCCCTGAGGTCTTATTTGTGCTGCAGGATCAGTATTGAGGAAATGTAATGCCATGAAAAAGATGTCCTGCAGCCCTTTTACCTCTTTGCTTGAGCTGGGGCAGGTTGTTGCTTCGGCCTCCCTTGTAGAGCTGTGGTCAGGAGGTGGTGGTTTTCATTCCATTTCTGCTGATTCAGCATAAGTGATGGGTGGTTTGGAGGGCATGGCACTCACTGGCCAAATGGCAGGGGAAAAGGTCATGGTGAGTGGTGTGAAACATACTGGGTCTTCTCCTCTGCTTCTTTCAGGGATGGAATAATTGATACGGCCTGATACTTCCTTCCCTGACTCAGTAATGTGCTGAATTTACCATCCACAATTGAGTTTCTCATTTAGCAGCTTCAAGCCTTTTATTGAGCTGTTCTAGATTAAAACCTCAATGCTTCATTGGCTTTTAAGGTAGGATGTGAGAGGTGACCAGCCCTTGCAACTGTGCCTGAGCCATGGCCCTACGAGTGGAAAGGTCTTCGTTTACCTCTGCATTGCTGAAGACTTGTAAATATTTGGCTTTTCCCCTGTAAGGTGCTTTATCTTGACTTAATTGCAGGGTTAGCATCTGCTATGCAGGAGCCCCCGTAGTATGGTGACATGACTGCACATGGCTGATGGCCAGCAAAGAGGCAAGGGTGTCATTTCAGGGCTTGGGACTGATCTTACTTTGAGTCTCTGCCTTTCCTTCCCTCCCAACTAATGGGAACCCTCACCACATGTATAAAAATTATTAAAAGCTAACGGCGAATTTGCCCTCCCCCCTCCTAAAAACGGGAGTCTGCAGGCTCACAATTTGTTAGAGAAGTCCAAGCAGTTAGATCACACCAATATCAAAAAAAAACAAATGCTAATCCCCCTTGTGATGTAATTCTGCCAAAGCAACCTACGTCAAGGTGATAAACTGACTTATTTTTGGCTTTTTCTGTGGGCAGCAAAATATACTTAATAGTCGTGTCTCCCACCAGTAGTCCCCTGCACTGTAGTCCTGTCTCTGTTTCCACACCCCAACATCAATAATGCCATCAGAAGTTGATGTATGTTTGCATAGGTTTGGTTATGAATGAGCATCTTTGATTTGCTTAATCAATGGGAAAAGATGCATGAGCAAATGATATAGTTAATTTACTGTTGAAAAGAGTAGGGATGCTATCCTTTTCTTCAGCTTGGGGAAGGCAGTGGTTAGGGAACTGAGAGAATTTTAAAGGGAAAAAAGTATCTGTGCAGGTTTCGAGCCATCACCTGGTTATAAACAATTCATTCTCCTGCCTCATCTTAGGGTATCACAGGTACACTGAAATCTGTATACGGCTGCAGTACCCCCCAGTGACTGCAGGTATGGAGGTGTGGACTGTGCCTCAGTGCATTGCCCACCGGCAACCCTCCCCACCCTCTACAGCCATGCTTCCAACTTATCCCAAATTCCCTGTGCTTGTGCAAACCCGCATGGAGTGTGATGTCCAGTTAGGCTTTTTTTAAGCATTGGTGGTCTTAATGTTGTGAATTTTTCTCATTTGTTGTGCAGCATTTCCAAGGGGGCCAGAGGCCATCTCCAAGGCTCTAAGGGCTTGCAGAGTCTCCCCTTTCTTTTTGGGCAAAGACCTTCTTGCCTGTGGTCAGCTGCTTGCGTTGGGTGGGTCTGGCAGTCATCCAGGGGGATGGAGAGCAGCTGCAGAGGCAGGTCGGAGGCCCTGTGCTGCTCCCTTCAGCATCTCAGCACTACCCTCACCCTTTTCCTATATCCAGTGTGGAGTGCTGAGGCCACCACGTCAGCTGGCCTGAGTCCATCTCGTTAGCTCTCATCTGATTAAAACAGGATTACTGAATCATTTCACAGGGCTGAAGGTGTCTGTTATACAGCTGCTGAGTAGGAGGGCAAGGGCAACGCTTCGGTTGTCTGTCAGTGGCTGAAGCCATCAAAAGCATGTAAAAGGTGACCTGGTAGTATTCCTCCTGGGTAGGGGTTCGTCAGGGAAAGTTTGCATATGCATTGGGTGAAGCTAGCGTAGTACATTTGTACAAATATTTTATACGTGAAATTGTTCAGGTATTCAGGTAGCTTATTGACACGTTTGGAAATGTGAGCAATAAAGGCAGGGTTATTTTGCCTGGCTGGTGCAATGCCTTTCGGCTGAGCGTTGTTCTCCTGTGGTTGTGCAGAAGATGAGTGTGATCAGGATCACCGCCACTGAGGAAGCGACCCGCCTGTGCTGCCTGCCTGGTGTTGTGCAAGGCTAATCCCTCCCTGCCTTCACCCTTTCTCCCTTTCTCTCTTAGAATGCTGCTGCTCAGTTGTGCTGCTCCGTGGGAGCCTGTTGCAGTGCCACCTCATTGATCACAGCTGCTTAATTTCCTGTTTCTTCAGCAGCATTTAAAAGCTTTTTTGCTATTTTGCTAGGAAATGAGAAGATAGTTTCAGGCTTTGCAATGGAAATTGGCTTTGTTAGTTTATGCTGTTGTTTAATATGGCACAACAGCAGCTGCACAGGAGACTGTCAAAACTAAGTAGAATGCCTTCACTTAGCTAAACAAGCATCTGCCTAACCCCTGTCTCGGGAGTTGCTTCCAAGGATGGAATGAAAAAGCTTTTACTCAGATCTGACCCCAGCACATGATGTGACATACAAATGCCCATAACGATAGACTGGCTGTTGCTTTTCCACGATCTTAGCCTGGCAGCTAACAGCGTATAAAAAAAACCAGGAGGAGCAATAGCTTTCTGCAGTTCCAGGCCCTTAAAAGGGGAAAAGTTCTTGGTGCATAGATACAAAAAGGCTTCTCCTATAGAAAAACTGTTACTGAACTGTCTTCAGAAATGTTGTTGCCCTGTAGTGCAGTCTGCTATATTTATATTGATATGTCACAGTATGTTGTAATGTTTTGCTTTGGCATTTTAGGAGAAAGGAGCTGCTTTTACATCATTTGAATATAAAACAGCTGATATTTAACAGGTTGTCTGTTTGTAATCAGGAAATATATTTTAGTCTAATAATCCAAATAACATCTAAATCTCATCTAAATTCTGTATTTCTTAAGGCATTTTTTTGAAAGCAGGTAATTAGAGATTGATAATAAAATGTTACATGGGCAAATTGCCTTTAGTGAAAGATGGGTAAATGTTCTCTGCTGACAGACTTATACCAAAGTGTTTTAGATGAGGTCTCTGCATAAAAAAGTTATTTAAATAGCTTTCTGTTGTCATTTCTAGGCATCCAGCAGCATCGTGTAGCATTCTTTCAGACTTCTATTTTAAGGAAGCCTAAGAGGAAAGGTAACTGAGAGCTAAGAACAACTTACAGAAAGGAAAATGTAATTATGAAAAATTATCATGCTGATTTAAAGAAGTGGGATAGAGCTAATTAGGAAGTAGGAACAAGAGTATGTGTACAGCAGAAGCTGCACTCCCAGTAGTGCAGCTGTGCTAAGAGAGGGGGGTTAAGTCTGTAACAGAGAAAGCCTGAGCTCTGCGAGCCTGTAGAGCACAGTGGAAAACAGCTTGTAATGTTTTCCAGATGAATTTGTTCCTCCCAGCAGGGGGAATAAACAGCAATAATTCCACAGGTAGATTGGCTGTGAATTAAAACTCTCATTTACTGTACGTCAGCACGAAGAACTGAAAGGATTCGTTGCAGAAAACTTTTCTTCCGACAGAGCACTTGATTTTTGTTCTCTGTTCTCTCTCTTGAAGGTGGACGTCTCTTTAAAGACACTAGGACAAGAGGAAAAACTGATTTATTAAGAAAAAGAAATCTCTGTCATTAATATTTACTGTTCTCCTGCCAGATTCATCTCAAGGCAAACTGTCCACAGGAGATAATTGCTTTTTTATCACATTTTGCTGACATGAAATTATACAACACAAAACTGACCTTTGTACTTCTATGGCTAACAAAAGCTTAAGTGCTTTAATCTTAATTTAGAGCAGTCAAGGGCTTAGAAAGCTGCACAATACAGATTAAATAAAGAAGTAATATTTGAACGAGTTGAGTGTAAGAATAACTGAATCAAATTCAACAAACCTGAGAATTATAATAGTTAATTAATCCAGCAAGCAACTTTTATACACAAATCTGTAGGTTGTACTAGGAGCTGGTCTTGTGTTCCTGTGCGCTGTGAGTATAAACGAATGGCAGGGATAAGGCTCTTGGCTCCCCTTTCCAGCCCCTTGTAAGCTGCAGGCCGCACTCTCAGTGTTTCATTCACTGGCAAGATACTTCACTCCTGGCTCCGCACAGCCCATCCAGTGCCCTCCTCCCCCTTCCCCCTGGGGACTCTTCAGAAAACAAAACCTTGCGCCCCTATGCTGCTTTGTGCGGTCCACAAGCAATGGAAAACCCATTTCTCTTCCTTCAAATTTTTTCTTAAGACTGTCTTGTTGCAGAGACAAGAAAAAACTTGTAAAAGAAAAACTCGGTAACTGGCAGGCTATGGATTTGATGAAGCTGTTGCCAGCATGCTGCTCAAGGTTATCATCTCACTTGTGCCTTGCACTCGGTCTCTGTGTGTCTTGTCTGAAAGGCAGATTGTCAACTATTGGAGGCAGAAACTGTGAGCAGAGCTGCCAGGCTCTGTGGTAATGCAAATAAATAACGAAAACGAGAGAGCTGCAGGCCGGCGAGCCCCAGGGACTGAGCAGCAGCTACAGAAAAGCAGGGATGTAGGCAGTTAAGCTTAAATTTCTGTCAAAGAAGCAAAGAGATGTAAGGGACCTGACAAGGCTCTGCCCTGTAGACGCTGGTGTGGGAAATCAGTGCTGAGAATTTACCATGGTTTTTCCCCTTGTGGATCGTCCGGCCACAGACTGGCCTGTAAGTGGTTTTTGCTCAACTGCAGCTGTTTGCATGTGTGTTAGATGTAGATCAATGCTATGCTGTTAGCTTTAGAAACAGCCCTCTGGCTTTTTCGTGTTGCATAAAATGGTTGTGCAGTGCTCCTTAGGTCAAAGGTGGAGGAGCACAGAGACTTCCGAGCTATTCGTATTGCATTTAATTGTTTCTCCTGTTTAAAAGCAGACCGTGGCTTTCAAAGCAGCACCACAACTTCTCCTGCCCTTGCTACACCTGTGATATTTTACCTTGTTCTTCCCACATGGGCATTTTTCCTTCCCTTCCCTCTGCATCCATGCTCCTAGGAGCAGAGAGGTGTTTCTTTTTCGGGAGTCTCTGGAAGCTGCTGCTCTGCTTACTGGTAGTTGGACAGTTAAGTGCTTTGGATTGCTGGCTTCTGCCTTAGCCCATGGTTTGCTGTGTTGGTGGGTGATATAACATCTTCTGTCTATTTTGTTTAAGCTGCAGGAGTCCTTGAGATAAGCTCTGTAGCCTATGACTGTCTCTTTTGTAGTTGCTTGGAAGTAGGAGGCAAAGCTCCTCTAGATCTTTTTACTTAAGCACCCCTTTTGGGGCAGATAGGGAGAGTCAGGAAGGGATCTCTGCACCCTGCACAGCTCAGCCGTTGCTCCGGGTGTTGGAGCTTTGAGCTGAATGTGTGATGAGGAAGTCTGTGCCTCTCCACAAAATCCAAGGAGTGCAGTTTTTGTTGTGGGTATGTTGAATTGGCTTAATTGAATCATCTTTGTTCACTTTTCCTAGGAAATACAAACCAGGTATTAATGAAATGAAAGATTATGATAAATATTAGTGATAGTTACAAGGGTGCATGTCCTGAGAAGCTTTCTGTCTGCCCTGAAATGAAGTAGTAGAAGGTAGGTTTGGTAGTGAAAACATTACTTTTTTTTTTTTCTTTTATTGTGCTAGGCCAGTATAGGGTTCACAAAGTTAGCTATCTGAAGGAAAAATCAGGTGAGAGTCTGACCATATTCAAGTCCATGGTTAAGACTTGTCTCCAAATCTTGTTTTCATCTGTGAGAAAACAGCTGTAGTTCATCAAATTATGGGCTGTAGTCAATATTTCTCCAGGAATTCTCTGTACTTTTAAAAGAAAAAAAAAAGAGTTTTAATTCAGTAAAGTCCCGATGACTACATTTGACAGCAGCACTGCAGCCTTTTGGGGACGTGAGTTTTAGGTGATGGCTTTTTGGCTTGGGGTATACATACCATGAACCAGTAGCTTTCAAGAGTTGTTCAGCACTCTGGTTTTTGGTAAAAAGAAATGGATGTAGCTTCTTAGTCCTGCTTGTGACTCAGCCATAAGTCTAGGTTTGTGAGTGATGGGGTGGTAAACCTTGAAAATGTCCTTGTCAGCAGCAGCTACATTGGCATTTCAGATCTGGCCTCTTAATTTGGTGATGGTGATTTTTAACTACCAAAGGGCTTGTGATCATTGGAGAAAATGGCAACCAGCCCATACCAATGTACAGTCAAAAAAATATGTAGTGTGGTCATGCCAGTTACGCAGAACAGGAAACTAGTGATGAGTAGAGGAGAAGGAACTGCTGGTGTTTAGTCTGAAATGGCTGCAGGGCTCAGCAGGATGAAAGCACAGCTTATCCAGGTCTGCCCAAGATAAAGCAATACTTCATACTTAATGTACTTTGGCCAATCAGCCAGGAAACACTGCATAAAATTTGTCATTGGTTCTTAAATGTAAGCAGTGGTGAAATCCCTTCACAGAGAACGGATATCACTCGCTAATGGATTTTGCTGCCCCAAAGAATAATGACATTTAGTTCATTCATGCCCATGGTGTTGTGTCATCGTTAGAAAAACGCTGGAGGAAGGACTTTCTTTTGTGAAATGTCTGGCATTCATAGACATTAATTTTAGACAGTTGGATGATGGTTTTTGCATTTTGTATATGTTAACTGCTTACTAGCTAGGACTCAGCTTTTCTTTCTCAGTGAGGAAGCTTTCTTGCATCTGGCTGAATTTCTTTAAACAAACAATTAAGGAAACTTACTGCAGAACAGGCTTGTCTAACTGAGTTGAAGAAGATGCAAACAAGAGTTTACAGCTGTTCTTGGTAATCTCTTAGTACAGGGAAGAAAAGACAACTGGTTTTTATTTTGTTACTTGGTAGAAATTTGGGGATTAGATGAAATCTAATGGATGAACCAGCACCACACAAAAGCGCAACTTTCAGCCCACTTCTAGAAGGTGACAGCACCTTTACCAGCTGTGTTTGTCAAGGTGCCAGGTTGAATAAAAGGCTTTCAGTTCAGGACAGATAAATAATATTTATGGTATCTGGAAGGCTGTATTCATTTTCTGGATAAACTGGTTGTGTTTAAGCAAAACCTGTTTTTCATAATTCTTCCTGTTCTTCTGAGTAATATTTTAAAGAAAACAAAGTAGATTTTGATACCTGTGACCTGTCCTGATGTTTAGCTGCTTCTTACATGCCTTGTAGGAGGGAGATCTGTGATTTTTTTTAGCAGGGCCCATAAGAGAGCACTGTAGCCACTAGCATATTAGGCATTTTGATTAAATCTCTCATCTATGTGCACATCATGTGTGCAGGGACTCTAATGTGACTTTTAATTTCCTTAACAAAGCCCTTCACTGCTTAGATAAAGGCTGGTCCTCATAGGAGAGAAAACTATGTGTATGAGAGATGATCAGACAGGCAAAACATCTAGTCTGAACTTTTTACTTCCCGCCTGAGGCACAGCAGGGTGTTCGGGCAGTTGCAAGATGGGGAGTTGAGGGTTTTGCTCCTGAATCACTAAAATGTGCTTTCCTTCTGCAGCAGTCAGTCGCTTATTTAGAGGATCCCAGTGTTACCTATGCACCGGCTGTGGTACTTCGATCTGTTTGTTTGGGGCTGACTCCAGAATCCCTTCATTATGAAAGCAGCTTACTGAACTGGCAGTTTTATTTTTCTATTGTGTCATAATGTGGCCAAATAAGCAGATACAGTGTGAAATTATGTAATTTTTTTTCCAGGCAAGAAAATCAATGTAGGAAAAATCCAGAGGAAAAAATGTTTATGGTGAATGACTAAATAAAGCTGAATGAGGGCTAGCTGAACACAAACTCAAAAATGGGTGCAAACATTCCTAAATATTTGAAAAGTGCAAGTATAAACAGCAGATAGAGATGCTGGAATGTTTTGCGAACTCTGTATAGCTAGGAATAATGTGTGAAAACAAAGGATGTAGAAGAAATACAGAGATTAAAATTAGGAACTAGGCCATTATCATTTGAAATAAGCCTTCCACAAGAAAAACCACAAGATGATAGCTCCAAGTTTAGAGAAAACACTGCACAGTATATACTAGGGAACAATCAGTAAAGGGAGGTTGGATGGATGAGGAAGAGTCTTCTCCCCCTAATCCTGGTACTTAGAAGTAAGGAGTGACCACGATAACCATTACTACATGTGTTGCGTTTGATGTTAAACTCATTTGTTAAATTTTTGTCTTTCTGTTTTCATTTCTAGGCCTCTTCCTTATCTTAGGCTTGATACTTTACCCTGCAGGTTGGGGATGCCAGAAAGCAATAAGCTATTGTGGACCTTATGCTTCTGCTTACAAACTAGGAGACTGCTCCTTGGGCTGGGCTTTCTACACAGCTATTGGTGGCACTATTCTGACGTTCATCTGTGCAGTCTTCTCGGCACAAGCTGAAATAGCCACATCCAGTGACAAAGTGCAAGAAGAAATAGAGGAAGGAAAAAACCTTATCTGCCTCCTTTAACTCCAGTGGGGAAAAATGCCAGTGCCTGGAT
The DNA here is from genome assembly GCA_008711295.1 of Anarhynchus alexandrinus. Taxonomy (NCBI): domain Eukaryota; kingdom Metazoa; phylum Chordata; class Aves; order Charadriiformes; family Charadriidae; genus Anarhynchus; species Anarhynchus alexandrinus. The sequence goes on along the minus strand of VUYV01000017.1, from coordinate 4,818,990 downwards.
CTTAACCTGCTTTCCATTGACTGGACAAGCAGATCCACTTACCTGCTTCTACCATTTGTGTGACTGAGCCCCATGCATTCCAGCCCTGAACTACTGAAATGGTGTTTCTTCCTTGCTGGGCAATGAGGATCAGAGCAAGGATCCCACGAAAGCAGAATGTAAATACTTGGGGATATTTTTAGTTTCATTCTATGATCAGGTCACAGTGAAATGTATTAATCTGACTGGGGAGGTGTGGAATCACGTGTATATAGCAGGAATGTTGTTATAACTGACATATAAATTCTGATTGATCAGATTGCTTTACCCACCTTGGTCACTTTGAAGAATTTGGATTTAAAATTTAAAAAGCCAGCACATATTTTTTTTTCTTATACAAAAGAGAAGCCTATTTTAATCAGGCTTTGTTACCAAGGGCTCCCCTCACCTGTGAATGTTTCACCACCACCTGGTTTGGTACCATACTTTTCATTGAGGTGCTTTTTTGATACTGAACTTCCTTAAAGTACAGTGCCTTCTCAGATAGTAAGTGTATGTTGGAGAGAGCAAAGTTGACATGACGCAGTTTACACCAATCTTTAAGCATTAAAAAAGTTGACTCCCTGCCAGGTTTCTTTGTCCTGAAACTTACAGTGCAAGGTGTGTGCCGCCTGTTACTTAGCAGGTGAATTATTTTGTTTCCATTGACTAGACAGAGAGGCTGTTCTTACATTGGCTTTCACCTGATTCTGATAAAAGTTTGAAATAACCATTGTTAGAAATATTTCTACAGCCTTTATTAAAACTCCTGAAATCCCAAGCAGATGACAACTCCCCACAGCACAGCTGGGCATTATTTTGTGAATGCCAACAGCCTGGCCTGGGCTGTCGCCTCTCCTGCAAACGCAGATCGCACCTGGGACTTCAACAGTATTATTCTTCCTCTTGCCAGTGAAACCTCATTCCTAGTCTACAGATCAGTCTGTCTCATGACCCAGAGCCACATGAGTCCTTAAGAAATTTACATTTTTCAGGAGGTCTTGCCAAATTCTACATTGCTGGAAAGATCTTTTCCCTTTTTTTAAACCACATGTAGTATTGACCCTTTTCCAACTAAATCAGCAGAAATAAAACAGACCTTGCCACAAATGACATTCCTTTCACAAAGGCAGTTGGTTGTATTATTTGTGGTGTTGCATCACTTACTAGAGCTACTTCTGAAAACAAATTTAAAAAGTATTTTAAAAAACAAAGGAATGATGCAACTGTGCCATACGGGCATTGGGGAGAATTCATCTGAGAAGTAGTTCTAATGCAATACTAAGTGAATTTTAGACTCCTCTTCTTTTTTCTTGGTAGTTTTAACATCCTCCAATGACAACGTTGCTCTACATCACTTCACTGTATAAACGTGGAGCATAGATTCTTGTTTGTGCCTGGTCAGCCACTTGAAGTGTGCCATTAGTTATTTATAGGTATTAAAAAATCCTTGTTACTGTGCAGGTCAATAGCTAATTTCAATACTCTGCTTAAGTACTTGACAATACAAGAGCTGTTCAGCAGTCACGACTGCAAGCCCAGGGCCAGCCACGAGCACAGGTGACCACTAGTAGTCACGGTGTTGGAGCACCCCTGGGGTGCGTGCTATGCAGCATGGACACTGCCACGGCACGGCACATCCATGGAGCAAACCAGGCCCAGCTCCCAGCCTGCGCGTGTCCGTGCCTGGTGCACCTTCAGGACACAGGCTGGATGGAGACCCAGGTGCAACAAACAGGGTCAACTTCTGCTGATACTAAAAAGGGATTGTTTTAACCTAGCCTCTTCCTGCAGTCACCTGCTCCTGCAACCCGCATCCACCATATTCTAGTTTAAAACGGGTAATTAAATTTTCTTTTAAATATTTAATTTAAAAAACCCCAAAAGTTATGGTCTGGAACCATTTCTGCCAACTGCCTGCACAAAGCAAGATTTTAACAAATCAAAGTTACTAGCACAAAGCGGTGTCTGAGGATGAAAATCACAGCCAAGTTTTCACTAGTGACAGGTTACGTATTGTTCTCTTAGCAAAGTTATGGCAGACTGTGTGTCCTGTCCACACCTGTGTTCTTCTCCTTGTTTTTTTCCCTGTACACACAAACATCCCATCTGAAGGGCATGCACTTGGCTTGTAGCTCGGGTCCATCAGAGCTGCAAGGCGACGCACACCGTCCTTCTGGCGTTCCTCCTGAGCCCTCTGCTGGAGTGTGTGCCACAGAGGCTGGGCCACCAGCCCAGCTGTGCTCTTGGGGGCTCTGCAATTGGGAAAGGGGGGGGAGGGGGCTAGGAAGAGCAAGAGTAGCATATAGATCAGGTAACAATTAATTACGAAATAGATTTTGGGTTTTAGCTTTTCTTAGGTGGGTAGCAATCCAATGTCCACGGTGCCACTGCCAACAAACCTTGACACTATATTAGGGTGACAAATGCTGCTTTGGCTTGAGCACTTGATTAGTCAGAATAAGGTCAGTTCTTCCAAAAGGAATAGAGGGCATATATTGCTTTGGCTTTAGAAATAAACAATGATCAACCTTCATTTACATTACTAGCTGACCTCTGCTGTGATCTACAGAATGCTTAAAAAATTTTATTAGTGCGTTTTTTTAAGTACAAAGGAGATATTTTCAGTGGCATGTTTTGCTTTTGTTTGCATTTGTAACCAAGAAGAACCAGCTTTTCTGCTTGTTGCTGGTATACTATCAACTTGATCTGCAACAACATAATCAACTAACTTGCAAGAATATCCATGTTCATCACATAGCACAGATAGAAGACAGGCTGGGAAGAAATACAGAAAAAAAAATAATCAGAATTTCTTTTCTCAGGGTTCTGTTTTTCTAGCAAGTGATAAGATGGTATATATTGCAGATTTTTTTTTTTCTGGAAGATGTTACCAGGTGTAGTGTGCACTCATTAAACTTGACAGCTGTTTAAAGTTGTTCCTGAAGTTCACCTCAGCAGTAGCTTTTAAAGATATTTTGACAAGGAAAAAAAAAAAAGTAAAAGTAAAAAAAAAGAGCAGAAATCAGCTTAAAGCTAATTTAATTAACTTCATGAGGGGGCTGCGGAGTGTAACTGCTTCTCAATGTACATGCACTGCGTAGGCTCTAGAAAAATTTGCTGTGGATTCTTTAAAACCTGTGTGCCGATTAGTTCAATTTAACTTCTTTGGTTTTTGTGGTATTGAAGAATTCTTCAGACATCTGTGGTTTGATCAACTTCGTAAACTTGTATTCTGTAAAGTGCCATAGACTTTTTAAATTGTAGCATATTTAAAATATATATATATATATACACAAACTTGTGTGAGATGTGCAATAACACGAATGGGTTTTGTTGTGGTTTTTATTTGTTCCTTAGTTTTTGCTTTTAAACAAGAGATTTGAAAAGGGACTTCCCAGGGAAGAAGTGGCTGGAGTTTTGGTGGTGTGGACAAACTAAAGCATAGAGTAATGCAATAGCATCACTGATTTTGAAGATTAATACAACAGTAGTAACAGCAGCTTCAAGATTTAACAAAAATCTTTTCTAGATTGTTTTGAAATACTCAGATCTATATAATACAGACAATTCAACTGTGAAGCTGTGTCCATCTCTGGCAATATACAATCTAATAGCTGAAAAGGCTCAGCAAGGTTTCTTAATGTGCTTTATTTATAATGTGGCACTGCAAAAAACATTGCTACTGAGCTATTTCTGGATTGTCTGTATCACCTTTGTATCTATTTTACTCAATAAAGTTCTCTGGATTCTGAGAATTTTTTTCAGACAAATCATTTCCGTTTTGCATTGTTACCCCACATCAAACTATCTCACGTCCTAGTGGTAAATGGGGAGGAGTTCAAGTCTTCCTTGGAAGCAGTGGGCACTGGTGCCTACCTCAAGGAAAGGACAGAGCCCAACAAAACCAGAGCATGGCAGCAACGTATATACCACAGCCGCTTTGTATAGGGCGAGCGGCTGTGGCAATCCAGCTAGAGTAGATTTTTGAGCCATGGTTTATTTGTGGTACTGTTTTTCTGTTCTTGAGTCACCACTATGTACAATTGTTAGCATGAATGATGTACCTAATGTGTTATTTTTAACCTAAATTTCAATTAAAATGTGAGTTCTCAAACTTTTAACAGGAGTCTGACTACATTAATTCAAACGTATCGGACAAGTTGAGCCACAGCAAGGTATCTTTAATTGTAGCTTTAATAGCATTTAAGATCCCAGCCCATGAACGTTGTTTCAGATTTCCATCTGACTTAGATAATTATTATCACTTCCTGATCAAAAAGTATGTGATCTGAAATTGTAGCTATGTATTACGCAATAGAGTTGCATTAAAGAGAGTTTCTAATTGAACATATGTCTGACAATTTATTTTTTTTTTGCAACTAAAGCACTGCAGTTCCTTTCTCATGAAAAAGGGTAGCGAAGGTTCAGAACAAATACTGCTTAATCACACCGACTTTTATAAAATGGTGTTTGCCACAATGTGGCATACATTTCACCTGTGACTTGACAAACACTAGTGACAGGTTACGTATTGTTCTCTTAGCAAAGTTATGGCAGAACTGGGAGCAAGGCTTTTAGCAGTTTAAAGAAAAGTCAGGATGGCATCCTTGTCTCATAGTTGCTATGGTCCATTTCTATTAAGTTTACATATAATTAATTGCATTTAGTTTAATTACACTTCTAACAGTTTCTAAACTTCCCAAGAAGTAGCTCTTGGTTAAAACGTAGAACATTTAGAAACATAGAGTCCAGAAGAAGTTAGGGGATAGGTGCCACTCAGTGCACCACCACAGTAGTCATCTTTATGGATTTCAAAGCAGGTATAGACACAGCACTTACTCTAAAAAATACAAGTTATTGCTGAAAGAAATTATAAAGTACTGATTTGTATAGGTAAAAATATTGCCTCCCTTCTGCAGTAATGTTAATGGAGTTGGCAACAGAGAACACAGAGTTCAATTCTCTACCGGTGTGAATTATTACAGATTTCTGTGTTGTAGTATTCTTCCCCAAGCTCCAGCTAGGTTTACAATTGTGATGCAGTGACAAAGCAAATGTGTATTACTAATATCAGAGGGACAGGAATACAAAGATGTTGTCTTGCTCCTGTGATTCACTGAAAGCTTGTTTTCAAATAGATACCTTTTATTTGATTTGTGGTATCAGTGAAATGCTGAGAGCACAGGCATCCCTAACCAGCTTTAGGTATCACTCAGATGCAGTGGGATCAGTAATTTAGTCTAGCTGAGAAAGGTAAAGAAAAAATAATTCCAAATTTAATCACGTGACTGACCACTTCCAATTGCTGTCTTACCTTGGCCAAAAAGTATCACCCCCACTGCCCAATCCAACATACCCACTTTCTTCTCTAGAACACCAAAAACACATGCATAGCAAAAACAACAGCCCTGTGCTGCAAAACGTCAACATGTGCTTTGGCATGGGTGCAACGCCTACAGCTCAGACGATACAATTGTTTAATTAGGCTATAAACATTGTAAAATCTCCTTGCAGCACTGTCAGCTGGAACAGTGGCAGAGCAGCTGATGCCACGGAGGCATCAGTGGTCAGGGGCACCTTATTTTTAAAACGGCCTGTGCTCCAGGCAGCATACCCTGCCCAGCTCTGGCTGTGCACATCTGCAAAGCAGAAGAGCTGAGTGACTGGTCACAAGTACCTGGACTCCAAAGCAGGCTGTGTTTCCCAGGCCGACATTAGCCCTGTTCCAATCACACCACCAATTACTAATAAAACCTCCAACTTTGTCACCAAAAATCAGTCTGAAACTTCCCGTCTCACCAGCTGAAAAGTTTCCCTTCCTGAGCCGTGGGTACAGGGAAGTAAAACCTGGTCTTCGAAACGCTTTGCACAGCAACTCCACTGTGCTGAAGTGTTCTCCTTCACCTCTGAGTGATGTAACAGCAACATGTAAGAACACTCACTGAACCAGGACAGTACGTTTCAGATATATATAGTCACATCACAGCACCAACTCTACTGAGAGACAGTAAAACAAACGAATTAAAAACACTGCTGTTTGGTGTAATCACTATCCACTCATCCAACAAAAAGCACATTTTAGATGTGCTCTATGTGCTTCCATTAAAAACAGCTGGACAATTAATTTTTTTTTTCCAGAACAGAATGTATGGCAGCATGACCCACAAGTTCTAATTTCCATCAACACTTTTTTTTTCCCCCCTCCGTAGTGTGTGATGTGGTATCTAGTTTAATCCTCATATGAAATTAAGCTAGTATTCTGCTGCTGAGGTAAGAAATCTCCACCACTTCTTTTGTAAGTCTTTTCAATCTTTCTACTGATGAGAGTAAAAGCTACTTGCAGACATAAAATTAATTGGTAGGGAAAAAACCTGCAAACTAATTCTTACACATTTTAATGTAACTGAGTGAAACCTAACACACATTTGTTTTAATTATCTGATCCACTGTGCCTTACTATGGAATCATAACGAGAATGCTCTACGTGCATGCCTTTTCCTTGACAGAAATACCTTTCCAGAAGCATCACCAAGTATCTTTAATCACAGTCCTTCCCTGTGCTGTTTTCTCTGTGTGTGCATGCCTTCCCAACTCTGCGCTTACAGATTCTTCAGGAAAACCAGCCTGAGCAAACCAGAGGAATTATCTCCCCACAACAGCATTTAAATTGTGTAATAATTCTGACTATAAAACATGACTGGATTGTGCTGCACAACTGTGCTTACCATCGACAAGAAAGTACAAAACCAGTTGCTTTAGTCTGCTGCCACTGCCATCCTAGATCTGTAAATTACAAAGAAGCAGATCGAGCTGATGAAGAATTTCACTACTAAATGACGCACGCAAGTGCAAATGTCTTCAAAAACATCTGCTATCTCCCAAAGCAATCCTGGCTGTACCTCAGAGCACTGTTCTGTATTGTGCACTTGCAAACCTAACTATGCTACTGTGGTCTAGATGAAGTCGTCTTGCCCTTCCAAGCAAACCCAGTAATAAATTCAGTCTTAGAGAGCAGATGTTACAGTTGGTATTATTTTAAAAAAAAATCAATAGACTGTGATAGTGCCTAAATAAAAAAAAAAAAAAAAAAAGAAAAAGCAAGACACACCAGTGATACAGAAATGTCAGTTCATAGGCAGAAATTAGGAAAATAAACACTACCAAAGCAATGCTGTTTTCAGCAACTTCATTTTACTTTCAATAGTGTTCTAGGATTCACTTAATACCTGTAGAATTTCATTCAGTAATGACAGAACATGTTTAGATTTTAACCCTCATAAGTTTAGAGCACAAGAAAGTGGGCTGCAAGCGTTTAGAATTTTCTTCCTAACAGTTGAGTAGACTAATTCTCAATACCCTAATGTATTATTTTGATAGCGGACATTATGCTTACCCATTTCAGCAGAATTACAGCATTTATATACAGAATTATAAAATGCAAGTGAGACTTTTACACAGATCATCCACCCTGCATGTTATCCTGACTGTTAGAAGAAAAAATCCCTATATTCAAAACTATACAGAGCAAACACTCAGGAAAAAAAGTTTTTTCTTTATTCTATTACACTGTGTTAATACAATAAATATACAAAACTTCTGAACTACTCAGACATGCAACAGAGGGACAGAAGAAGTGCATTTGTACAGAACCGTGACATTCACCAGGACGGCAGAGCATTGTTAGTAATTTACAAAATATACAAACATCCCTCAGATAAATAAAACCAACTCCTAAATTACAGATCAATGACTACTGACATTCCAGTGTTTAAACTTTGTACTTTGTACTCAATTTGCCACAATACTACAAAATGACAACTTAAGTGGGCGCCATACTCTGATTAACTAATAAGAGATTGTAAAATCAATTTTTCATTAGGTACAAATATTTTAACAAATATCAGCCTTCTGTTGTCAAAGCTAAACTCAAACTTCTCCCTCCCTTTTGGGCTGCAAAGTGTCAGAGATTGCTGGTTTAAACAATTCACATGTAACGGAACCTTGAATTTCACTTAGGAGGTTTAAATCTGTACATTCAACCCACAACATTACAAAGCAACGCTCCTTATACACAGAACATTAAATCTGTTTTCTTAAAGAGCCTTTAAACATTTGGGAGGAAAAAAAAAAAATCTACCTACCAAATTCAGGTTTTATTCCTACTGGTTTTTCCCATACTATATTCTGGTAATGTATGTTATTATGCAATCTTCAACTTAAGTTAAATTGCAAGGATGATGTCCTTGGGATTCCTGTCCAAGAGATACCAATGGAATTGCTTAAATTTAGATTTAAAAGTAATCCATAGTAGAGTTTCTAGATAAAATCCTCAAGTTAAGTTTAAAAGATTATGGACAGAACAATCTTGATATACAGCTGCTAGAAGGATGATGCCTGATCTCAACAGAAAATGGTGGCCTTTATCTGGAACGCTTTTAATAACATTCCACACAAATTTAAGTTCAATGCTAGCATGTCTACTAGTATGAAATTTTAGAGCCCCTGTTACACAGAATATTTAAATTGCTTTTAACTTCCATGATGCAGAGAACATTTAGAAGCAAGTATATTCGTTAATATGATTTTCAGCATAGGTGAAACTACGACATTTATCCAAATTCAAGTTGGACTTTAAAGAAATTGGTAAAAGAAAAGGGACTAATAGGGACTTCATGCTAACAGTACAATACTGATCCAGGGATTAAGCTAGGGGGGTTATTTTTTGTAATGCTCTTCTGTTGTTATGAATACAATGCAGTGAACAAGAACCTGTGAAAGTCGGTCCACACTCAGAACATGGAGGGGCCTCTGAATTTTATGCTGTCTTACTAAAGGTGACTCACCTTAAGAGCTGAATTAATTTCAGCCACAGAGTGTACTTACACAGGTTGTTACACAGGTTGTGGTCCTGCTTGTTTTCATTTTCTAAAGCAGAGTTTGAAAAAACAGCCCAAGTGTTGTGCATAAGACTCATGAGGCAATCCAAGAATATAAATAGTCTTCAAAGGAGAGAAACATGACGTTACACTAAGATCTGATTATATTCTAGAATATTGTGATGGTATGTACCATTGTGGATTGTTCAGTTCCATAGCATCGATTTAACTTCTTAGTCCTCTGGTACAATGAGTTAAAATTTAATTTTGTTAAAACTGAAGATTTCTCACTTTTCTAACTCAAAATAGTTTAAAAGCTTTTTTTCCCCCAGCTTAAATCACATCACAGGAATGGCTGAGTTAATGTTAAAATGAATTCAAGTATCTGTTAAATGCCATTGCTTTAAAAGCTCGGTTTTAGACAATAATCCTGTTAGAAAATTAAATACTGTATATTTAGGTTTTTGGACAAGCAGTAAACAGAGTGACTGACTAGGCTAGAGATTTAGTACCACGCTTAAACACAAATCTACACTTAAAAAAAAAAAAAGCAAACCCCCAAAAATCCCAAACACAACAAAAATACCACTGCACATAGAAGAGGGAAGTGGGGCAAGAAACTAGTGTTCTATAAGTTAATATTGGTTTCTTTTCCAGCAAAATTGTTACCCCAATACATGAATACTGAAATTAAAAATAGCAAATATATAATCATTTAGGTCTGTGATTGAAACCATCAGTTAACTTCCTTAAACTGTACACTGCATTACACATTCTATTACAGAGAATGTTTATGCACCATAGTCATTTCTCACAGGTAGAGAATACTCCATGAAAATAGGTACAAATGCACGCTATAATTATAAAGTGGCGCAGGTAAATTCTGGACCAAAACACTATTTAAACAAGATCAGATAACAGTATTCATGCAAACTTACAGGTTTATATCAAAAGACTTATCCTAAAAAAACCCAAGAAAAGAATTTATAATATCTACCCTACTTGTATTTGTCCTCCAGCAGCTGCTGAAATTGCAAAAGCAGTAGCCAAACCTAACTTGCTACATCCCTCAGTCCACCCCACTTCTTACAGTACAAATAGGGAAAAAAGTTCTTACAAAGAAAAGTAATTGATCCAAAGTGCTTTCCTGAAGTTAAAAAAAAAATACCGTATTGAACCACTAAAAAACCTTCCAAATTCAGAATACATTTATTTGATCATTAGATAACACAATTCATTTTCAGGCCAATTGTTGAAATAATTTATCCTCCATAAAATACAGAAGGCTTTATATTCTAGAATGCAACATCTCAAAGAAGGGCAAAGAATGGCTATCTTTTTAAAATAAATAATTTGTAGTAAAATAAATCAAACATTTCCCATTTTACCCATGCACAGCTGCAGAAGAGACAAACATGCTGTGTGAATTTTGATCTAGGCTTTTAGGGAATATAGTAAGTGACTGGAAAATAAAGTACAATCGAAGAGAACTGTGATGACTTCATGTTTCCCTACATTCGGTTACCCTTGAACGCGTTTTGAGCTGCACTGGTTGCTGCTGTTGATGCGGCGTTGGCTGCAGCAGTTTGTACAGTTTTGTTGGACATCACTCCTGTTGCAAACTCCTGCTGTGCCTTCTCAAAACTAGCACCAGTCGTGCGGTAGAGACCGTGCACCTAGGGAGGTGGAAAAGCAGTGAAAAAACGGTGCTGAACCTTCCATTTCTTGGTAGACTAACAGCAAAGTCTCAAACGCAAAGCAGAGCTGTGTGGTGGGGAAATCTGGTTTGCTCATGTGTTTGGGAGGATCCAGAAATGAGTAAACAGACTTTTTTTTCCCCACAAATCCTATAACTTTTGATGGCCCTGCTGCACAGTTTGACTATAGGAATACCTGCAACCTTTTGCAAGTTCAGCAAACTTGCTGGGGGTCTCATGGGGTCCCAGGGGTCTTTACTAAAATGTGTGTGGTATCATCTACTGTCTGAAATAACATATTTAAATACACAAATAGGCCGCAACCTTTGCATAACGCAGGGCTTGCAGCTTGCAAAAATGTCTTCTGTCTCAATTTCTATACAACTTGTTGTACTCATTAAAAGAGTCAGTAAGGTTGCATGTTAAAAAAAAACTGGAAACAAAATCAAAAAAGTTGTTTTGAATCCACGGTGTCAATAACATTTTGGTGAACATTTTTCTTCATCAGTTTTTAGAAAAAAAATTAATTTCTCTGACTGATACAGTTACAAGAACAAGCAAAGCTATGACTTAATATTAAAAAGCATAAAATATCCTAATAATGCAGATATGTATCTGTTAAACTAGTGTGATGACCAATAGTTCTGCATAATAAGCAGAAGTATTAAACAATGAGACTTACAAGCACTCTAAACAATATGGCATGTAATCTCTAGCACAACAAAAAACCAAATCCTGAGTAACTTTCAATTACCTGAGTATTAAAATTATATTTCTGACTCATATTCAATCAAGTCACAATAAAACTGACAAATAATATTGCAAAGACATTTTCATTCAAGTGTAGCAGGAAAATTAATTTTGTAACGTTTTTCTTTGTTATAAATGTCACTATTTCTCATCCACAAAGATACAACAGGTCACATCCGAGTACGCAGGTTTTTGAAAAGAATCCTGACGCATACGGTAGGAAGAGTGTAAAAAAAAAAAAAAAAAGAGTGTAAAAAAAAATAAAATGCTCCACCATACATTTTTCTTATTTGTTTCTTTCTCCTGTACCTAAGCATTCATGCAGAAAACAAATAAGGACAAGGGACATCTCCAGGCAACACTTAAAATTTCTGGCTTACTGTAAATGCATCAGAAGAGTTTGGCTATGGGAAAATCTTTAAGCGTAACTGTAACCGAGGTTGAGCTATTAGAATTGCCAGCACATCAGCAGCAGAATTCTCAGTTACATTTTATCTAAACAACAACAAAAACTTACTAGCACATTAGGTATCTAAACTTAGGTCTTCTGCATGGAAATTCACAAAAAGGAACCAAGGGAAAAGTGCATCTTTCTTTGAGCTTTCATACTACGCAATCATTAACTGACCACAAAATGTTAAATAATATAAGCAGAAAAATAAAAATCCTTTTCTGATGTGCCAGGCATCTCCCCCTTCTATTGATTTTAACTGGAATGATTTTGGTAAGAGGTGAAACTTAGCAATCATTTGAATCACACTTCACTCAGCCTGATGAACCACCATAGAATTGAAAATTACAACTTGGCACCTACAGGTACAATCGTAGTGTCCGGCGGGCTTACCTCCCAATTTCTCTTATTCAGAGCTATGCTTCCCCATTTTAGTTTGCTGAAAATATGTGCATTGTACAAAGACCATTTTGTAACAATGTAAGCAAAAAAGTACAGTTGTTAATATGTAAGGCACACCCCCAAGAATATAATTTAATCCCCCTGACTTTGTGATAGAGTACCTCTCTCAAGCAGGAAAGCAAAATTGTGATCAAACATAGGAAACAGAAGAAAGGAATAATATGCAACTTACCTTTTTAAACATCACTAATGAGATAACAGCAGATGCTGTGAAAAGTGCAGCTATGATTATCATCATAATGCCAACAGGAATACTCTTATTAAGACCAGTAAGAGATGAAATCCACCCACTGAAGGAAAAAGAAAGGACAAACTTTACTAGCACAGCACATGAATCATTAAACCACAGGTATCCACATCAAGGAAAGCTTTATAACCTCCTGGTTCTGATCAACTGTCAATATTTTTGCAGAAAACGTCATGGGAATTTTACATAAGCATGTATCAGTTCTACAATAAGCTTTTAGAGCTTAGTTACCATTTTTCCCAATGCATGCAGTGAAACTATACAAAAAATTGTAGTAAAGATTATTATCCTTCAGCAGAATTGTGAAGAAATTAGAGAGTTGCTCATCAACTTTTGGTTGTTGGTTTTTTTTTGTCATACTGTCATTTCAGACTGATTTAAGACTACATGATTTTGTGTAAGAGAATACGTCCCTAAAAAGATAGCTTCTAACTTCTTTAAATATAAACCAAAAACATGCCTCACACGCACAGCTTCTATGTGGGAAGACTCATTTAATTGTATTCACACAGTGATGCTTTCTCAATTGATATTAATATGATAGTTTTTTTGAAGTAGATAGCATCAGATTAACTAATAGAAAAGATTGCTATATCAGTACCTACTTCAAACATTTCCCCATTCTTCAAAACTGAAACGCCAACAGAAAAATACAATATCAAACTTGCAATCACAAAAAGCAGGTTTGCCTTAAGGAAAATAAAATATTAAGATGGAAAATATTCTTCCACAGAAAAAAAAAGCAAAAAAAATCTGTAAACTTGAACAACCTTAAAACTTTCGTCTACCTGTTTCAAATTGCTTTGATATCCTCTATGTCCAACTGGACTCTTATCACAAAACTCTAAAATCCAAACTGTAATTAGCATTTTCTGATGATCTGGCTACTTTTCATACCCCTTCCCCAAGTATCCTTAAAAGCAGAGTCCACATATTTGGAGAGCTGGCCCTCTAAAATACCTTCTTTTATTTTGTTAAAGTCAATCAATGTACCCATGGAAAAAGCAAACCAGCAGATTCGAGAGTAAAAATAATAAAACGGGATCTTTCCTTGTGCTCCAGTTCTAAATCAATGCTGTTTTGTCTGCCTTATGTACATTTGCAGATTAGCAGCAAAAAGCACTGATACAGAGAAGTGTCATTACCCAACTACAGTACTGCCAGTCATAGCTCTCCACGCTACCAGTGGGCTACTACAACCACACTTTTCATTAAGTTTGTTGGTTTTTTTTTCCATGGACGGTGACTGATTCCCAATAGCTTTTCCTTTTAAAATCTAAGTATTAGACCTCAAAGACTCAAATAAAAGACAATATACATAAAAGCTTCATGTAAAAGCTTATATACTTCCAAGCATCAAAAAGAAAAATCGGCTATTATAGAATAAGGCGCTGACTCCGACAAATGAGCTTTTCAAGTAATATCAAAGATATACCACTATATTCACCCAAATACATTGTTGTCTCATTCTTCAATTTTTAGCCATAAATTTCCTTAACAAGTAGTAAGTATATTAATATAATTAGAAATAACTAATGATACAAAATAATATGCATACAGTATATTATTACGGTCTAAGTTATTTTCATTAAGTTTTGCTTATGTCTTTATCCTAAATATAGAGCAAATAACGTCTCCACACACCACCAAAACAGAGGAGAATGTATAAAAAATAATTCAAAGTGGTTTACATTGAAGGATAAAATTTTGACCAGCCTAATAACAGAAGTACCTCACACTCCTGGGATATGTTTCACCCACTTTTCCTAGTTAAGAGCACTCCAAAACAAGATATTTTTTTTAAAAAACGCACAAGCTGCATTGCAGTTGCTATATCAAATATGAGTGTTTGTCTTACAGACAGTACAATGCTATAGCAAACAGAATACTCACCAGTTTCCCCATCTTTGAAATCCTGCAGCTTGAAGTACATGTACAGCAAACTGACAGATATATACAAAGAAGAACACAAAGAACCTGAATGAACTGTCACTCCTGAAAGAGGGGGGAAAAAAGATTAAAGCAGCCAGGAAATTAATGACTTTTCACAAATACTGTAGTAGCAATCTAAAGTTTTTTTCTGCATTAACTACAGGAAAAGTGCTTTCATTTATTGAGAGTGACTTGAAGTATTAGTAATTCTGTGGTTTTGTAGAGTATCTATTTACAAGAGCTGCTCCTTCTTTAATATACTATTTTTGCCACCTGCACCTCTAACAGAGGTGAGAATAGCAGAAGGATACTATTCCTTAGTGTTCTGTTCAGCACGCAGCAGGGCCTCTTAGCCTGAACATAGAGGTTTTATAATGCATGAAGAACAGAATTCTGCTCCACTTTCAGACTGAAGTTCACAGTGCTGGCAGGATGGGAAGAAAATATTTTACTTGTAAAAGGAAATAAAATCTAATATGGAATTACTGAAAGGTAGTGCAAACAAGAATCCTGAAGCACCTGTTGCTTAAAAGCAAAATATACAAAATAGGTTTGCTATCTAAATTACTAAAATGCCAGCCTGATGAAGACTGAAAGTAAAAAAACAAAACAAAACAAAACAAAAACCTGAACCCAAATATAAATGTCCAGGCAAAATCTCAACAAAGATCCCAACTTATTACTATCAAAACTAATGATCATATAATATGCTTGCTACCAGAGTTCTAAAGAAGGTAGAAATCACTTAGAACCAGTTTTTGCCATTAATAGCTCTTCCTGCAGAAGGGAGTTTGTTCATTTGTATTTATTCAACCAGTTCAGTTCAATAACTATTTCATTTTCAACTGAGCAACTGACAGAAAGTTGAATATGCGAGTAGTAGTTTTCCTTTTCCAAACAACCAAAATTCATTAAGAAAAGCGATGGATTTACTAGAGAGCAAATGCAAGTTAAACTGTATGATTCCTCAAAAATGTGTGGGTACAGCAGTATCTCTTTTGTTAGCAAAAATAAACACCTCATTTAGTCTAAAGGCTACGCTGAACCGCAATTTCTGGCTATCAGTCTTTCTCTACAAGAATTAGTGCATTTTAACTGAGAATATCCTATAACACTTCAATGTAAAAAAAAAAATCCCAAGACATATTGCAAGAGAACAGGATTTAGAAGCTCTACATGCTGATTTTCACAATTTTTTTCCCCCACATTTTGGTGTGAAGGGATAGAGATTTAATAAGAATTTTTCTTAAAATTGTTATCAGTCCAATCTAAAGTTAAATATTTCCTCCAAATATTTTGTCAATGGTAGAAGCTACAAATACTTCAAAGGATATTCCAAGATATTCCTAACTATTGTCGTCTATGTTTCAAATACAACCCCTGAATTAATGGCAAACATACTACTTGCTTGTAATGAAAGCATATTAAAGGATTATCATAACAATAATCAAGCAAATTCTAATGTTAATGCATTTCAACAAGTTTTTAAATATCCTAAGTCAAGCTGAAGTTCTTACCTGAAAGCTCCATAAAGTGGTCTGTACCAGCACACAAAAGAACAAGGGGTAAAAAGCAAGAACCAGAGAATGCTCAATCCAAAATCAACCCCTCGTGTAGCATCAACGTGAAACCAGGCCAAACATCCAAAGATATTAAGAAACAGTGTCACTGTATGGACTGTAGAAGCAAAAGCAAAATAGTCTTAATTAAATTACATTTATACAATAAATTATTACAACAGGTAAAGTAATACCCAAACTCAGCATTTTTAAACAAAAAATCAGCATGCTGACAAGAAATCAATACCCTCAGCAATAAGCTGATTTTTATAGTTTTCTAACTTTCAGGTAAACCCTGTATTCATAAATGAAAACACTGAACACGAAAATTCAAGTACTATCAGGTATATGGTGAAAGAAAAAGTCCTGTCATAAAAAGAAAACATTTTCAAACTTAAAATGATGAAAGAAGATGTTTCTACATCTGCAATAATTGATACTTTTTCTACAGTAGTAACTGGATACAGATATTTAACAGGCTACTGAATATTTTTTGAGAAAGCTTATAAATGATATAAAATGCATCACAAATTTAGCACTGTACACATTCTAATTTGGAAATCAAAATTTAAAAAAAAAAATCTTTCCATGAAAAGCTCTGTCTTCCATGTAATAAAGCAAAAAAAAAAAAACCCACTTAATAAAAGTATTTGTCAGGAAAACATGATCTGCAAGAAGCTGTTCTAGATGCTTTAATACATACTGCATATTCAAATATTTCTTATAATGTTGATCTTTAGCATCTGCCTTTTTGGTTCTCTGTTCTTAGCTCAATACTAGCATTTTCTCATTGGCAGACTTCATTACAGGTTAACTACTGAATTTCTGCTGAAGAAAATACATTGGCATTACAACTTCACAGTTTATTTAAAATATATTTAGTTCTTAGAACAGAAAAAGATACAGTAGTATTAAGAAACATTACAATTACTTCATGCTATCTGGCACAGAAGTTAGTTCTGCCAGACTTAAATGAACACAAATTTCTATCTTTGTTCAGCAATAACCAGTGATTAAGCAGTGATTTTGCTATCTCAGAGGATAGTTTCTGTCCTTGTGGACTAGGATAGAGTATTTATAATTGACAGTGCCCAAGATGCTCCTTGCAGCAATGATTTTTTATTTAAGTTCAGAGAAACATTTTAGTCCTTCTACTGTAAGGTAAGGTCAATAGAAGAACTGGCAAGATAATATTCTGAAAAAAAGACTCAAACTCTTTGCTGCCCTCCTAACTAATATTTGCCCTACATCAACTTAGTGGGAAAAAAAACCTTAAAGCAAAATGCCCGCATCACTGCATGAAAGGCTGATGAAACTCAAAACATTTCCCTCAGACAAATCATATTTTCCTCTAAGAGTCACCAGAAACATTAAACTTTGTACTTTAAAAAAGCATTTAATGCACCTACATATCTTAGCACTGTTCCAAGAGGTCAAAGCAACTAATTTCAGAATTTGTGTGTGTATGCCTCATAAGCACAATAAAGGATACAAACGCAAATTCCTGCCTTCCTTTGATAAATATGAGAAGGCTTACTAAGTGATATTCTTTCTTTTTTTAGTCAATACTGGAAAACGGTGAGACCCCCTAGATTACCGGAAACATCCACATTGTGGTGGAGTTTGAACTTCCTGAAATTACTACTTTTTTTTTGTAATTGCCATTACGATAACAGAACAAGTTTTAAAAGAATACCATCAGTGCAGAAGAGGGTCGAAACATCACACCCACTACTGATACTTATTAGCACAATAAAACCAGCAACATAGCGGGTCTCCTTCACTACTGTCACGAAGAATCTCAGCTGTAAAAACTGAGTATTAACAAGCGATCGATGAAGACATGGGACTTCACTGACAATTATCCCTCTGCTCCACTCACCCTTCTCTCTGCCTGCTGCAAGGTAAAGAAAGCCATTTGCTCTCTGAGCTAACACCTTCACTAAGTGATGTAGATAAGCTTCGCTGTAGTATGGGCAGGTGTGTTTATGTTCTGCATAACAGTTTTAAGTACCTTCCACCTACTTGCCTCTTCAAATTAAACCATGATACAAGTTATTAGAAGATAATGACCACCCGGGGGCTCAAATGACCTAAGGCTTTGGCAGAAGTCTGCAACATGCAATGTCTGTATGACAATAACTTCACAGTTAAACCGATACAGTACTCGGTGTGACGTGATCTAAGAAATCCTCCTAGTTTAGCTGTGGAACCAGTTGAGGTTAANAAAAAAAAAAAAAAAAAAAAAGGCATTCATGCCAGAATAAGAGAGAACAATGGGAAACTACATTAGTTTAATAAATATTCACAGGATAATAAAGGATCACAGGTCAGCAGGAGAGCACCTGGAGTGCAGCACAAAGGAATTTCAGCAAATCAGCTTCATCAGGGGCCCAACTTAAATGCCTCTATACAAACGCACGTAGCATGGGCAATAAACAAGAGGAGTTAAGAGACGTGCGCATGCCAGCAGGGCTATGATCTTATTGGCATCACAGAGACGTAGCGGGATGGCTCCTATGACTGGAGTGTTGGAATGGAAGGATACGGGCTCTTCAGGAAGGACAGGCAGGGAAGATGAGGAGGGGGTGTCACCCTCTATGTCAAGGACCAGCTGGAGTGCATGGAGCTCTGCTTGGGGATGGATGAGGAGCCAGCCAAGAGCTTATGGGCCAGGATTAAAGGGAGGGCAGGGACGGGTGATGTTACAGTGGGGGTCTGCTACAGGCCACCTGACCAGGAAGACCGAGTGGGTAAGGCCCTCTATAGCAGATAGGAGCAGCCTCACGTCCACAAGGACCACCTCATGGGGGACTTCAACCAGCTCAATATCTGTTGGACAGACAACACAGCAGGGCATAAGCAATCCAGGAGGCTCCTGGAATGTGTCAATGATAACTTCCTTCTCCAAGTGATGGAAGAGCCAACAAGGAGAGGTGTCATGCTGGACATTGTTCTCACCAACAAGAGAGGGCTGGTGGTGATTGTGAGGCTCAAGGGCTGCCTTGGCTGCAGTGACCATGAGATGGTGAATTTCAAGATCCTTAGGGCAGCAAGGAGGGCGCACAGCAAGCTCACTACCCTGGACTTTGAGGCAGCGAGAAAGGTGCACAGCAACCTAGCGACCCTGGACTTTGGCCTCTTGAGGAATCTGCTTGATATGGTGCCGTGGGACCATATCTACTTGGACTTGTGCAAGGCATTTGACACTGTCCCACATGATATCCTGGTCTCTAAATTGAGGAGACATGGATTTGACAAATGGACCACTCGATGGATAAAGAACTGGCTGGACGGTCGCACTCAAAGAGTTGCGGTCAACGGCTCGATGTCCAAGTGGAGACCAGTGACAAGTGGCGTTCCTCAGGGGTCGGTGCTGGGACCTGTACTGTTCAACATCTTTGTCAGAGACATGGACAGTGGGGTCGAGAGCACCCTCAGCAAGTTTGCCGATGATACCAAGCTGTTTGGCGAGGTAGACACGCTGGAGGGGAGGGATGCCATCCAGAGGGACCTGGACAGGACCCATCCAGAGGGATGCCATCCAGAGGGACATGGACAGGACCTATGGCAGGGGGGGTTGGAACTCGATGATCTTCAAGGTCCTTTCCAACTTAAACCATTCTATGATTCTATAACTTCGGGAGAGCTGACTGGCCTCTTGAGGGGTCTGCTTGGTAGAGTACCATGGGATAAAGCCCTGGAGGGAAGAGGATTCCAAGGAAGTTGGTTAATATTCAAGGATCACCTCCTCCAAGCTTAGGAGCCATGCATCCCAATGAGGAAGAAGTTGGGCAAAAACATGTGGATGCCTGCATGGATGAACAAGGAGCTTCTGGACAATCTGAAACAGAAAAAGGAAGCCTATAGAGGGTGGAAGCAAAGACAGGTAGCCTGGGAGGAATACAGAGAAATTGTATGAGCAGCCAAGGATCAGGTTAGGAAAGCAAAAGCCCAGATAGAGTTAAATCTGGCCAGGGACAACAAGGGCAACAAGAAAAGCTTCCATACGTACGTCAGTGATAAAAGGAAGATAAGGAAAAATGTGAGCCCTATCCGGAAGGAAAAGGGAGACCTGGTTGCCCAAGAGATGGAGAAGGCTGAGGTACTCAACAATTTTTTTGCCTTGATCTTCACCGGAAAATGCTCTAGCCACACCACCCAAGTCACAGAGAGCAAAGGCGAGGACTGGGAGAATGAAGAAATGCCCATGGTAGGAGAAGATCAGGTTCAAGACGATCTGAGGAACGTGAAGTCCATGGGACCTCATGAGATGTATCCTCGGGTCCTAAGGGAACTGGCAGATAAAGTTGCTAAGCCACTATCCATCATATTTGAAAAGTCGTGGCAGTCCAGTGGAGTTCCCACTGACTGGAAAAGGGGAAACATAACCCCCATTTTTAAAAAGGGAAAAAAGGAAGACCCAGGGAACTACAGGCCAGTCAGTCTCACCTCTGTGCCTGGTAAGATCATGGAGCAGATCCTCCTGGAAACTCCGCTGAGGCACATGGAAAAAGAGGAGGTGATTGGTAGCAGCCAACATGGCTTCACCAGGGCAAGTCATGCCTGACAAATTTGGTGGCCTTCTATGAGGGGGTTACAGCTGTAATGGACAAGGGAAGAGCAACTGACATCATCTACCTGGACTTGTGCAAAGCGTTTGACACTGTCCCACACGATACCCTGGTCTCTAAATTGCAGAGACATGGATTTGAC
This sequence comes from Anarhynchus alexandrinus, assembly GCA_008711295.1. Lineage (NCBI taxonomy): Eukaryota > Metazoa > Chordata > Aves > Charadriiformes > Charadriidae > Anarhynchus > Anarhynchus alexandrinus. The sequence goes on along the minus strand of VUYV01000017.1, from coordinate 4,798,279 downwards.
AGATGGACCACTCGGTGTATAAGGAATTGGCTGGACAGTCACACCTAAAGAGTTGTGGTCAACGGCTTGATGTCGAAGTGGAGACCAGTTATGAATGGTGTTCCTCAGGGGTCAGTACTGGGACCAATGCTGTTCAGCATCTTTGTTGGCGACATGGACAGTGGGATTGAGTGCAGCCTCAGCAAGTCTGCCGATGACACCAAGCTGTGTGGTACAGTTGACATGCTGGAGGGGAGGGATGCCATCCAGAGGGACCTGGACAGGCTGGAGAGGTGGGCCCAAGCCAACCTCATGAAGTTCTACAAGGCCAAGTGTGGGACTTGTCGGGGGTCAGGGACGTGGAGGACGACTTGTAGGCCGTAAACCTTGGGACCATAAAGGGACCAAACAAAGACCTGAAAACAGGAACTTGATCAACACTGAGATAAGCAGACTCCTGACTCCCTACCTAAAGAAGCCTTAAGTACTTCCTAAGTATCTTCAAGATGTTTGTTAATGACAGCACATTGTCTGTCGCTGACCAATCACATGCAGTCGCATAAGCAGTGTATGTACCAAAGGACCAATCTGTTTAAAACACGTAGTCAATGTAAGCATATAAAAAGGAATGATGGCGTACAATAAATTGACATTTTGCTTGCATCAAGCTGAGTCCCTCAATTGCGGCAGCCAAGTGCCAGGTCCTGCACATGGGTTGTGGCAATCCCAAGCACAAATACAGGCTGGGTGGAGAATGGATTGAAAGCAGCCCTGAGGGGAACGACTTGGGGTGTTGGTGGATAGGAAGCTCAACATGAGCCAGCCATGTATGCTCGCAGCCCAGAAAGCCAGCAGCATCCTGGGCTGCATCAAAAGAAGCGTGGCCAGCAGGTCGAGGGAGGTGATTCTGCCCCTCTACTCCACTCTTGTGAGACCCCACCTGGAATACTGTGTTCAGCTCTGGAGTCCCCAGTACAAGACAGACGTGGACCTGGCGGAGCAGGTCCAGAGGACAGCCACGAAGATGATCAAGGGGGCTGGAGCACCTATCCTATGAGGACAGGCTGAGAGAGTTGGGGTTGTTCAGCCTGGAGGAGAAGGCTCCAGGGAGACCTTATAGCAGCCTTCCAGTACATAAAGGGGGCCTGCAGGAAAGATGGGGAGGGACTCTTTATCAGGGAGTGTAGTGATAGGATGAGGGGTAAAGGTTTTATACTGCAAGTGGGAAGATTTAGATTAGATATTAGGAAGAAATTCTTTACTGTGAGAGTGGTGGGACACTGGCACAGGTTGCCCAGAGAAGCCGTGGATGCCCCATCCCTGGAGGTGTTCAAGGCCAGGTTGGACAGGTCTTTGAGTAACCTGGTCTAGTGGAAGGTGTCCCTGCCCATGGCAGGGGGGTTGGAACTAAGTGATCTTCAAGGTCCCTTCTGACCCAAACCATTCTATGATTCAGACTGAACTTCATTTTTGTTAGCATAAACTTCCTTGTACAGAAAAATCCTACTTAGATATACATTCCCTGTCTTAATTAACTACACTTTATCATCCTTTAGTGTTTAAAAGTGTATTTGAAATTGTAGATAGTGTCTGAAAAAACAAATAAAAAACAACAACAACGAAAAGAAGTGTAGACAGTGTTTGAAAGTGTCTTTGAAATTGCAGCTAAAGACCACAAGTTGCACTGATGTTATTCCGCATCTACATTATTGAGGTGGTTATTTTCCAGTCCCACTTGGGACTGGATGAAAATGGATTTTTGTAGTAAGTTTCATTTCAGCAATGTTTTATTGATGGTATTCTCGGGAAACCAAAGTCCTCACTAGGACACATAACAAAGGAATGCATCTCTTCCCAGGAATCAGCTGGACTGTCACCCTGTCAGGGACTGCCTCAAGAGGTATAGTATGCCTACAAATTGCAGGGTTTTGAAGCCATAAGGCCACTGAGAAGTGAGGACAAAGCTGGTGAAGTTTGATCACACACAACCTTGGAGCACAGAGTGGCTTCAAATCTAGTTTAGGCTTTTGTTCCTTATCTGTTCTACTCTTTTTGAAGAGGGGGCGGGTAAGACACGCAAACACACCTTACAAACAACAGAAGTTATTTTCCATAGGAAAAAAATATATTCTAAATCAGGATCAGCACATAACATAAGCACATGTTATCAAAAATATGAAGGTGGGTTTTTTCTCTGCATAGTAGATTAGGACTCCAGCTAAAATATTGGACACAGTCCACATTGTAAAATGCTTGATGCAACACACTAAAATAACCATAATGATATGGTGTGGACCAAGCAGTGAATCTGTAAGACAGCAAACAAACAATCAGACCTCCAGAAAACACAACCTACAAAGAAAGGCTGAGTAAACTATGCTAATTTAGCCAAAAGGAGATGACTAATGGGGATAAATGTGTTCTCCATAACAACAGTGAGCAGAAAAGGGAAGATCAAACACAGGAAGGGAGAATTAAATTATATACTGGGAAACATCTTCTAATGACAAAAGACAGCAACACACTAGAACAGGCTTAGAGGGAGTTTATGAAGTATCCATCCTTTGAGGTTCTCAGGAACAGGCAGAACAAACATCAGCACAGACCGATATATATACTATTGATAGTAACCTCAGATAGAAGGATGGATGAGATGAAACTATCCTGAAGAGAAAAAATACCATAAACGTAAAGGTTTGTTTCTAGGGCTGCTAAAAAGGAAGTGGAAAACTCACATACTTTATAAAGTGCTGAGCACACAGTACTAGATTTAACCAAATGCGGTTATGTTCAGAGAACCCCTAGGCCTTAACAAGACCCAGGAAGTTCTGGAACGGGAAATAAAACAGAGAGTAGAGCAGCAAGCAGAAGCAGGCTGGTTTGCTATGGTAATAAGTGCCTCCACTGAGGAAGCATATGAATGCTTCTAATGAAAAATGAGCCAAACCATGTAGATACGATCCTGGGAAACAAGAGTCACAAGGATTGATTCAACAGCCAGCCCTAAGGCGCAGAGTTCTGTACTCAATCTTCTTTCTCCCTGAAATAGAATTTGTCTTTCTTTTCCTTTATTATGCCCTTCTCCTTCCTTCCTAAGTAATCCCTAAGTCACAGAGTACTAGAGCTAAAGAAAGAAAAGAGCAATAGGACTCAGTTAAAATCTCAGTTCATCTGAAAGAAAATCTGTTATCTCAGTATAAAAGCACAACTCCTGTATATTTTGAAATACTATAACATTGCTGCTGCCTTTATTTATTGCCATAAGAAGGAAAAAGAAAAACAGCATTAATATTCCAATTCTCACTGCCCAACTTCACCTTGTGTTTGAAACATACGGCACTTTCAAAACTCAGTCCTGCAGATGGCCAGAATTAGTAACTATCCTAAAATTTTGGAGTGCTTGATCTTAGATTACATATAAATCTTACATATCTGTCAGATTTATGAGACTAGTCACACACTCCACAGTGGATTTAGTTGCTTATTTGAAGATCAATGACCCCAGCAATGAATGTAGAAAACTGTAGATTATGGTGAAGTGGAATTCATTTGATTCAATGGTGCTTGCTCATTTTATGTGTTTCAATTATATGGTTCAATCACAGTAAAAAGATTACTAGATTAACAGGTAAAATTACCGAGATTTGCTAACTAAATTTGAAGCCCTGAAAAACAGAAAAGTTCTGAAATTCACATTTCCTTAGTATGTTAAAAATATACTAAAGGCATCAAAGGGCCTAAATCTTTGGAATTTCCTCAGTCTCAGAGTAAATACTAGGCTCTCATCACCCTGGACAAGGCAGAAGAAACAGATGTTGTGTTTCAGTTTGAACATTTGTACATTTGGTTCATCCAGCATTTCCCCAGTCAAAAGGCAACACTTGAATGAGGGCAAAATTAATCCCACAAAGACGGTGTAGAACATTCTTGGTGTACAAAGGATAGTTTTAACATGGACTGATTCTTCAGCTAATTTACTTTACACTATGTTTTTAAATAGACTAAAATGATATTAAGTCTCCAGTAAGGACTAAAAACTACATTAAACTATATAAAACTATGTATATTAAAGCAAATGGATATTATACTACTTAAACTCACAAATCTATTAACACTGACTGTGAGTATTTCTTAATATATAAGCTGACTTTAAAAACAGTAAAATTGTTTCTAAGTTAATAAATGGTCAAAGCTCATTTTACAACAACACACATACTTAAACCAGAAAACTGCAACACACTAAAACAAAATTGCCTTTGGACAATCCTCCTCCTTTTTTTTTTTTCCGTGGAAGTTTCTATGAAATAATTCAGTACTTTTAAAATTGAAGCTAACAAAAAGATTTCACTTCAACATTCGACTTCTGGATGTTGCAAAAGCTGTAGCAGTAGTATTTATCATCAAGTTAGAATAGGCACTTTTTTTTTTTTCTTTAAAAAAAATACTTACACATCCACAAATAGTACATAATCTTTACTGTCTTCTGGAATTCTACAGGAATGTCTACAGAAAAGTCCTGGTAGAAACAAGGACCTACTGGAAAATTCTCAGGAAGAGGTGGCCAGTTATTTTTTCTACCTGCAAAACAGAAAAAAAAAAGAGCTTTATAATACAGATTTAACCTCTGTATAGTAGAAAGAGATACTCACTTGGACTTAGTCAAATTGTTTTATGAATGAGTTTCACAAGCATGCGGATAACTTGGGCTACCAAAACCCAAGTTTTATCAGCGATCTTCACACAATACTGAAAATAAATTTCAGAAATAATATACAGTGACGTACAGGCAGATCAGGGAAAGTACAATATTTTATCTATGTAAAAGACTAAGTATGCATCTGACAGCTCCTATAAAGTAACAAGAAAAGAGAATTCTTCACAAAACAAGCAGATAAGGGCAGAGTACTTTGACTTTTAAATGCACATTTCCCTAAATCCCACCATATTCACATACTTTGTTCAACAAAAAGACCAGGCTATCTCTTAACACTTCAAACTACTTCCCAGTATAGTTTACAGTCAAAGCTTTACCTAAAAGCCCATGAGCCTGAAAAAAGGCAGCTACTGAAATGATCTAAACTACTCTTGTTACAAGAAGACACCCTATAGCATCATTGTATTTTGATACAGTTGTGCGACAGAGTGAGGACACCACAGAGGACACAGTATCAGACATTGGATTTCCTGTATGCTGATCTGCCCACAGGCTACAGCATACATTCTGCTGAACACAACTCATACCAAGCACAGACTCAAGAGATTCATCTGAGGTAAGAACTGCAACAAACCTTTACCATAGCATTTCAAATTCTGGATGCAAGAGATGGATACATTAATCACCATGTTCCAAAAGCGGAGCTGAACTAGAGATTAACCTAATGCCACCTTTATTTGAAATTCTGACAAGGTTTTGCTTGCAATTTCGAACTTCAACCACATCTTTACTAGCAGCTCACCTGATAAGAAGAGAAAACTTGCCAAGCTTACATACTTGCATTATTTCTTATTTGTTTCCCCACTCAGACAAGATGAAGCTGTCAGTTCTGTCCAAACAGGTCCAAAGCACTGAATTAAGTTTTCTGCCTCCTCTACTGAAATTTTTACCAAGCCTTTCAGATTGGGATTGGCAGAGAGAGTATACAGAACGTAATCAAGTAATATTCCCATCCATATTAAAAACTACTTTGGGATTTCTTACATGAAAAATACCTAATAGTAACTCAAATCTTCATTCCACAGTATTTAGTTATTTCTTTCAGGACTGACAGTTTCAAGACAGAGTTATGGAAAAATTCAGGTATCTTATAATAATTCAAGTTATTATTTAAGAATTGTATTTCATGCGTTTTCCCACTGCTGTGGCACAGGCTTCAAAATTTTCCACTAAGACTGAAAGACAGCCTGGTGAGATGGTTTGAGATCAAAAACAAAATGGACTTTTTCTGAATACACTTTGGATACTCATATTCCAAGATTTTATCTTGATAAGCAAAGAGCTAGCTCAGAGTTATTTCATTCAACACAAGTTACCACCTTAAGGCCTGTTAACATAACTTCAATGGCATGTCTACACGATGAATGTAGACTCAAACTAGCTTCATGGAAGCACAGAAAGGGATTTTCAGGCATGCCCAAATGAACTAGCTGAAATAGGAAGCAGCACACATCAATTAGCTCAAATGCAATCAATGCTGCACAGGACCTGAGCAGAGAAGACCGAAGGCATCAAGCTGAAGACCAGCTTGGAAGATATTTCCACTGTCGTCAATTACATATGACAGTGTCCTAGATGTGCAGCCAGCATCTTAAGTTGAATGCAAATAGCTAGAGCATTGCAAAAGACCCTGTCCTCTGATCAAGACAACCCTACAGAATTCAAATGACTGTGCAAAATAAAAAATCAAATGGAAAAGAATATTATTCTCCTCAGTCACAATATACAATTCCTGATTTGCAGCACCTTTTACAGAGTCTTTTGGTAAAAAAATAGTATCTTCTGTAAAGCTTTAAGAGCTCTCTCTTGTCTATTCAGTGATTGTCTATTCAGGATTCCCAAAGAATCCTTTAGATTCTTCATGGATTCTTCAAGCACTTTGATGTGAACAATTGCAACCTCATAACAAATACCCATTTTAGAAATATCCTGAAATGTGCATGGGGTATCAGAGTTATGTTTCCTAAGATACAGATGAACAAAACTGTCCCTAAAGCCTGGAAGAAAAAAGTAATCAATCCAGACCAACAATATAAGTTCATGAAATTAGATGAAGGGCAATACAGGGAGAAGGAAATGAAAAAAAAAAATTCATTATCTGGAAGAACAGGTACAGACATTTAGTAGAGAGATTGGAAAGAACAAATACTGAGAAAATAAAAATGGTTTAATGAAGGGACATTATCACCATGATTCATCTCCTTAGAAGAAGAATAGCAATTCCCATTCACAGATCCTAGCATATGACTGGCATATGACTGCTCTCTACAGCTTCCTGAGAAGAAGAAATGCAGAGGGAGCTGCTATCTCTTCTTCCTGGTATCCAAAAACAGGATGTATAGGAAGGGTTCAAAGCTGCACCAGGCAACATTTAGACGTGATATTAGGAAGCATTTCTTTACCAGAGGGTGGTCAAACACTGAAACAGGCTTCCTAGAGAGGTGGTTGATGCCCCAAGCCCATCAATGTTTAAGAGGCATTTGGNCCTAAGATACAGATGAACAAAACTGTCCCTAAAGCCTGGAAGAAAAAAGTAATCAATCCAGACCAACAATATAAGTTCATGAAATTAGATGAAGGGCAATACAGGGAGAAGGAAATGAAAAAAAAAAATTCATTATCTGGAAGAACAGGTACAGACATTTAGTAGAGAGATTGGAAAGAACAAATACTGAGAAAATAAAAATGGTTTAATGAAGGGACATTATCACCATGATTCATCTCCTTAGAAGAAGAATAGCAATTCCCATTCACAGATCCTAGCATATGACTGGCATATGACTGCTCTCTACAGCTTCCTGAGAAGAAGAAATGCAGAGGGAGCTGCTATCTCTTCTTCCTGGTATCCAAAAACAGGATGTATAGGAAGGGTTCAAAGCTGCACCAGGCAACATTTAGACGTGATATTAGGAAGCATTTCTTTACCAGAGGGTGGTCAAACACTGAAACAGGCTTCCTAGAGAGGTGGTTGATGCCCCAAGCCCATCAATGTTTAAGAGGCATTTGGACAATGCCCTTAATAAAATGCTTTAACTTTTGGTCAGCCCTGAAGTGTTCAGGCAGTTGGACTAGATCATCATTGTAGGTCCTTTGCAACTGAAAATATTCCATCCCATCCCATTCTATAAAATTCCCTGAGATTTTGAATTACTAAGCAATTATGCAATCTGGAATTGTACTGCTGCATATTCAAAAAAACCAGCACATGTGGAAACAAAACAGTCAGAATTCTAGATACGAGTGAGAAGACCACACAAAGTCAACCCTACACAGTGTTCTGTGTTTTGGTTTGGTTTGGTTTTTTTCCAAACTTCAGTCTGAAGTTCCTCCTTTTGAAAAGGAATATTCCCAGAGCACTTCTAGCAAAGTATCTTCAGCTAAGAGGATGTAAATCTTCTTATTTGTGAAACTGCCGTACAAAACCTAATGGTTTTGTACAGCACACTTACAGTTTGTGGCAAAGTAACATACTGATCTTTACTATGGGTTCCAAAGTGTCATATGAAAAATTAATAAAAGATTAATAATAGAATAGATCTTTCTACTATTTGTATGGAATATTATGTCTGTAACATAGCGAAAGATAAGAAAATGTTTCAAAACAGGAAAGTTCTCCTACAGCTATAAATACTGACAGAACAGAAATCAGAGATGTTACTTATGAAGTTACTTTTATTACTTCTCAAAATGCTCCATTTCTATTCAAAAGTATTACTTAGATATTAACCTATAACAAAGATAGCTGATAGCAGAAGGTAACAGAGGCTACATTTAAAATTTTTACAGTGAAAATCTGCACAAAGCAGCCCAGTTTTTATTCACTGTATGCACTGTCTCAAGGGAGATAAAATTTCTTTTCCTGGAGAGATTATAAAACCCCCTCTTTGACCTGTTTCACAATGTCACTGTAAAGCTAAAACAATTTCAAAAAAAAAATTGAAATTTCTGCAATTTAAAGAAGTATTCTTTTCATGCATACCCCCCTGCTGATTGAGACTCTGAATTTCCCGTTCTCTGCGATCTAGTTCAGCTGCTTTTCTTTCCAGTTCTTCTTGACGCTTTAGAAGTTCTGCCTGGGCCAAGGCATGCTCCTGAACAAAACAAGCATCGTTAGATATTGATAAAAAATATAAACACAAAATAAAATAAACATTCCAAATCAATTTTCTATAATTAAGCATCTCCAGTTATGGATGAAGACTGACCTAATATTGCAAAAATTCATGCATTAACAAATTACTTAAAGGCAGTTATTAGTTTTCATAAATCATTAGGAAAGCAATGCTTATTTAGAAAAGACATTATTCCAGAAGTCTATGTAAATAACTATAATTAAAAGGAACCTCGTGCCTGAAAGTTACAGACAAACCTTTGCAATCTGTGTGTAAGCAGGTGGTTCTTCTGTTGGTTTCATTATTGCTGGCTGTGTACTGGGTACATTAGGCATTTTCACATTTCCTGGAGGAGGCTAAGAAAACAAGAGACAATTATAGGGAAACAGTTTCCTATTCTAATAAACATCTTTTCATTAACTCTGTAAGAACCAGTCTAGTTGTTTTAAAGAAGTGTTACTGATAAACAGAAAATCTGATATGCTGCCTGCAATATTTATAACCTTTAGGAAAAATAAGTTAACTATATTCTGTAGTGCAGTGTTCAGCTTATTTGGTTTTACACTGCACTACTTGCCATAAACACACATGGAATTTTAGGGATCAGTAGAAAGTAAATAGAATTTTAATTTTGTTCAAATACAAATATGAATTAGGACAGTTACTGTTTAAGAGACTTGCAGGATTTAATAGTGATCTATTGATACTCTGAAACATGATGCCATTTATTAGTAATGTCTTCCAGAGCTTTCTACTTAACAAAGGCTTCTATCATCTGGCTAGCTACAAAAGCAATGTACCGTATTAAATTTTCCAATTCAAGATCCATAATCTACTGCTTAACTATTCCACCAGCATGTACCATAGTATCTAGTTTCAAGTACCACTGGCAATTTGTTCACTTGGTCACCACCTAGAAGAATACAACCTACAAGAACCTTTTAGTAGCTCAGTTTTTTTGTTTTTTTCTTTCTTTTTTGTTTTTTAAATCCTCTCTTCCTTATTCCCATTTGTCATCTTGTCTACCTTTCTCCACATCTCTCTATCATGCACAATGTTAACTAGTAGGTATCAAATCAAGGAAAAAACTACTGCCTAGATTGAAGTTATCAACTGAACTTTACCAAAGCAGATCAGTATAGCACTAATATGATGTTATTTTATTCTTAAATACGCTTGAGGGGGAAACTACAATTCTCTCTCTGTGTAGAGCTTGCAACATGAAAGACTTCTCTGTTTTGTGATCTTGTAAGGCAGAGAACCTTTTCTTCCTAATAAGACTGAAATCAAGAACAAAAATATGGTGAGATGTGTGGCATTTTCAATACAAAAGCACCTTAAAACAAAGCAGGAATCAACTAAATACCACTAAGTTGGCAAATTATGACTTGGCCTATCTAGATTATCTGCATCTTTTCTAACAATCTTTTGAAAAGCACAAATGTGATACACTGAGGAGAAAACATCATGCCTGAGCAAACTCCACCTCTGTGTATGATATTGCAGCACATCTCAGCAATACCAGCTCATCCCAGCATTTCAAAATTATCTTTCCACCTTATACATCAGCTCCTAACAGAATACTGAGATATTAGAGAGGTCTCATTTGTCATAAATGCTTGATGATTTACGCTTCTCATCCTAAGAAAGATTAGTCAGTGCTGTAGGATGAAGACCACTGAAAGCCAAGTACCGGGTCACAATAACCCCACGCAACACTACAGGCCTGGGGAAGAGTGGCTGGAAAGCTGCCCGCAGAAAAGGACCTGGGGGTATTGGTCAACAGCCGGCTGAATATGAGCCAACAGTGTGCCCAGGTGGACATGGAAGCCAACAGCATCCTGCCTTGTATCAGAAATAGTGTTTTGAGCAGGACTAGGGAAGTGATTGTCCCCCTGTACTCAGCACTGGTGAGGCCACACCCCGAATACCATGCTCAGTTTTGGGCCCCTCGCAACAAAAAAGACGTTGAGGTGCTGGAGCTCATCCAAAGAAGAGCAATAAAACTGGTTAATGGTCTCAAGCACAAGTCTTATGAGGAGCTGCTGAGGGAACTGGGGTTTTTCAGCCCAGAGAAAAGGAGGCCAAAGGGAGACCTTATCACTCCCTACAACTACCTGAAAGGAGGTTGTAGCGAGGTGGGGGTTGGTCTCTTCTCCCAAGTAACAAGCCATAAGACAAGAGGAAATGGCCTCAAGTTGCACCAGGGGAAGTTTAGATTGGACATTAGGAAAAATATATTTACCAAAAGGGTTGTCAAGCATTGAAACAGGTTGCCCAGGGAAGTGGTTGAGTCACCATCCCTGGTGTAGACACGGCACTTAGGGCCATGGTTTAGTGGTGGACTTGGTAGTGTTAGGTTTACGGTTGGGCTCAATGATCTTAAGGGTCTTTCCCAATCTAAATGATTCTATGAAGCTGGTAAAAGACAGTTAATACTGCTATTACTCATGTTGGAGCATTCTGCAATAAGGGAAAAGGCTCGTATAAGAACTCCTACAAAAAACAGGTGACCATCAAGAGTCTTATCATCTTCTGCTTCAAACATAAGATACAAAAGCTACAGAACAGAAACTCGTATGCATTATGCATTGTAGGCCAGAGCAATGCTACAAAAGCCAAAAAAAAAAAGTCTGATTATTGTAACTCTGTGGCTGAAGTAGCAATAGGTTTGAAAGTACAACTGATAAGCTGCTGCCTGCTAGACTAATGAGCAAGACTGTTTACAGCCTCCAACAGGGACTCCAGTAGCCCTCCTGTTAAACTGTAAAAATGAATAGTAATATTACCTGCTAGAGTGTAAAAAGGTAGATTGTCAGACTAGGAAATACTTGAAAAATGGATTCAAAATATTAATCCTTCAAAGATGCTTTGTCAATCAGCCTGCAGTGCTGCTAATGACTGGAACATGCATATATACTTATGAATAAAGGAACCAAACAGAAAGCTCACTAGAGCTACATAATTGAAGATGTTAGCCAACAGCATATATCATAGAATCACAAATTGGTTTAGGTTGGAAGGGAACTTGAAGATCATCGAGTTCCAACCCTGCTGCCATGGGCAGGGACACCTTCCACTAGGCCAGGTTGCTCAAAGCCCCATCCAGCCTGACCTTGAACACCTCCAGGGATGGGGCATCCACGGCTTCTCTGGGCAACCTGTTCCAGTGCCTTACCACCCCCAAAGTGAAAAATTTCTTCCTAATGTTTAATCTAAACCTGCCCTCTTCCAGTTTAAAGCCAATCCACGTCATCCTATCACTACATGCCCTAGTAAAAAGTCCCTCCCCAACTTTCCTGTAGGTCCCCTTTATGTACTGGAAGGCTGCTATAAGGTCTCCCTGGAGCCTTCTCTTCTCCAGGCTGAACAACCCCAACTCTCTCAGCTTGTCCTCATAGGATAGGTGCTCCAGCCCCCTTGATCATCTTCACAGCTCTCCTCTGGACCCGCTCCACCAGGTCCACATCTGTCTTGTACTGGGGACTCCAGAGCTGAACACAGTATTCCAGGTGGGGTCTCACAAGAGTGGAGTAGAGGGGCAGAATCACCTCCCTCGACCTGCTGGCCACGCTTCTTTTGATGCAGCCCAGGATGCTGCTGGCTTTCTGGGCTGCGAGCATACATGGCTGGCTCATGTTGAGCTTCCTATCCACCAACACCCCCAAGTCATTTCCCTCAGGGCTGCTTTCAATCCATTCTCCACCCAGCCTGTATTTGTGCTTGGGATTGCCACAACCCATGTGCAGGACCTGGCACTTGGCCTCGTTGAACTTCATGAGGTTGGCATGGGCCCACCTCTCCAGCCTGTCCAGGTCCCTCTGGATGGCATTCCTCCCCTCCAGCATGTCAACTGTACCACACAGCTTGGTGTCATCGGCAGACTTGCTGAGGCTGCACTCCATCCCACTTGGATATCAAGCCGTTGACCATAACTCTTTGAGTGTGACCGTCCAGCCAATTCCTTATACACCGAGTGGTCCATCTGTCAAATCCATGTCTCTGCAATTTAGAGACCAGGGTATCGTGTGGGACAGTGTCAAACGCTTTGCACAAGTCCAGGTAGATGATGTCAGTTGCTCTTCCCTTGTCCATTACAGCTGTAACCCCCTCATAGAAGGCCACCAAATTTGTCAGGCATGACTTGCCCTGGTGAAGCCATGTTGGCTGCTACCAATCACCTCCTCTTTTTCCATGTGCCTCAGCGGAGTTTCCAGGAGGATCTGCTCCATGATCTTACCAGGCACAGAGGTGAGACTGACTGGCCTGTAGTTCCCTGGGTCTTCCTTTTTTCCCTTTTTAAAAATGGGGGTTATGTTTCCCCTTTTCCAGTCAGTGGGAACTCCACTGGACTGCCATGACTTTTCAAATATAATGGATAGTGGCTTAGCAACTTTATCTGCCAGCTCCCTCAGGACCCGAGGATACATCTCATGAGGTCCCATGGACTTGTGCACCTCCAGGTTCCTCAGGTGGTCTCATACTTGATCTTCACCTACAGTGGGCGGTTCTCCATTTTCCCAGTCCTCGCCTTTGCCTTCTGTGACTTGGGTAGCGTGGCTGCAGTCTTTGCCAGTGAAGACTGAGGCAAAAAAGTCACTGAGTACCTCAGCTTTGTCTCTGTCCCGGGTGACCAGGTCTTCCGTTCCTTTCTGAGAGGGTCCACATCTTCCCTAGTCTTTCTTTTCTCGCTGACATACTTATAGAAGGATTTTTCATTTGTCTTGATGTCCCTGGCCAGATTTAACTCTATCTGGGCTTTAGCCTGCCTAACCTGATCCCTGGCTGCTCGAACAATTCCTCTGTATTCCTCCCAGGCTACCCACCCCCGTTTCCACCCTCTACAGGCCTTCTTTTTACTTTTGAGCACGTCCAGGAGCTTCATCCATGCAGGCCTCCTGGCTTTTCTGCCTGCCTTCTTCCTCATTGGGATGCATGGCTCCTGAGCTTGGAGGAGGTGATCCTTGAATATTAACCAACTTTCTTGGGCCCTTCTCCCTCCAGTGCTTCATCCCAAGACACCATACAAAGCAGATTCTTCAAGAGGCCAAAGTCAGCTCCTAAAGTCCAGGGTGGTCAGTTTGCTGTGCACCCTCCTCACTGCCTCAAGGATCTTGAACTTCACCATTTTATGTGATGATATAGAACATTAATATAAGATACTAATTATGTACAAGATTCTTCAGATTCTGATTTCTACACTGTTTAGGTTCCACTGCATGCTAGCTAGCCATCTATATGTTGTTAGACTTGCCGTCTACTGTGCACGTAACAACAACTGTGTAAAAGACCCAATACATAGGTAAGAGCCTGTGCTCCTTGGAAGAAATGAGACTACAGCAGTGATTTGTAGCAGTGGCTCTGCATCCTGGAATCCTAAGAAAGCCAAGAGGGGTGGGGGGACAAAAGCTGTTAAGGGATGTTACAAAGGCTACCACTTCCAGCAGACCTGGGCACTCCCCTTTCCAAATGCTGGAGCCTAGTCCAGCACATTCTGAGACCCTCTGAGGGCACTCCATTCCAGGCTGATGGAGACAGCTATTGCTCTCTTGTTTCCAGGTTCAGGCAATAGCAAGTTGAGTGCGTATCCCAGGGATGTACACAAATACACCCATACACACCGAGGACACTAGGATGGCAAGCTAAACAAGCTGCCACAGGCTGGGCACTGCCTTTAACAACACCCCTACATAACACTATCAGAACCACACAGAACACAGGTACACAGAGTCATATCCCATTCCTCCTCTTCAGCTGATCAGCACTGAAGTTCCCTGTTGAAAGCACATGCCTCTCTCTAGATTTACAAGCACACCAAACAGTTGCAGATCCCCCAGATATGAGCAGTGGGCCCTCAGCCCGTCTGATATACCTGCCTTGATCTGAAGCTCTCTTACCTGGTATACGGGTTTCCTCCTGTTTGCCAGTTAGCCCAGCTTGATGTTCACTAAAAGATTCATGCACTCATACACTTGTGTCACAAGCAACCTCCCCACTCGCAGCTCCCTCAGATACCAGCACGTGCTCTCAGACTGCCATATATCCAAGCCCAGACCCTGGACTCCCTTACTCACTTTTGGCTCAGACTATGAGTCTTCCCAGAGAGAGGTTTTCCTTCTATTTGCCAGCTAGTCCAACTTGAAGTTTGCTAGTGAATTACACATATACAAACACAGGAAAACACACTGGTCCCTTCAGTTGCTGGCACCTCAAACACATAGGCCGAATGATCCATGGTCCCTCCAGCTGCTGACACCACAGACATATGGACCAGTATTACCTGGGGTCTCTCCAGTTGCTGGCACATAGACTTTGCAGCACTTACAGATGTAGTAGACAGTGAAACATCACAGAAACATAGCTAAGAAAGGATTTAATAATAACTGCAGTGATTAGCCACATGGCTGTCAGACAAGTGTACTGACCAGTAGCAACTTATATGCATCCAGCCCCTTTTAATCTATCCTCTTCTCCAGTCTCCTCCTTGCTCCTCCCCAATCTCCAATTGGTCCACATCTTTGACTATTCCCCCAAATATTCCTTAATAAATTTTGCATAGACCCACAGGCTCCCCTCAACTATGCATAATATTCATGTTTATCTTGTTTCCTCCTTCTTATCAGTTAAAAAGTCCAGGTTGATGCTCTTCAAAGCCCACAAGTTAGTGGCTGAAGAGTTTTGGTCTTCTGTTTCTTCTGTTACCGCTTCTCTATCAGGTTTCTGTTTCTGCCTTTGTTTATTGCTTTCCCTTTTACTTATTACTCCCTTTAAACTGAAAAAAGTCTTTAACCTTAATGAAACAGATGCTCTGACATTCCACATATCCTTACAGTAACCTGTAAGTATGACTGACTTGATTATTTGGACCATCATGGAGGTTGGCAACTGACAGGCTACCATGACTCTTACAAGGATGGTACATGATTAAGAATCTTGTATACCTTTGGATATCCTGTAATAATATGACTGAGATTATGATCTTCATTCAGGCATCAGCCGCTCAAAAACCGTACAGCCGTATCACTGTAGTAACATGAAGGCAAACACTCCAGACTTATTATTTCAAGCACTGCAGCACAAGAAAACGGCTGCCCTGAGTCTCATGTTGTTAGATCTGTGCGCCACAATCCATTACTTATGCAGGAATGACGCAGCAGTCAAGGCAACTTCCATGTCTGTTCAAAGGTTAAAGCCCTTGTCTGTATAGAGATCTGCTAAAAACCCACAAAATAAACCCTAAACAAACAAAATACCCAACCAACCAACAAAAACCCATTTATGATTAGTAGACTTTTCTGTGACACCCCACCCACTTCCACTTACCCAGCAAAGAACTTGTACCTTCTGGCCTCTTAATTTCTTGAATCCTTTTAAGAGCTTTTTCTATAGTGAGCGTGACAGCTGTCACTTTTCCTTCCTCCTGTATGAAGCCAGCTAAGGTACATTCCAGTTCATGCTTTAGTTATTTTGCATCTTAATTTTCTTAACACTCAGCTGACTACCTGTTTCTCGCAAGTTATCACTTCTCTACAGCCTACTCTATGAAGAATTCAAGTTTAAGACACTTCCCCTGTACAGAACCAATTAATTTAGCTTTTTCCTCCATCATTATCTTCTATTACCTCTTACAAACTTAAAGATGGCAGAGGCTTCCTGCTTCCAGGAAAGAAAGTTTCCCAAGTTGTTCCACAAGTTTTTCCTCAGAGCTTTGAGCTTGCCTTACAGTTTCACGCTTAGCTTGGCAGAGTTTAAGCTCCTAAGTTTTCTTTAAAAATAGCTTCCACTTTTCTAAAGGCTGTCTTATCCCAGTAGCACACTTGACAAAGCAGCAAATAGCCAGCACAGTTAGCCTGTTCTTACAGTGAATCTAAAGCAGCCATTTTTGAGCTATGGTAAGTACATTTACATCATCCATGAACGTTATTGTGTGTTTAATATCACTTATGAGTCATTTAATATCACTTAATGGAATTAGTGCATGATATTAGAAAAAGTAGAGAGAAGAGCTTGTAAGAGAGTCAGAGGTAGTAAGGAAAGGTAAGAAAAATAATGTATCTGCTTCAACATCTGCTGTTGATTTTTGCTGGGTATCACTCCAGAATTTCTGCTAGGTTGATACATGTACTCACAATACAATCCCAGCAAAAATTGCATTCCAATTCTTGTATTCACAAAATACAGCCAGTAGTATATAGTAGTATTTCTTCATTAAGTACAGAAAAAGCTATACATGTTTTTTTATACTACTGTGTTTTCATAACTACTTAGCTTAGCTTCCTAATGTGTGCACAGGGAAACAAAGTGTCAGTGCTCAAATCTACCTCAAATGGTGGAAGTTCAATATTGCTTTAATGTGTTTATTTTTCCAGGTTATTATTCAAAGATCACAATTAAATGCACAACAGGCACAGGTATTATACATCACCTTTTATAGATCAAGAACCTAATGAAGAAAGCATTGTAATCATTGTAATCAAAACTCAAGTTGGAAGGGACCCATAAGGTCATCATGTCCAACTCCCTGCTCCTCGCAGGACTACCAAAATCTAAACCGTATGACAAAGAATGTCATGCAGACACTCCTTGAACTCTGACAGGCTTCGTGCTGTGACCACTTCCCTGGGGAGCCTGTTCCAGTGACCAACCACACTCTCAATAAAGAACTTTTTCCTAATGGCCAATCTGAACTGCGCCTGACCCAGCTTCATTCCATCTCCTTGTGTCCTGTTGCTGGTCACCACAGAAAGGAGATCAGCACCTCCCCCTCCACTGCCCTCCTTAAGGAAGGTGTAGGCTGTGATGAGGTCACCCTCAGCCTTCTATTCTCCAAGCTAAGCAACCCAAGTGACCTCAGCCACTCCTCCTAAGTCTTGCCCTCGAGACCTTTTACCACGCTGGTCACCTTTCTCTGGACACACTGTAATAGTTTGGTGTCCTTCTTACACTGAGGCACCCAAAACTGCACACAGTACTCAAGGTGGGGCCAGATCAGTGTGGTGTAGAGTGTGACAGTCACCTCCCTTGACTAGCTGTCTATGCTGTGGTTGATGCACCCCAGGACACAGTTGGCCCTACTGGCTGCCAAGGCACGCTGTTGACTCACGTTCAACTTGCCATCAACCCAAACCCCCAGGTATCTTTCTGCAAGGCTGCTCTGTAGCCTCTCATCCCCCAATTTGTAGGTATAACCAGGATTACCCCAGCACAGGTGCAGAATGTGGCACTTGCTCTTGTTAAATTTCATACGGTTGGTGATTGTCCATCTCTCTAGTCTATCCAGATCTCTCTGTAAGGCCTCTCTACCCTCAAGGGAGTCCACAGCTCCTCCTAATTTAGTATCATTGGCAAACTTACTTAAAGTACATTCAATTCCTGTGTCCAGATCATTTATAAAAGCATTTAAGAGCACTGACCGTAAAAGTGAGCCCTGGGGAACCCCACTGGTGACTGGCTGCCAGCCTGATGTAATCCCATTTACTATACCTCTTTGAGCCTGACTCATCAGCCAACTTCTCACCCAATGTATTACGGACTTGTAAGGCTGTGTGCTGGACAGAATGTCCAGCAGGATACTGTGAGAGACAGTATCAGAAGCTTTGCTAAAATCCCAAACCACCACAACTACTGGCCTCCCTTGGTCAGCTAGATGGGTGACCTTGTCATAAAAGGAAATTAAACTAGTTAAGTAGGACTTTCGGCTCATGAACTCATGCTGGCTATGAGCAGTGAGTCCATTGTCTCTCAAGTATTTTTTGGTAACTCCCAGAATCACCTTCTCCATAATTTTAGCAGGCACTGAAGTAAGACTGACAGGCCTGTAATTACCAGGGTCTTCCTTCTTACCCTTCCTGAAAACTGGGACAACATTTGCCAGCTTCCAGTCAACCGGTACCTTTCCAGACTCCTAAGACCACTGAAAAATAATGGAGAGAGGTCCCACAATAACATTGGCCAGCTCTTTCAATACCCTGGGATGGGCCCCTTCAGGCCCCATAGAATTATGTGCATCTAGCTGGAACAGCAAGTCTTGAACAACTTCAGAGTCAGCTGGGAGTTTTTCATCCCCCCAAATCACAGGACTCCGGGGGTCCCTAGGCCTATCATCAGTGGTAAAGACAGAGGCAAAGAAGGCAATAAACATCTCTGCTTTGTCTACGTCCCTGTTTGTGAGGTGACCAAACTCATCAAGTGTCCTGGTTCCAGGGGGGACAGGGTTAATTTTCACAAGGAGCTGGGGGGAGGCTGACCAGAACTAGCCAAACAGGTATTCGATACCTTCTAACATGCCCAGTATATAGCAGGGGAGCTGGCCAGGGCGGGGCTTCAGGTTCTGGTTGCTGAGTGGTGGTACCTTAATCTTGTTTTGCATATTCCATTATTATTATTGTTGTTGTTTTCCTCTTTCCTTTGCTGTTCTGTTAAACTGCCTTTCTCTCAATCCATGAGTTTTTTCCTTTTTCTTCGATTCTCCCCCTATCCCGCCACTGCTGGGGGGAGTGAGCAAAAAAGACCTTGTGGTTCTCTCTGAGCCTCCTTTTGCTATTAACACATTTAAATAGGCCTTTTTTGTCATCCTTCACAGTGCTGGCCAGCTTTAACTCTAATCGAGCTTTGGCCGCATGAATTTCCTCCCTACAGTGGGGAACAGCATCTCTGTAGTCCTCTCGTGTCGTCTGTCCTTGCTTCCAATGTCTGTATGCTTTCCTTTCCTACCTAAGATCTAGAAGAAGATCCCTGCCTAGCCAAGCTGGCCTTCTGCCCTGCTTGCTTGACTTCCAACACTTCGGAATTGCCTGCTCCTGTGCTCCTAAGAGATGGCTCTTAAAAACTGACCAGCACACAACCTAAAATTTTAAACTCAGGTTGCACTAAGTCCTCCTATCAAACTGAAGTACTCATTTTTATAACCTTAATAAAAGTTGAGAAGCAAACTCCCTCCCCCAGCTACTTAACATGAAACAAATAGAAGTATCCGCCTGCCTTGGAAAATCATCCAGCTACCAAAAAATAAAAAACCTCTGACCAACAAAAAACCCATAAAACATAGCTGTACACTTCGGGATTTTTCTAGAAGCAAGAAGTACTGTAGTTAAATCAGGTATATCTTCAAGCTCTAGCATTGTGTAGCAGACCTGGCGAACTGCATGGACTTAAATAAAGTTCAGCCAACACACAACATCATCTATTATTGGACTGACGTAGGTAGTAAGGCAAGGGTACAGGGCACAGCAAAAAAGAAGAAAAAAAAACACGTTATTTGTGATAACATTTTTTCAGAAACAACTTAACGTCTTCTTTTCTCCCACAAATATATTTCCCAGTATTCAACAACCACTGGAAAAACAGAAAATCAGTAAAAATGCATACAAGGCAAACAAACAAGAACGAGGGATAAAATAGGTTATGCACACTAAACCTTAATGAAAACAAGGCACTCAAAAACAAGTGTTGCTTCATACATGCAATTAAAACATACTCAATAAAAATCAAAGCAATAATCATTTATTGGCTTGGTAGACCAAACAGTAAGGCAGACAGTTCTTTGTACAGTTATTAAAAAGGCAATACAAAGCAAGATTCCAGAAGTTAATGTCTCGCATCAATTTCCAAATACAGAGTAAGCACAGGTTTCCTCTAATTGCCATCTCTGAAGGCAGCTCAATTAAGAATTAAGCTAAATTAATAAAAAAAGCTGCAAAACAGTTCCAGTAGAAATATTTACTCGGATATTAGCTACCATACAGTAGGTTCCTTACATTCTGAAACTGAGATGTATTTGCAAGCTGTTGTATTGAAAAATTGTCTGAAATAGCCTAAGTGCTATTGTACAGGATGCATGAAGTCTAAAATCTGAGGCATTCTGGAAAGCAATAGCTCAGATTTAGGTTTTTAGAAGGTTGGCAAGGGACGTGAATTTAATACAGACAAAAACTGTACATAGTAAATATAAATCCTATTGAGGAAACACTATTCCCAAGCAACCAGATTAGAGCTAGTTATAGGAGCAATTGATTTGCTATTTAGAACCAAAAGCAAACATCCACTTTCAAAGGTCACCTCAAACATTTTATCAGCACAAAAGATGCAAGTGGGAGAGAGACACTTGATCAATAACTATCAAAATCCTGAACATATCAAACTAAGTAATTAATTAATGGACATTTCATAAGGACACTGAGATCCATAACTATTAAATAAGCAGAACAGGAATTCTCATCTGTTATCGTATTTTTGTCTATGTCATTTTGATTTTTATTGACATAGGATTTCTAGGAAGAAAATTTGCTGAAGCATCTTTGAAGAAAGCCAGTGAATCTGGCACTCCTAAAGGTAACTCTTTTAAGCTGAATTTGGAGGGAAGGGGGAAAGAAGGTTAATGCTGTGTTAATGCTACAGACTGCAAGATACCATCTTACCACTGCCACTAGAAATTTGGATTTCTAATTGAAGCACACCATTCTCAGCTTCCTTAAAAACTACAACTACATTTTAGCACACAGTGTAAGAAACATCATTTTAAGTCTTACAGTCTGCAATTCTCAAACTAAAGAGCACAGAAACCTCCAGGACGTATTTTGCTATCACCAGGTTGTATCCTTTCTACTCGCTAGTACCACTACGGTTTTCAAATGTCAGAAGTGGGATTACCTGCACAAAACTGATCAAGATGACTCAGCTTCCCAACAAAGGCAGAACAAGGAACAGTAGCACATCAAAGCCCCTGGAAACCATTTGGATGGTTTTGCTCTGAGCAGCACACAAAATGCACGGTAATTTCTATCCCTACCCTGACGGACATAGTAATACTCCAAGTCTAAATTCACAGACCCTGCTTTTACCTCTGTTCATCCAGTCTTTAAAGGCATTCACTTCCACTGTCTCCTTCCTTACTCCTGTTGCATAGACCTATTTGTACATGCATAGTATGCCCTTCTCTTGCACACAACACTGGTAGGAAAAGAGAGGTGAGCACATGGAATTGTGAGCATATCCTCGGGTACCTAAGCACATTTCTGCAAATGCATATAATTACAGAATAAATACTTACATATTCAGCATCCACAAGATACAGAGAGAGGAAGGGGAATATCATCTAAAGGTTGATTATTACTGCACTCTTAGCTGAATATATACTTTATTCTTCCAGTCTTGCTTTCTGCAAGAAAACCTGTGAAAGTTCTTTTCCTCTACAGAAGAAGAACTGTTCATTCAATAGACAGGTTTTATGAATTTGGTAACATCCTATAGATTATTAATTGAATCACAGTCCATGAATATAGCACATATTCAGTAGATCTGAACACAATGACTTAAAGATTTCCTCCATTCTCCTAATTTTTCTGAGTGACACCTGTAGCAAGCAATTAGATTTTTTTATACATGCACAGCTGACTGTTCAAGGAGATAATCTTAGACATATAATTCAGTTTTCCTTTTCCCACAGAGCTGCATGTTAAAATAAGTACATAAGAAATAAAAAAAGTCAGAGTAGTTCTATATTCTTTTTTTAAACAAGACCTACTGTCTTTATAACTTATGGTCAATACAAAGCAATTCTGAAACTCTTCAAGCTCCAGAAAATCAAACATAATTCGTGACATTGTGAGTTAGGAGAAAAAAAATTTGGAGACTTATTTAATATTGTTGCTAGTTTAAATATTAGATCAGCTGTTTAAGGCAGAAGACATACTCAAAAACAAGCTTCTTCCAGTCTAGCACTTTAACACTGTATGAAACCTTACAGTTGCATTGCAAAGACTCAAATACCAACATTCCCTATCAGCACTATCAGATTTGCCATAGGAAATAAGCATAATTTGAAAAGTATAGTATTTGCATGTTTATAAATTATATTGATAGACAGTAACCATCCACACATTTTGCTAATCTTGCACAAGGTCTTCACTATCAAAAGTAACCACTGAAAAATGCTGTTATAGTATGAATTTACCACCCCATTCTTTGTATTTTCACTGCCATGGGTGAAAATAAGCACAAGGTAAATTAAAACTATACAAATTAAGAGGCAAAACTCAACAGTTTCTTGGACATAAGTTATTCCTTTTACTACAGCAAAACTACTCATAGCCTGTTACTGAAACACAATGATTTTTCTTATTCTGAGCAGCACTTTCATGAAGTGAAATGGAAATCAAAAGCAAGACACTGGGGAAGTATGCCACATTCACAAGCTTTGAAGCAAGTAAAATTCAGAAAAGCATAAGGACAGACTACCAGAAGTCTTACTGAACAGAGGAAAAACTGTTTTGGCCCCTTTTCAAGGAGCCACTCTTCCTTAACAGGTCAAAGCTCACTGAAGTCAACCTACCCACTGAATCCCCCAAACACGTTAGGAGACTATCGGTCCTTACTGTCATGGTTTAACTCCAGCCATCAACAAAGAACCATGTGGCCGTTCACTCACCCTTCCCCAGCTTTGGGATGGGGTGGAGAATAGGAATAAAAAGGCAAAACTCGTGGGTTGAGATAAAGGCAGTTTAACAGAACAGCAGAGATAAGAGGAAAACAACAACAATAATACTGATAGAGGAATGTACAAAACACAATCAATGTACCACCGCTCATCGACCCAACCCAGGAAGCCCCAGCCCGCTCCAAGTGTCAGCCTCCTGCCTCCTGCCCCCTCCTCTGGCCAGCTCTCCAGCTATGTACACCTATGTACTGGGCATGGCTGCATATGGTATGGGATACCTGTGTCCTGTGCCAGATCCTCGAGAAAATTAACCCTATCCCCGCCCGAAACAGGACACTTACACATTGTCCATTACCTCTAGGTAGCCCATCACATGTTTTATAACATCAGTCCCAATCTCGGAAAAAAATACCTCACAAATCTTACCTAAAAAGATTAACAGTGTGATTAAGAAATAAATGTGCTTACTGTTCTTGAATCAGAGAAAGGATTGTACTCATCTAGGCCTGGAGGAACATTTCTCGTCACTTGTGTAACAGAAGGATCCTAGAAGAGAAAACAGTTCTGTAAACGTATGCACGTGTATATAAACAACAAGTCAATGCTTATATCCTATCATATAAACCTCAGCTTTTGTTTCAATCCAAAAAAGGTTTGTTTTCCCTAAAAAAGCCTGTAAACATCTGCCTCTTTCTCTGTCTCCAAAATAACATAATTCCATTCTGAGCTCCTTATAAACCTAGATTAATGCAGCCTAAAAGAAACTCCATCTGCCATACATTTGATTTATAAGGAGAAAAGCTCTCAATAGAGAAGGCAAGAAAACTGTATCCTGCTATATTGACCACTGAACTCCACAACTATACACCCAGAAAGCACAATGGAAGAAAAGAGCTTTCTGTAACTCTTGATTTTTCCCTACCCAGAAGTACGTCCAACACCTTCACAAATCGGAAAAGCATTTCAGAAAAACGAAGCTAAGGAAACAGTCTCCCATAATGCCAAAAGCACCTCTGGTTCAGCTTCTACCAGCTTATGGTAATATTAAGAAAAAGGTTATTTCTTCTTCCTCCAATGAACTATACAGTAAGAAAGACTGCTTGAGGTTTAGCTTGAAAAAGCAATTTCAGGAATGAAACATTTCTCTGTGCTAGGGACAGGCAGGCTTGGTTCTGCAGAAGAGCAGAGATGTCCACTACCACAGATCACACTAACTTCATATGAAGAAAAATTGGACTTATTCCATGTGATGCCTGGTTTCAATACATTGTTTCTGTAGCTTAATTTAAGGGTTTTGCATCTTCAGAACATAAGAATGGATGAAAGGAAGATTTTCTTGAAAATTAATAAATCCACTTATTCCATATGGTTAGTTACATGTATATTTACATAAATGCACAAAACAAGTGTACAATATTTTATACGTACATCAGATATACAAACCAGCTGTAAATACACTATTTACCTATTTATAACTGTTATGTATAGATGCACATATTTTCTTAATTTCAACAGTCGAGTTCAAGATTAGAAAACAAACTGGAGTTGATAAAGACTGGGAAGAAGATAAGTATTTGCATTTATATACATTTACACTCATATTTCCTTTAAAGACAGCTACACTTAAAACCTCTACATGAAATATGTGCCTATTTTTTTTTTAAAAATGCAGTAAGTGACTTAATCTACACTTAAATAAATATACAAACTATTAAGTTACTGAAAAATAAACTCTAGATTCTTAGAATCAGCATCTATTACAGCATTAGCTTAGTCTTGACAGCAGTAACTCAATTTACAGATGCAGGAACAGTATTTTCTTAATGGCTGCAGTCAACCTATTTACAGCTAGGAAAAAAAAAAGGCAGGATATCTACCAACTCTAAAATCCTGAAGGATACTACAAATAAGAACAAGTCTGTTTTTTCCATTAGCTGTAGTCACAAATTTACTAATATGAGGCAATTAATTTTTTTTTACTGTAAAAAAAAGTTTGACAAGAAAATAACTGCTTCAAAAATTAAAAAAATATATGCTGCATATTTTAATCACATTCATGTGCATAAGCATACATAAAAACTACACTTCTGGTCACATAAAATGCTAGCACTTTTGGCTAAAGCATACATTTAGCTGCAAAGCAGTATTTTAATGGTGACTGAACAGGAATCACCCTTTCTATAAATGTATACTACTATAAATTTAACTACGAATCATTTGAAACATTGAATAAAGAGATCATAAAAAATAAGGGAAGAATGAAACCTGACATTTGAACTAGGCATTAGTTTACTAGACTTGTCAGTACAAGGTCAAAAAAGAACTTAAAGTTAATACCAATAAGACAATTTCATAATTCAATATACAGGATGGTAGAAAGCTGTATACAGCTGAAAACTTTTAACTTACTGTGGTGGGTCCACCTAGCCAGCAGCTAAGCCCCCACCTAGTCACTCGCTCATGGCCCTCGCCAGCAGGATGGGGGAGAGAGTCAGAAGGGCAAAAGCAAGTAAAACTTTTAAATGTCAACAAAGAGACAGTTTAATAAGGGGGGAGGAAAGGCAGAGGAAAAAAAGGCAACAAAAAAGCAACAAAACCCCACAAATGACACAAAGGCAATCACTCACCACCTCCTAACAGCAGCTTGATGCCCAGCCAGCATCTGAGCAATGGTTAACTTGGAACATCCCCACCTGCACCACCAATGTTATTGCTGAGCACAATGGCAACAATATGGAATATCTCTTTGGTCAGCTGGGGTCAGCTGTCCTGCCCATGTCCACTCCCAGCCTCTTGCCCAACCCCAGCCTACTCCCTGGGGGAAGCAGAGTGTGAAACAGAGAAGGCCTTGATGCTGCGCCACCACTGTTCAGTAACAGCTGAAGCACTGCTGCCTTACCAGCAATGTTTTGGTCACACCATAGGGACTGCTATGAAAAAAATTAACTCCATCCTAGACAGACCCACTGCCCTTATTCTAGTCTTTACGTGTTAATGTGAATTAGCAGAGCATAAAACACTCTGATTGTGCTTTCAGTATGGTATCCCTTCCACAAAAGTTCTCATATCTTTCCCTCTTCCACAAAAGCTCTCATATCTTTCCCTCTTCCACAAAATAAAAATGTTCAAGTATAGACACATGTGAAACTAGTGATAGCCAACCATCAGCCACACAGTGAAACCAGTATGTCTACATTATTAAAACTAAAATAGCACTTAGTACTTTAAGATAAGTTACCTGCCTAAAGCGTACATTTCAACACTAAACTTGTGTTTTAAGAGTGTGCCACTAACCAAATAACTCAGCCCGACTGTGCCCACGAAGGACAATAAATGCAATTATTTTAATAACTAGGATATCAGACTAATGAGACAGCCACTGAACAGCAGCAGATTTCCAAAAAGCAGGAAAGAGTCAAATTCAGAAGAGCAATCTATATTTAGAAATATGATATGGAAACAATAATAAATATCTGATGAAAGAAAGCCTTTTTTCGCTGAGTGTTTTAGAGAAGACTGGAGGGAAAAAAAGTTTCTCAGATCTCTTCACACAGCTATTGTGACATTTTAACACTGACTAATGACAGGAAACATATGCTGAGCCAAACAAGCTTACTACATCAAAAGTCTGAGTACTAGAAGTAAGTTGTATGTTTAAACACACACAGTGAGTAGAGCAAGAAGCCCTCCATCAGAATTCCACCCTCATTTTGAATTAAAAATTTCTACACTTTTGCCAAATACTGCTATTGTTTGCATAAGTAGCAGCAGCTCTGAAAAAACCTGCATGACTCAGAGGACATTCAATACCAGCTCTAGATAAGAAAAGTTTCATTACCTAGAAAAAAAAATAATCGTAGTTGTACTGAAATACACAACTTGAACCCCACCAGGGCAAGTAGCATTCAAATTCTGCTCTCGGAAAACCTCAATTACACAGTTCGGACTACAATAGAAGTTCACGGTCTGATTTCTTCCACAAGCAGAAAGACTCAAGGAGAAGTAAGCCAGAGATCACAGGAAAAGAAGAGTAATGTCATAGCTGGAAGAGGTAAGTACTAGACTGGAGATCTGTGTCTCTCCTACACTTGTTCACTGCGATCTCCTCTAATGCTAGAGGAGCTCTGCATGGAAAGAAACAAGCTCTTCATAGTCTAGGTGCCCAGGTGTAGGCTGCTGGACTTCAAATTGTTCTGAATACATACAGTACATTGGTGTCAGTTATTCAACAGAAGCTGCACTTCACATTTCAAAACTCTGCTTACAGTATTTCTGAAGAGATTAGACCTGACATACCAAGAAATACAAAGAATTACTGTGAATCATTTACCTTGCACTCATTGCATCTTATTTTAAAAATGGAGCAAATGCCAACTCGTCTAAATACAGTGAGAAAAACTGTGAAGCACTCATACTCACTGCTGCAGAGTAACAAAACATTGAATTTAGAAGTTAATTAGGGTTTGAATAACGAACACAAACAATAAATGCTACACAGGACCACATACTCAAAGAAAAAGTTGCATTTAAATGAATGCTATCAAATTTCTATGTCTCATGACACACATTCTAGTGGTTAAAAACAGTGAAAATTTTAATATTCTACAGGAATAAGTAAATCTGGGTTGGCATAACTTACTTCTTCATATTTGATATTCCACCCAGATAATAAAGTTAAAATGAATTATTTTTTAGTTATTTTTGGTTTTTAATATTAAGAAACAGAAAAAAGTCACAAAGTTCCAATAGAGGATAATACATGGACACCAATACAAAGCAGCATCACAGCTGGAACCATCAAATATATCCAGAGACCTCAACCTTCTGCATGATCTAGGTGATGAAAAATTGGGTTACTTTCTGCAGATACAGAAGACAGGGAATTTCTGGGACAGACTTTAAATATCTGATGTCAGCCACTGAATGCAGCAACTGTAAAACATCTGGTCCAACGTCAGACTGAGAAAGCTATGTCCTGGTGAACCAGTACCTCTGCCCACACTGGACCTGCCCTTGCACTAACTCCTTGCCATGACCTGATTTGCCTCAGCCACCCAGCCAGTCCCTGCCCCTGCTCCTTTGAGTGATGATCCCCTTAATTCTCATCTTGTCCAACTCCTTGTTCCCTCTTTCCAATTCACACTTCCTTCTCCAGTCTTATCTCACCCAAAATCCTGCCAAGTTCAGCCCCCTGAGTTTCTAGTCTTTTTATTTAACTATTAGTGACACCAACCACAAAACAGAATTGAAGAACAGACCATTTTTCGCACTCAGTTACTGTAGCTATTGGTGCATTGAAGTCACACACAGTCATTTCAGATGACATTTTCAAGATCTGAATTAGTTCAGGAGACAAGAGTTTTAAGGAACCAGTACAACCTAATTAACTGTTTCTCATCAAATTTTTCACTTTACCTGCTTCTTGTAGTTTCTCTCCTATAATGTCAATCTCAAAAGCAAAGATTAGCATCACACTCTTTGAATCGCTAGGAGTCAGGAACAAGAAGTACTCCAGTATTTATATCAAGAATGGAAGTCCATCAGAAAAAAAAACAAAACAAAAACAAAAACAAACCAGTGAAACAAAACCCGAAAACACAACACATTTATATCCCAAATTGGCAAAAGCACCTATAGAACTATTAAAAACATCTCCTGTGCCAGGTTAACAACTTATGTTTACACCACTCAGATACAGACAAAAAAACCTGAATACCTAGTTAACACAGAGGGTGTACAAACTCAGTTAATTACAAGTGAGAATGTTTAAAATGGAGCAAAACAATCCATTCAATGCAAGTTTTTACAGCTTTTAAAAAAAATCAAATCAAAGGGAACAGAGACCTCTGTGGTCTAGAATACCAAAACTAGTCATCAGCTACCAGGTCTCATTAATACAGAAGACATTAGCAAATTAAAGACTGAAGAAGCAGATACATCTGTAATGATTCTTTGTATTACTGTTTAGTGGGTGTAGGTCCACCATTGTTCCACCATGAGTAAGATGCTTTGATATCATACATAACCCAATAATATTCTGAAAAATACTGTCAGCTAAGTTTACACTGCTAGTTGTGATTTTGAATTCTTTTAAGTAAAGAGAAAATAGTGAACTAGAAATCTTCCCCTCCAAACTGTCCTTATTGCAACATCTTATTGCAGAGGTCAAGAAACATGGTTTATAAACACTCATTCTAAACACCGATTTGGATAGAGATGACAATGGTTTTACAACACATCAGCAATTGAAAACAAGAATTTAAAATAAAAATTACATAAGTAGAAACAAAAAACTGTAGGAAAGAGAAACATGGAAAAACATGTAAGATACTTTTGTACAGAAAAGGACAGGGGGAACAGAGGTAACTTCGAAGGAAATGGGACAATAAAGTCCATTTTTAACACTGATTGACATGGGGAAGTAAGCAAGACAACTAAGTATCTTCCAAGACTTGGATACCAGAAGTATTGTACATCAAAATAATATAATAATCATGTTATTTGAAAAAAGCATAAAACTGAAAAGCCGCACTTAGAAGTGACTGAATTTTTATATTCCCCCCCCCTCCCTTTTTTTGTTTTTGGTTGTCGGTTTTTTTTTTAAATTTACATGGGATAGCACCAAATATAGTATCTGAGTAAACTGTCAGAATTAGACCTGGTTCATCCCAGGAAAAAAAGACTTGAGAAGAAACAATATACTATGAACACAGAACTGGACACAGTACTCCAGATGTGGCCTCACCAGGGCAGACTAGAGGGGGAGGACGACCTCTCTCGACCTGCTGGCCACACTCTTCTTGATGCACCCCAGGATGCCATTTGCCTTCTTGGCCACCAGGGCACATTGCTGACTCACGGTCATCCTGTTGTCCACCAGGACTCCCAGGTCCCTTTCCACAGAGCTGCTCTCCAGGAGGTCAGACCCCAACCTGTACTGATGCATGGGGTTATTCCTCCCCAGGTGTAGTACCCTACACTTGTTCTTGTTGAATTGCATAAGGTTTCTCTCTGCCCAACTCTCCAGCCTGTCCAGGTCACGCCGTAAGGCGGCACAGCCTTCTGGCATGTCAGCCACTCCTCACAGTTTTGTGTCATCAGCAAACTTGCTGGTGGTACACTCTATCCCTTCATCCAGGTCATTGATGAATATATTGAACAGGACTGGACCCAGTACTGCCCCTGAGGGACACCACTCATTACTGACCTCCAACTAGACTCTGCACCACTAACCACAACTGTCTGAGCTCTATCTGTCAGCCAGTTCTCAATCCACCCCACTGTCCATTCATCTAACCCACACTTCCTAAGCTTGCCTGTGAGGATGATGTGGGAGACAGTGTCAAAAGCCTTGCCGAAGTCAAGGTAGACAACATCCACTGCTCTCCCCTCATCCACCCATCCAGTCACATGATCACAGAAGGCTATCAGATTAGGCAGACATGACTTCCCCTTGGTGAATCCATGTTGACTACTTCTGATAACCTTCTTCTCTTCCAGGTGCTTTGAGATGACACCCAGAACAAGCTGTTCCATCATCTTTCCAGGGATGGAGGTGAGGCTGACCGGCCTGTAGTTTCCTGGGTCATCCTTCTTGCTCTTTTTGAAGACTGGAGTGACATTGGCTTAGATTAGATGCACAAATCTAGCAAAGTCAATCTTGACCAACTAGGATTTGTTATCTCTACCACTCCTACATAAAGGCTTTGTTTTGCAACATGAAAAGGATAAGCTCTTTTCATTTCAAGATAAGACCTCCATTGTTTATCACAAATACCCACTTCATATTAGTCTTTTCTAAATCTGAATAATACTAATTTAATACTAATTGTACACTATCCAGTAAGAATTCATCCTGAGTTTGGGTTTTAAGGTTGGGGTTTTTTGTTGTTGTTGTTTTTTTGGTGTTTTTTTTTTTTAATATAGTAACAGTTGGACTTCCTGAGATCACAAGACTGGCTCAGAAAATTAAACAAAAATGCAATGAAAAATGCCCCAAACGATGTTTGTTGGCCTGAGTATTTTGATTTCTTGATCAAAAAGAAAACTATCCATCCCCCTTTTCATAAATGAGTTCTGGAGAGCAATCAAAGCTGTGAAGAGTTTCAACTGAAACAGCAATATAATATACTTTGCTTTCAGTATGTCCTCATGAGCAGTTTTTGGGAGAGATTTCTGACAAAGCTTCGCTTTTGAGAACAGAATTGAGAGAAAAAATGTATTTGGCCAGCAACAGATATCAAAGCTTTTTTCCTCCTGTGTTAACTGCTTTTAAATTAGGACCTAACACTTGGAAAAGATAGCCTGCACATGAAGGATGTGTTTTTCAGTCCCGTAACACCCTACATCAGCCAGATTAAGCCTCTGAAACTGCGAGTTGCACATGTTCAGTGAACATTTGGTATAAATCAGACAGCTAAACTCCCCAAAGACTTCCTCCCTGTTCATACTACAACAAATGGCACATGGAAAAGAAAAGTTTAAAGATGATACTAATGTTTTGATGCAGCATCAAATATTGCTGTTTCTTCATGCTATTTGCTCCTTCACCATCCCACAACCAAGAATGAGTAAAGTTACAGAAACCTCCACAATCAGCAACTTCATTGAGATTTTATGTTTCACAATCCTAATAATAGATTAGCAGTATAAACAGTTTACATTTAACAGTATAAAGGAAGCCTGAATGTCTTGCACCTACAATAGTATATTTTAACCTATGATTAAAAACCACTGACTACAAGAAAGAACTGTCCTCAAAGGTTGCACATGTAACATCTGGTAGAATTAATGACTTGGAGGCAAAATAAAGACTATTTCTGTACTTCTAATTTCAATACATAAATAAATAAATATCTGAGTAACCACTACAGCAGTTCTTTCACAATTTCAAGTTTAACATCTCATTCACTGATCGGCCATTTCCGACCCGTGTCACAGAACGACATTCAAGACATTTTCACTCTAGCGCTGCCAGAACACATTACATAGGATAACACAAAAGTAGCCAACTGGGGTTTCTTTTATTTGGCTCCCAAGCAGTGTCCATTATACGCCACATTATCAGATGGAAGCAGAGCTATGAAGGGTTCTGAGCTACTAAGCAAGACAAATTCCCCATCTCTGAAACCAAAAAGAACTTCATAGGCTCACAAGGCTTAATTTGTTCTAAAGCCCGCACTGGTCCCATCTTGCAATGGAGTACTGGATGCCTAACAAAGCATCATCTCCATCTTATAGCTATTCTCAAATCTCTCTCTCTCCTCAGATCTGAAAGGTGAGTTATGTTCCCCTTTGTAATGCTAAATTTCAACATATACTGCAATAATAATACTAATACAATATGTGCTAACACTTTACTGAAAATCTGGAAAAAAAATGCAGCTATAACAAATACTGAATATCTTTTAAAACACTTCATAGTTTTAGTAGGTTACAGTGCAGTTACATCACTGATGAAATGTACTCTTAAAAGTTAACTACCATACAGGACAGCTAAAGGACACTTCCAATACCATGATGTTCAGCATTAAAGCATGCAAAATTTAAGGGAATTTATAAATTCCTAAGTCATGAAGGGAAATCAGGTAATAAAGTCAGAAAAATATTTGTATTTTATGTCCCTTACTAATTTAAAGACAGACAACTTAATTGGGTATAATTTATAGTCATACATAAGAATCAAAACTCAGTTATACATATAGGCACACAACAAAACTTTTGAATTCTAAAGCAAAAATAGTGCAGAAACACTTCAACTAATTAGGGTCCTGATCCTTCAAAAATAATTAAGGCTTCCCTTTCTTCCTGTAAGTTTCTATCACTTTAGCTTCACTTGAGCAATCAAGGTGTAAACTGTATAAATTCTGCTGCCACAAGGTAGCAATCATCCACACTATTAGCTTCAGCATCAAACCTCCAGCTTGTAGTTCCTGCCAAACCAGACAGAATATTCATTCGTGCTCATGTGAGTCAGATTAAGTGTAATATCCAAATTATAACTGGAATTACCTCTGTAGTAAATTTAAGCTCTAACACATACTTAGCTCTAGTGACTCAAGTAATCCTGTGACCTCAGTGGGAGTAATTCAGGTGCCTAATGCCATTTTTAGATAGCTTTGAGTATCTCAGACATCCACACAAGAATGGCAGTCATGACAGAACTACAAAAGACCCATGTCTTTTCAGAGCAACAACTCACAGCTAACCGCAGTTCGGATACCTAATCACACCCAAAGAAACTACTCGCATAAATAACATTACACACATTTGAGGGTTTCCATGACTGTGTCCCTCCACACTATAACTGAACAAGACATAGGGCATTCTCTTCATATCACTTAGTGGTTTGGTTTTTACCCAAAGGTCACCATTCACATTTAAACAGAAATATATCTTAGTTTTCAGTCCTACCGTAATTTCTGTAGTATCAAACACCTGCACCTGCTCTAAACCCATCAGATGAACTGACCCAACAGAATTCATCACAGAAACCAGTTTTTAAAGTCCTGATTCCACAGTCACTTAGAAGTAACCGTTTCATACGTTTGGATGACTGTAACAGCCAGCCCTCAAATCTTCTACAGTCTGTCAGCCAAGCCACAAAGGCCTGCAAAATTCATAGCTCTATTTAGAAAAAGAGTTTCTTCTCTTAGTAATAGTATCATTCACTTAAAAAAAAAAAAAACACAACACATTTTTATTGTTGATGAATTGCTGAATTGTTTCAGAGTAAATGACTTACACCGGATTTCAAGAGACTGCAGTTTCAGAACCTTTGTATCTGTATCATCTCCCAAGATAGAAGACTACAACTATCCCCTATCATATGACATTTAAAAAAAAATAAAAAAGCAGCAAGCACACCACTCTGCTGAAAACTTTTTATTAAAAGGCACCAGAATAGTCACAGGAAACCTCACAGGTAGATGACAGACAATTAGTAAAACCAAAGTATTTAAGAAAAAGAAGAATCTATCTTTAGACCTCGGCAACATCTCTTCCACGTGATGCTCCTCCCCCCCCGCCTTTTTCTTTGCCATACTACTTTGTGATTTTACACAAGCACAGGAAGTGGCTTCAAAAGTAGGAAAACGATTAATCTTGTCATACATAACATTACCAAGCACAGACAAATAAAAATATCAGTACATTTCAATAAGGTGATCAGACAACATGACTTAGGTTGTCAGAGTCTATCTGGAAATACTGGTTCTATGTAGAAAGTATTTTAAAACACATAGTCAGACAAAACTTAAACGCAGACATGCATTAATACCCACTGATTTCAAATTTGTTATGCCAACAAGATGACAAAGTTTGGTTTATACATGAGGCTTTCTGCCCCTTCAAGTAAATGTGTGGATGAGTAAAGGTATGGAAGATTGCCTTTTGTGGGCAGTGGAATGTGACAAAAGTTAGCAAAGATGGAAAGAAATTAAAAAAGCCTCCAAAAAAGGGAAAGTATATGGTTTTCCTAAAACAACTTCCACAAGTAAAAGAAATCAAGAAGCATGTTTAACAGCAAGCTTCAAGTAAGACAAAAGTTGTTATAAAGCCCTCTTATTATGATGCATTGCAGATGAGAAGTAGAGTGCAGATTCTACCTGACAGCTAAAACAGAAGTCTTTCCCCGAAGAGAAATTGGAATAAACTACTGCACTCTAAGCAATGCCTTCAAACGACAAGTATGGTTGAGATAGGTTCCTAGCTTAGGTCTCAGAAACACTACAAAGGACAAGTTATGCGGGCTGACAAGCCACACAAGGGCAACCATACTGCTTCTGATACCCCTAACCTCTCTGGGTATCTATACACAATAAATTTTGCTACCTGTTACTTTTGTAGCTATTACAAAAAGCAAGGAAGAGTATCACATATTTTTGTTGCCGAAGACATATTCTAGAACAATGCCACCTTTTCAGTGCTATTTAAAAGAACAGTGCTCACTGCCATTGGTGCCAGTCCAAACTATTGTTGGCAGCAACCTCAATGCCAGGGCTGCTGTTCACCTAGAAGGTCACTGCACTGTGTAACACATGAAGTAAAAGCACAGTGTATAGCCTAGGGAATACTATCAACTAGATTTTATGACAGTAAAAACCAAACTAACGATTCAGACAGACTCCAGTGAATAAATGTCAGTAACACTATGCTTCCAGCAGCTACCTGCACAGAATCATGCTTGAAATGTGACTGCTCATTTTTAAAAAGGCTTAATTATTCCAGCTCAAATCCTAAACTCACTGCCATATACCATGTGTATGCTTTAAAGTATCAGCATGAAATAAGTGAGGCAAAAAAAAGTTCGGTAAGATTATTAAATTAAGTAGCTCAAGAAATTAGTTGAACTGCATTCAAATGACAAAGAAAGAAAATTAAGGAGGGGAGGCATCCAAGGAGGTCAGCTCATCCTGACAGTTGAAGCCAGAACAGCGGGTAAAGAAACAATTCTCGGCTGTATAGCTGGTCAATAGTGCAAAAGCTAAAAGCTTTAGAATACATTACAACGCAGCATTTTGAGGTGCAGGGCAGAGCTTACCCCTAGCCATCAGCACCCTGCATGCTTCAGATATAACATAAAGAAGTAAAAAAAGGTTGATGGGAGCTGGGAGGAGGCTAGAGAGGAAAAAGGGGTAAACTCACTAAGCTTAAGTATCTGGGTCAGTCAAAAAGAAAAAAGACTGTAGTGGTATTACACACACACAAAGTTGCAGCCAAAAATCAAGAAACCTTATTTCTTCTTCTTCTTCTTCAAAATAACGCACCTGAAACACGATTTGTGTGATTTTAGCAACAGAAGGAAACACGGAAACCTGAACTTGTGAAACGGCCGTGCCCGTTTTTAGGACTTCCAAAACCTCCGCTTATCCTACGGGCCCCCCAGAGCCCCCATGCCCCAAGCCTCGCGGCGGGCAGCCCCCTCCGGCGATGCCGGCCAGCGCCCCCCGGCCCGCCAGCCCCGCCGAGGACGCCGCCACCCCGCAGCGCCGGCCCTTCCCCACCCCTCGCGGCAGGAGCGGCCCCCCCGGCACGCAGCAGAAGGGCCGCAGGACGCCCGCGGCTCGGCGCAACCCGCTCTCCCCCCGCCGCGGCGCCGAGGAAGGCTCAGGGCCGGCCGGCCACCGCCCCCTCCCCGCCCCCAGCCTCACCTTGAAGGGGTTGTTGAGGTCCGGGTCGGCGAAGGGGTTGCTGTCGAAGTCCGACATGGCGGGGACAGGCGAGCGCTGAGATCACCGGGTGGCAGCTCTTCCCCTGCGGCGCCCCCTGACAGTCGCCGGCTCGCGGGCTGCCCCCCGCCCCGCCGCCACCGCCGCCGCTGTCACCAGCCGCTGCGGCCCGGGCCCGAGCCCGCCCCCTCCGCCACCGACCAGCCACCGAGCGCCGACCTCCCAAAATGGCCGCCCCGGAAGTGAGGTTGCGGGGCGGGACGGCGCTAGAAGGGAGGGGGAGCGCCCATTCCCGGGGAGGGCAGGAGGCAGGGCGGGAGCAGGGCTTGGGAGAGCCCATTCCTGGCGCGGGGAGGGAGGGGGGCTGGAAGAGCCCATTCCCTGGAGGGGGGGAGGGGTGTTGAAGGTTGGAGAGCTGCTGTCGGTGAGGACTGTTGGCCGCCGGTCGCCCTCGCTGTTCCGCCGGGGCTGATGAGGGGCGGTGGGGGGCTCTGTCCCGCCGCCCTCGCTTGTAGCGCCAGCCGGGAGCCGAGGGAGGAGAGAGGCCGGCGGCTTTCCGCCTGTGGCAGGCCCGCGCCGGCAGCGGGAAAGGGCGTGCGGAGGTTGCCTGCGGCCATGGCGGGAGCAGGGCGCCTCCCCTCAGGGAGCGGCGCCCGGCCGGGCAGCTCCGAGATGCCGGCTGGGCAAGTGTTCGCCCCCCACACACACACCCCCCATTTGGTAACCGTGTCTGGGGGCTACTCGGTAGCGTGCGGACGGTACCCAAAGGGAGGAGCTGCGTGACTTCACCTTTCCTCCGCCCTTGTGTCCCTTCAGAGTGGGTCAGGACGGCCCGTCTGGTCTGGAAAGGGAAATGCACGTGCGAAGGTAAAAAAGCCTTCAAATGTGAGGCTTATTTGGTAAAACGCAATTTTACTCTCTTGGTCCCTTCTGTTGGCATGATAAATAGCTTGCCAAGCGTATGGCTTCTTGGATGTCTTGCACAGCAGTTCAAGGAGGGCTGTAGGTAGGGTATGGCTTTGAACGAGGGTGGCAAAAGCCTGCTGCTGTGGGTGCACACATTAAAAGGGCTTCTTGAAAGCGTTCAACTGTTTCGAACTGTTTGAAAGACCTTTCAAATACGTCCTCAGAAATACTGACACTGCAGTTTGAAGAACCCGTTCCAAGTGATGCAAATAAATGGGAGCAGCTGTATGAGGCACTGGAGAACTTTCGGTTCAGAGCTATGGTTGAAATCTGAAAACCCGTATGCTTGATATCAAACAGTCTACATTCATGCAATGCTTTTAAAACCAGTGAATCCTGAATTTCTTTACATGCTTTCTGAAGAAATTATTTAAACTTTCATTTAAATGCAAAAAGAAGAGAAGTTTAAGGCAAAGAAATTGCTATGAGAGTAAAACTGGCCTTGTAACATTTTGGTATTCGAATGAGATTTTTTTTCCCATGTAACAATCACAGACTAACTGTGGGGCATGCTATCCAGGGTTTTTTGAAGGCTGACTCAGAATGTTAACACTTTTATGTATTTTAATGGCTCTACATATATCATTACTCTGATCCTGACACTGGCAGTCATTACAATGGTAGAGTTCTGTCAACGAGTCAGGAAAAATCCTACGTGTACACGAGAATTGATTTTTCATGGATCAGTAAAGAAAGCAATAATTGCTTCAAGCCTTGCTCTAATTTATGCAAAAGCTTCTCAATTATTTGTGAAGGACTGTCAGATATAAGATGGTATGCAAATGGGGCAAGTCATAAAAGCATAGCTTCTAAACAACAAAACACTTTCAACTTTTTTGTTGCTATGAAGTGTAAAATATTTCATACTTCAAAAACCACAAAGGCAGCTGTTGTACGATCAACAAAAGTAAGTTACAATATTAGTCACAATCATTCATATAGCTCACTTATGGTGACAGCAAATTAAATCATGTTGTTTTCCAATATTCGCCCATGGCTCAATGTATCATAGCTCAATGATATGTGTTGATGGTTCAAAAGCTGTGTGCATTGGCAACTGTGTATAGCCCCTCTTTCAGCTGAACATGAATGAATGAATGCCTGCATGAATGAATGAATGAAGATTTGGCTGAAAAGAATGTCTTTTGCTGTGTGGTTGCCGGTACTTCAAATCATGGACATTGTGACATTTCTCTGATAATAATTTGTGCACAGTTAAAGGGGAATCATCAGTCATCTCACATAATTTTCAAGGCAATAATGAAACTGCATTAGGACATTTTTGGAAAGGATAATAAGTATTTTACAGTTAAATGATAGAACTTTGACAGTGCACCTTTGCTTGCTACTAAAAGTTTTAACTTTGGGAGGTACAAACTGACTGCCAGCTAATAGAAGAAGAGAATGCCTGCAAACACAGACCCACTGTCAGTGAAGGAAGAGTTGGTATGTGAACTATTACAGGAGCTTGCCCCCTACAAGTTGATGGGCCCTGACACTATGCACCCACGGGTGATAAGAGAGCTGGCTGATATTGTTGTGAAGCAGCTCTCCATAATCTTTGAGAAGTTGTGGAGATCAGGGGATGTCCCAGAAGACTGGAAGAAGGCTAATGTCACCCCCATCTACAAGAAGGGCTTAAAGGAGGATCCAGGAAACTATAGGACCATTGGTCTTACTTCAGTCCCTGGGAGAATTATGGAACGAATCCTCCTGGGATTCAACAAGTCAAATGAAGCACGGGACTGCGAAAAGCCAGCACAGATTCACCAAGGGCAAATCGTGCTTGACAAGCCTGATCGTCTTCTACAACAAAGTAACCTGCTTGGTTGATGCGGGGCGAGCAGTGGACATTGTCTACCTGGATTTCTCCAAGGCTTTCGACATGGTTCCCCACAGCCTCCTCCTAGAGAAGCTGATGCATTACGGTCTAGACAAGTGGTCTGTGGGTGGGGAACTGGCAGACAGGCT
This sequence comes from Anarhynchus alexandrinus, assembly GCA_008711295.1. NCBI lineage: Eukaryota > Metazoa > Chordata > Aves > Charadriiformes > Charadriidae > Anarhynchus > Anarhynchus alexandrinus. The sequence continues at coordinate 4,758,934 of VUYV01000017.1, read as the reverse complement.
GCACCCAGGGGATAGTGGTAAATAGCTCCTTTTCAAACTGGCAACCTGTCACAAATGAGGACCCCAGGGACTGATATTGGACCCAACACTGTTTAACGTCTTCATGTGATCTGGATGATGGGATCAAGTGTACCCTGATGAAGTTTGCTGATCACACGAAACTGAGTGGACACTTCCGAAAGTGGAGCTGCCCTGCAGGAACACCTGACTAGGCTGGAAGAGCGGGCAAACAAGAACCTTATGAAGTTTAACAAGGACAAATGTAACATCTTGCACCTGGGAAAACATAATCCAGGAACGCAGCGCAGACTGGGATCTACCTGGCTGGGGAGCAGCACTGCAGAAAGGAACCTGGGAGTCCTGGTAGACAACAAGCTCAATATGAGTGAACAGTGTGCTGCTGCGGCCAAGAAAGCCAACAGGATGCTGGGCTGCATCAACAAGGGCATCACCAGCAGAGATAAAGAAGTCATTATCCCACTCTACTCAGTGCTTGTCAGGCCACACCAGGAATACTGTGTTCAGTTTTGGTCCCCACTACGCAAAAAAGATGTGGACAGGCTGGAGAGGTTCCAGAGAAGGGCCACAAAGATGATCAAAGGACTGGGAAGCCTGCCATATGAGGAAAGGCTGAGAGAACTGTGTTTGTCCAGCCTTGAGAAAAGGAGGCTTAGGGGAGACCTTATCACCATGTTCCAGTATTTAAAGGGTGGCTACAAAGAAGATGGAGGCTCCCTTTTTACAAGGAGTCACATGGAAAAGATGAGGCGTAATGGGTACAAGTTATTTCTGGCAAGATTCCAATTGGACACAAGAGGAAAAATTTTCATAACGAGAACAATCAGCCATTGGGGTAATCTCCTGGGTGAAGTGGTGGATTCCCCAACATTGGAGACTTTTAAATTGAGCTGTACTGGGTGCTGGGCTATCTTGTCTAGACCGTGCTTTAGTCGAGAAAGGTTGGAGCACATGATCCTTGACGTCCTTTCCAACGTGGTATTCTATGATTAGCCAAGGAAGCGCCCCCCTCCATCCCCCCAAGTCCTCTCTACATTGTGCTTTCCAAATAGTAGAATTTAGGGCGTTTGTGCTAGGTAAGAATTACCTACGTGCAATTTACTGGAATTAGTTTCGTTCAGTGGTTTTCAATAATTCTGAAATAGTTACCTTCTTGGCAAACAAAATTATCTTAACCTGAACTGGCCATTTTCTCAGAAAGAAGAGTTTAAACTTCAACAAACAATGCATTTGAACTGCTTGTGTAAGTCCTGTACTTGTATACTGTGTTTAAGATATTTTGGGTAAAAAACTGACTTGATGTTCTTCTTCAGGTCCTGGTTCTCCCAGTGTCCTGTCACTTGTGGAATTTACAATGTTTATGCCAACCTCAGATGGTGGTGAGGAGTGCTCAAATCAGCTGAGAGGAAAATCCATCAGTTTTTTTTCAATCCAAGATGTTTGGATGATGAGTAGACAACCAAGTGATCTTTCTTGATCAGCTTTCTGTCCCAATGAAGTAGATTACAGTTTTACAGAGGATGGACCTTCAAAAATTAAAACCATAAATAAAACCTAAACCAAATAAACCCTAGTAACCCTTGTAAAGAAGTGTTTCCTTTCATAAAATGCAGCAGTCTATGCAGCATCAAACACAAGCATAATTGTTAGAAGAAGCAGGGATGGAGAGTATCAACGTGCCACATGAACACATAGCTAAGGCTCTACTACAGAAGTTGGGCAAAATGACTGCCATTGAAGACTGAATGACTGCTAGAAATTCATGTAGTAGAAACAAGCAAGGGAACTCTGTGGTAGTGTAAGTGCAAGTTACAGCATCAAATTAGATCATGTACAGATACCAATTTTAAAGTCTTGCTGAAACTTTACGCAGAAGACACCTAGTGTGTTACATAAAACTTTATCTGAACAGTTATTTGGTAACAGTTTTTGGAATAATTTAAAATAGAAAGAACATTTTCCTAGGTTTTACAGCAGAGAGATTTACTTGCAAAATGTTGGAAAGATTTTAACTTAGGAGAGAGGGAAGAGAAGTGTGATAAACAGGCATTTCAATATAATACTTGAAGGTCATGAGCTGCAATGTTCCCAAAAATCTTTTGCCTCAATTTAAAAGAAAAATATGTGGAGAAGATAGGAGAAAGGACAGAAATCATGGCAGCATTCTGAACTCCAAAAATCTGCTATGTGCAGACACCCATTTAATCTCTTTCTCTTTCTGACAATCAATGAAGCCCTGATTCCACAAGATAATAAATGCAGTTTTAGTGTGCTGATTGCTGAATCAAAATCTCTGTTTCCATCATGCAAAGTGTTGAGCTAATATAAACTTGTTTTAAATAGTCTGAAGAGGTAGCTTTAGTCTTTTTTGGGAGTGGGGAAGCTTTGCCAGTTCCACTGTCAGAAGGTACATTTGCACACTTTTCCAAGTAGAACCAGATTAGCCAGTTTACAGGAAGCAGTGTGTGACCAAGCCAAACCTCTGGGGTCACCTAACAATTGCAACAGTCAATACTCACAGGCTGTTGACCATCATGCCCTTTTTATGAGAACCTTGACTACCTTCTGAAGCACCACACTTAGATTTCCCCATTGTGTTCCAGGACTGTAGCAGGATATTTGGAATTATCCTCTCTTGACAGCTCACCTCTTCAGAGGTAGGAGAAGGATTCCCAGGGCAATGGCTGAATTGCAGCAGTGAACGGGTAACTGATGTGTAGCCATGTTGTGGTCATTTGCCAAAGGCCAGTCTAGCACTGCCAGTGATCTCGTGCCCTGCATGCCCATGCTCTACCCCACTCTGTTGCTGTCATTGACCCTGCCCTGTGTGCTCTACTCCAGACCTGCACTGATATAAGGACATGTGCATCCAGCCACTGTTCCTCATGCCTCTCAGGGGCATCAGAACTGAACTTTAGCTCCCAGCAGAGAATCGTCATCTCATACTTGATACTTGGACTAAATGACTTTGCTCATGTCCAGTTGCTCTAAGGGCATGCTGTGTAATAACAAAATTGGGTCATTCTTGGCTTGAGCAAAGAATCATTTTTACTGACCTAGAATGAGATTGTTCAATGTCATGTCATTCAAAACAAAAGTTAGATATGAAAAGTAAAACCTGTCCCCAGTGGATCCATTAGTCTATGCTGCTCTTCATATTCCCCTTAGTCCTATACTGCTCCATCTGTTCTGGGACTCTACAAAGAGTAGCTCATCAGCAAACTATCCTTCCCTTTGCTTCTTTTCCCTGTGGACCCTGTTGCTGGTCTTCGTCCAAGGAGTAGAGCCCTTCTCCCGTGGCAGGGGACGCCAGTATTTTAGGAACGTGCAGGCACAGCATAGCTATCACCAGCAAGGTGTCTTCATTTTTCTTCCAGACTGAACTTGTCTGCCTGTTTCCCATCCCACAGGCAGCAAAGGTAAGCATAAGCATAAGCATACGTGCAGACCCCAGCAATCACTAGCACTGGCCAAGACAGCAGGATGTAGTCATGTAAGAAGAGTTATTCCCACTGGAAGAAAACTTACATATCCATCTACCTGGGGACAGAACAGTAGTCATTTTCCCGCTCTTGTCTAAAGAGTCGTGACACCTGTGGATGCAGGCACAGACTGCCACAAATGCTGCCTTTAAGAGGATGGCTAACCTACCGTGGGAGCCAGCGTGTGGGAGCAATGAATAGTAAGCTACAGTCACGAGGGAAGATACAGCAAAGAGAACACATGCTATTTGGGAGTGGGGAGAGCATTCCAGGCATCTGTGGAATGAAGCCAAGCGGCACTAGCAGTCTGTGCTTCTTGCATATGTTCCTGTACCAACTCAGGAGTGGGAGGGGAGTCACATGGTAAGGCAGGTGATAGAGCGAGTTGAGGCAGTGAGCAGACCTCAGTCTCACCTGTCTCCTCCTCCCACTGTATTGTCTCTTGCTGTGTTGTACCACAGATACCTGGCTTCTGCAGCCCTTTTCTTACACCTCCCCAACCTCTTCTCATATCTGTACCCCTCAGGAAGAGGTACAATGGTGGACTTCAGTGGGAATTGTCTAGACAGAAGCAGGACTTGTGCTATTATCCCTTCCAGCCAAATGATTCTGGCAAATAGCTTTTCAGCGTGTCTCTCATCCTTTCCAATTTAAAATTTAAAAATGTACATAAATAGTTGAACATAAATAGTTGTCTGCATTTTTATTGCTTTATGTTTTGTGCTGCTTTTTAATCACTCATATTTTCTTCACCAAGTGATTATTAAGTTGTAATTATTAAGCAATTAAATTCCAATTAGAAAGCAATTGAATTGCAATTCTGGGATCTGGGAAACAATTTAGGGAGGAATGTGTATACATGTAAGGACTCAGTGATTCAAGACTGTGGTCCTCAAATGTCAGGAGTTCTGTTCTACAACAAATAAGACAAGGTAAAAAGATTGAGAAGAAAAGGTGTGGGGAATGATAGTATCTTGATTTCAATTCAGCCATCCACAGGTTTGCAGAACAAATGTGGGATTTTGCATAAAATAGAATCACAGAATCACAGAATCTCCTAGATTGGAAAAGACCTGTAAAATCATCTAGTCCAATCATTAAGCTAACATTGACAAGCCCACCACTAAACCATGTCCCTAAGCACTATATCTACATGACCCTTAAATACCTCCAGGGATGCGGACTCCACCACTGCCCTGGGTAATGTGTTCCAATGACTGATCACCCTTTCAGTAAAGAAATTCTTCCTGATATCTAATCTAAACTTTCTTTGGCACAACTTGAAGCCGTTTCCTCTTGTTCTATCACCTGTAACTTGACAGAACATGTCCACTCCCACCTCTCTGCAACCTCCTTTCAGGTAGTTGTAGAGAGCTATAAGGTCTCCTGTCAGCCTCCTTTTCTTCAGGCTAAACAATCCCAGTTCCCTTAGCTGCTCCTCATAAGACATGCGCTCCAGGCCCCTCAGCAGTTTTGTTGCCCTTCTTTGGACACGCTCCAGCGCCTCAATGTCCTTCTTGTGGTGAGGGGCCCAAAACTGAACACAGTACTCAAGATGCGGCCTCACCAGTACTGAGTACAGGGGTAAAATCACCTTCCTGGTCCTACTGGCTACACTGTTCCTGGTACAGGCCAGAATGCTGTTGGCCTTCTTGGCCACCTGGGCACACTGCTGGCTCATGTTCAGCCGGCTGTCCACCAACACCCCCAGGTCTCTCTCTGCTGAGCAGCTTTCCAGCCACTCCTGCCCAAGCCTGTAGCGTTGGCAGGGATTGTTGTGGCCAAAGTGTAAGACCCAGCATTTGGCCTTTTTGAAACTCATACAGTTTGCCGTGGCTCATCGATCTAGTCTGTCTAAATCCCTCTGCAAGGGCCTCCCTACCCTCGGGCAGATCAACACTTTCACCCAGCTTGGTGTCATCTGCAAACTTACTGAGGGTGCACTCAATCCCCTCATCCAGATCACTGATAAAGACATTAAACAGGACTGGCCCCAGTACTGAGCCCTGGGGGACACCACTCATGACCGGCCGCCAACTGGAATTAACTCCATTCACCACCACTCTCTGGGCCCAGCCTTCCGGCCAGTTTTTTACCCAGCAAAGTGTATGCCCACCCAAGCCGTGAGCAACCAGTTTCTCCAGGAGAATGCTGTGGGAAACGGTGTTAAAGGCTTTACTAAAGTCCAGATAGACAACTTCCACAGCTTTTCCCTCATTCACTAAGTGGGTGACCATGTTGTAGAAGGAGATCAGGTTAGTCAAGCAGGACCTGCCTTTCATAAACCCATGTTGACTGGGCCAGATCACCCGGTTGTCCTGGGCATACCACATGATGGTACTCAGGATGATCTGGTCACATAGCTCAGAGGGCATCCTTCACAGTTTGACTCTCCTGATTCTGATGTGCAGGTGCAAGTAGTTACTAATCTTCAAAAAAAGCCCAGCAATATATTGAGAATTTTAGGCTTGGGGCAGCCTGGCCTGGTGACATTCCATCTCTGCATGTACCCATTCTCCCTGTATGTGACCACTGGTGGACAAGAAGGATCATGCCTGGCACAGAGGGTCTCAGTACAGCTGCATCAGGACATGTACAGCTGTCATTAGGCAAGGATCCACGTGTCTGCTGCTGCAGTCACTGCTCAGTCGAAAGCAAAAATTATGTATAGCTTTTGCAGTGCTGAATGGTGTCCTGGCAGTGAAGCAGTGCTTTAAAGGCAGTTGTTTCTGGCCACCAACGGAGGGGAAGTCTGATATTATAAACAGAAGGCCAGCTCTTCCAAAGAGGCCAGTCCACAGGGAGCCCCTCAGGGGAAGAGGATGAACAAGTGAACGGCTGCACACGCAGCAGTGAGAGCATCAGGCTTCTCACCATCCAAAAACCTCTACCATTAGCTCTCACTACATGAACAGCAGTATTGGAAAAGTGCACTTGTGTCTGAACTGACTCAAACCTGTACTCCAAGGTAAAATGACAATGCGCAACTGCAAACATGGAACCACAGCATTAGACAATGAGGGAAATTTAAGGCAGTCACCTGCAGTCTGAAGCTAAATCTCAGATAGAAAAAAAAAAAGATTAATGCCAAAATTAAATCTAAGGATCAGCTGGTGAAATTAGTCTGGCAGATTGCCACACTGCTGGGGAGATACAGTGTGGTGGAGATATTCTGAAGGCTGCAATAGCAGACATGAAGTGAAGCTGACAGAAGAATTCATATCTGTATGATTTAAACATTAAATAGGAAAGATAGTGTTGAAGGAAAATAAGGCAGATTTTGGTTTAATTTGAATAGGCATGATTTTTATGTGTTGATGTCTGCTGTTTATATAAAGAAGAAAAAGGAGTGATTCCAAGAAATGTCAGCAACTGGAAGGAGCAGAGATGACAGTAAACCATAAGGAAAGTAACTCGATATCCCAGTTTGGGTAGGACTATCTTTTTTTAATGTCATGCAGGATTTTCCTGCTTTTCTCTGCTCAGACTTTAGTCCTGAGAATTTTTTTAGGGCAATGACAGAACCAGAAACAGTGGCCTATCCCATGTGATAGGCACATTACCTAAAGCAGAGAGTTTATATGTTCTATTATATGGCATCCCTTTATTAAATAATCCATAGGTGGATTATTAGACAGGGTGGTCTATTGCTGACAGCATATGTAATGTGGAGTTTGTGTTCTTCTTTTCAGTAGTTTATATTCTCATAGGAGTTGTATGTAGGGTTAGGAAAACACATCCATTTAAGGGCTGACTGTTGAAAAATCTTTTGTATCTTACTTGCGTACCTAAAAAGGTGTGCAGGAAAGGGGAGGGAACTGACCAAGCAGTGGGGGTGGACACAGAAAAGACCTCTGGAAGTTTCTGATAACCATGTATGCACAGAGCTGTAGAGACAGCATAGTCTGAAATGTGAGACATTTATTGCACAAGTGTTCATATAAAAAAATACTTTCAGTTTTTCTAATAACTCTTTGCTTTAAATTTGCCCTTTGTCATTCATAACAAGTGATTAATCAGATCCTTAAAAGGAAAAACATCTTGGCAGAACTAAAAAAAAACACCCACTCATTATTTTGAGAGGCTTATTTTCAGAAAGGGCAAATTATGGATGTGAAAAATGACATATTTCAGCATGCGGATTAGGCTTCCTCTGAAGAAGAAGAAACATAAATGAAATGTTTGTTAAACTTGTGCCTCTTCAGATTTAAAGTCAATTAGAGAAGAAGGATATTTTATCTTAAAAATGCAGTAATTGCTCTCTCTTTTCTAATAGTAGTAGCTCAGTGCATGCTTTCAAGACAAAAAGTATTGTTTCTTTAAAGCACTACAGATCTCTGGAGGAAAGGATTTCAACACTGATTCCATTTTGTACTGATTCCTTATTAGGACAGATTTGTTTTTAAAAAGAGGGGGAAAAAAGAAGAGAAAGCAGGCATATCACTAAATCTAACTGCTGGGAAGAAATACAACAAGGGAACCAGATTAGTCATTCTATTGTGACAATGATCTGTTGTTTACAAAAGTATTGTAATTTTAATCTTTAAAACGTTGTTACCAAAAGTTAGTTCATTCAATGGCTGGATCAAGCCTCACTGGAAACATGTCAAAAGTGGCAGAAAAGCACACATCTTGCTGCCTTTGAAAAAATTCTGGATCTCTGAAGCGTTGCATAAAAGGGAAGCAAAACTGCATTATTAGCTCAAAAGTTTAAAGTTATTCAGGAGCTTATAAGCAAAGAAAGTCTGCAATTCATTAGCAACAAATTTCTTATTAGGGTCACATCCTCTTGTCCCCCATTTAAGAAAGATAACTGCTTTTTCTATAGTTTCAAAAGTAGCTTTTTAAATTAAACTGCAGAATTAGTCAAGAATGTCGACTAATCTCCATTCCAACCCATTGCCTTTATTGACCAAGTAGCCTTTTATGTGGATGAAAAGATAATTAAAAATTACATCACAAAATAGTTTTATATACTGATAAACATTAACATTATCTGAAACCAAATAGCTAAGGAAATCCAGGACTTCACAAAAATGCTTGTCTTTAAAGACTGATGCCAACTCTGAACTGCTAATGGTAAGCATGCTAAAGTCAAATCAATATTCCCTTTGAAATACCTGAGTAGAAGCATGCAGCAAGCTCTATGTGGAACTTGAAAATTCAAAGCTCAGAATAACCTAGAAGTTGTAAATGTCAAATGATCATTTCAGTAAACAGAGATCTGAAGTGTTCAGGAGAAAACATGCAGGTCCTTGGTGAAAGAGTTTGGCCACTAACAAAGTCAATGTTTTGCCAAGGATATTCTTGTTTCAGTCTTTCCATAAGAATTGCAGATGAAGCAGAGAATACTGTTAAAATTTATGTGGAAATAAAGAGTGATGGATAAAGTATATACTTAGTGCAGATCTATTAACCAGGGTTGCCAAATCATTTCAAATATTGTGTGGTATCATTATTACTGTGTGGTAGAGCTGTAGTGCATGCAGAATGCCTGGCTCCAGCCAGATATTGCGTAGTCATTAAAAGAGAAAAATTTAGAGGTATGTGTGTACCATTAGAATACCGTGAATCAATGCAAATCAAGTTTTTCCCGTTAGAAAATTTGATCTGTCCTTCAGTAATAGATCCCTGAAATAAATGTAGACCTCTGCTGGAGTACAGCTCTTAAATGGGTATTACAAAGTGCTAGATATTACCCTTTGATAAGTCTCATGGGCATTGTTAGCAGAAATGAAGAATTAATTTTTCATCTACTAGTGTACTATCGATATCCTAGACTATCAATATCTACAGATTAACAGTGTGGCTTAAGTACTGCAAGTGGCCAGCAGAAGGTGGGATAAGAAGCTGTTATTTTAGTTCTCAAAGTGCATTTGCCTTGAAAACCCTAACCTCTTATCCATTTTTTTGTGTTAGCAATTCATAGGTGTGTCTGGTTTGATGGACGAGATGTCAGTTTCACTAAGGTCAATAGAAAAAGTCACCAGAAGGTATATGATCCCATTGGTGTAAAGGAGCCCATTTTGAAACATGGTACCACTCTCTTAAACAAACCCAATGATTATATTACTGCATAGTGCTCGCTAAGCATTGATGAGCTTTTTATTTTAATGATGGATGTTCTGGCTTTGATACTTAAGTGACAATGGGGGCACCTATTACTGTTGCCTTGGGTCATCTTTTTCCCACGCCAGCCAGGGCCCTACATGCTGCCTGAGCACCAGGATCCCCTCTGGAGTGGAACAACTAGCTGTCCCTGTCCCCAGTCCTGCTGAAAAGACTCGGGGGCAGGTCAGGAGTTGATCAGCCCAGATACCCCATCGCCTAGCCCAGGCTTCCAGCACTATCCTGGTTGGCCCGGTGTCTTTGCTTCCCGCATAAGCTATTGGTGTCGTGCCATCAGCACAGCTAGATCTTGCCGGGTTGTTTGAGGCATGTTTAACATTTTTAAAATACCTTCCAAAGAAGGAGCAAACAGGACGCAGAAGAGACACCTCAGTCTCAGTTGTAGCAGTATGTTTTGAGCTATCTTGGTCTCAGGGAGGTTTTAGGAAATGAAGCCAGTTAGCAGACAACCTTGACGCCTGTTTGTCACAAGGTTTAATCATTGTAATCTCTATTTATTGAATTTCCTTGGTTCCGTCAAGCAGGTGTGTGTTGTTTTTTTTTTTTTTCTCAAAAAGACTCTCATTTTTCTGGATTTCATGGTACAATAACTCTGTAGAGATCCAAGAAAGAAGATAGATATTAGTCATCAGTCAGAAAGTACTGTTGGGAAAAATTATGGAATTAAGACCTGAAGATGTAAGCAACAAACCCCACTGGGGTTCATCAAATGCCTGAGAGGAAATACTGTTCAAAAAATAGCAGGTGAGAGCTGAATCCCTAGCACCTGGACTCCAAGAAAAAAGTATGGATAGATGCTGGACATTAATTTAACAGTATAGATTAGACTCATTACATGAGTTTTTGAAAGTAATTGCTTTCTTTCACTGAGAAGAATGGCTCTTGTGTATGTTGTGTTAAAGAACTAGTTAATAACCAGTTTCACACATGGAGTAGTTATGTGAGTTTTTTTGTAAACAAGCAAATGTTCTTCTAGTTTTTGTCTAAGTAGTTATATCAATGTGTCTGTCAAATACTACTTATCCTTAGAAATCTGTCTTCAACACTTTTCTCAGTATTCATTCCCCCTCTTTCTTCCAATTCCGTCCACAGAAATAAATAGCAAAGGAAAGAATTACAATTTTTGCTAATGTTGGTGGGTGTGCAACTCCATTCCTTTAGAAACAGACTTCCACTCACATCATACAAATATACTATCCTACAGGATGTTTAAAACATTTGGTAGTGGCACTGTAAAGTCTGGACCTGCTGTGAAATGTGACTTTGCAAAAATAGTAATAAAAGTCTTCCATATTTATGGAACAAGCTTTAGACAAGCTTTCAAAGAATGGAGAATTTTGCTATGTTTTTAGCTTTTAGGAGATGTATAAAGAAGTATAATTTTAGACTCAGAGGAGTTTCTATTTTTTGATACAAGCTATGAAGCCTTTGGCATGGAAGGCTACAGGCTCTTCAGGAGAGACAGGCAAGGGAAACGAGGAGGCGGTGTTGCCTTATATGTTAACGAGCAGCTGGAATGCATCGACCTCAGCCTAGGGATGGATAAAGAGCCAACTGAGAGCCTATGGGTCAGGATTAAAGGGAAATCGGGAGCAGGGGACATTACAGTGGGGGTCTGCTACAGGCCACCCGACCAAGAAGACCAAGTGGATGAAGCCCTCTATAGACAGATAGGCGTGGCATCACATTCACAGACCCTGGTTCTCATGGGTAACTTCAACCACCCTGGCATCTGTTGGAAAGGTAACACAGCCAAGCATAGGCAATCCAGGAGGTTCTTGGATTGCATTGAGGACAACTTCCTTCTCCAAGTGGTTGAGGAGCCAACGAGGAAAGGAGCTGTGTTGGACCTTGTTCTTACCAACAAGGAGGGGCTGGTAGACAGTGTCAAACTCAAGCGTAGCCTGGGCTGTAGTGACCATGAAATGGTTGAGTTCGAAATCCTCGAGGCAGCGAGGAAGGTGCACAGCAAGCTGACTACCCTGGACTTTGGGAGAGCTGACTTTGGCCTCTTGAGGAATCTGCTTGATATGGTGCTGTGGGATGAAGCACTGGAGGGAAGAGGGGTCCAAGAAAGTTGATTAATATTCAAGGACCACCTCCTCCAAGCTCAGGAGCAGTGCATCCCTACAAAGAGGAAAGCAGGAAGAAAAGCCAGGAGGCCTGCATGGATGAATAAGGAGCTCCTGGACATGACCAAAAGGAAAAAGGAGGCCTATAGGGAGTGGAAAC